>JAMXDD010000007.1:36068445-36480309 GCA_024733475.1 Syzygium grande
ATCATTTCAAAAAAATATTGTTCTAAAATATTTATTTTCAGTGAAACAAACGGAGTCATTGAAAAAATAAGGTGGGGGAGGATTGATCAACGTAATTACCCCTATTGGCTTTATCATAAGGGTCTCATATTTGCGACGGAATGTTCAATTTGAGCCACAACTACTCAATCCACCGATTGATAAATGAGCCAATCACCGCAGGCCCATGAGCGTGACACATAAGGAAGCAAATGCACAAAATACAAACTAGTTAACAGATTTTTGCTCACGAAGCATGTCATTAATTGCTATATACCAAAATGACCGAGCATGAGTTCATAAACAAGAGGATTTATACTTCCTTTTAACTCTGTTTGATCACTCACTGGACACACGGCCTAGTGGTAATCTATGGACATTTAATTTTAAGAGTGGAGTTTGACTCTTACACTTAGAGGCAGAGTAAAAATGTGGGAGAGAGAATGAGAATGAGAGAGGAAAGTTAAAGTAGGACCCCAAAACTATGATAATTGTGTTTCGTACTAAGGAGATTTGTTGAGTTCGTAAATCTCACAATTTGGAACAATAAAGTGTACCTTAATGTATATAAAAAAGTAGCAGAAAAATTTATAAAAAAAGTCCACCCTTTTACACCTGGGTTAAAAATAATGTAACCTATTAAACGTTCTAAAAAAAACCCAACCTTTTGCACCTTTTACAAGAATAACACAATGCTTCAAACTTCCAAAAAAATTCCATCTGTTCACCCGTAGAACAAAAACGACACCTGTTACAAATTTCTTCCATTCTCACTATTAAATCGCCACACATCATCTTATATGGCTCACCAAGTACCAGCACCAAAAGTGTATTTTGTTAGAAAATGGTACACGTAGGCACCACGTGTCGATTTACAGGTGATGCATATTCTTTTTTGTATTTTTGGACGAAAAATTGACTTTTGTCCCTAAATTGTTGTCGGAGATAAGTTTGGAGGGCCCAATTGTAACGGAATGTAATACACGGTCAGAATTCAAGTATTAGTATGATGACGATTTTTGTAAATAACAATAATTATTGTTGGTGGTGGTGTTGTCTTCAATTACTACACAACTTCACTATGATACACATGTTTTTCCACACTATCTTTATCAAACTGTCAAATTGTCACATTTTATATAGGGATAAGTACATTGAAAATTCTAAAACTTGTCACAAAAGTACAATTTAGTATTAAAATTTTCAAAATGTGCAATCAAGTCCTAAAACTTTCAAAGTGTAATCAAGTTTTAAAACTTATCGTATTGGTACAATCAAATTATTCCGTTAATTATACTTTTTGAAAATTTTATGATCCGATTGCACGTTTGTGACAAGTTTTAGGACTTACTTATACTTTTTGAAAGTTTTAAGACTCAATTGCACTTTTATGATAAATTTTAGGACTTGATTATACTTATTGAAAGTCTTAAAACTCAATTGTACTTTCGTGATAAATTTTATGACTTTCAGTGCACTTTTCTCTTCTATATATTAAGATGAAAGGGAAGTCAATAGTACATTGGTGTTGTGGTTTCTCGAGGAATTTATAATTATGATTTTTTTGTTCTCGATTCTACATTTTACTAATTTTAATTTAATCAAAGATAACTATTTTCTCTAGGAAAATATTAAAGAATATATTAAATTAAGTGGAATTAAAAAAATGAAGAAGAGGCTTTATTTAATTGTTTCGATTTATTTCTAATTTCACATTTTACTAATTACATTCTTAGTTTTAAATGTACTATTAAATATTTTACTTTAAATTATATTTTTATATTAGATGATTTGAATAATATTTTTTTAAATTTTTATTCCAATTGCAATATATATGTCAACATTGTATCTATATATCAAAAGACAATGAGAATACTATAGCAATAGGGTGATGTGGTCGCCTTAGAAATTATGAATTTATGTTCTTGTTTGAAAAGTTGAAAATGATAATATTAGTTGTGTTATGGAAATTAAGCGATCGAACAATAAAGTAAATTGAACAAAGAAATTAATCGAACACCATATTTACGTGGTTCAGTAGGGGTAACCTATATCTACGGGGAAAGCAATACTAAATTCCATTATAAATCAAGCGATACAATAGAGATTATAATCACACTCAAGTCATAGAGATCTTAAATTAGGAATCCTATTCAAACTAGGAAACCACTTAAAGTATAAACCAACTAAAATTAGGAAACTTATTCGAACTAGGAAAGTTAGCTTTTTGAGCTCAAACTCGAGGTATATTCTCAACAATTTCCACCTTGACTTGACATTTGAGTCGAGTCACAATTATTTTACTTTTTTACTATTATCCAATAGCAACACCCCCTACCCCCCCTCATGGATTCAACCACCACAAAAGCCTTCAAAGCTTGCTTGAACTCTGCCATAATTGTGGACGTCATCAGAATAACAATTCTACCTATACTTTTAGCTACTCCATAAAAATTTTTCGACACAACCTCCTTAACCATAAATAAAATAATATCATCCTTGTATTCATATCTGTCAAACTTAATAACTACAACAACTGTTGGCTCTACAGACTCCACTTCGTTGTAAGTATCATCCATTTCGGTTACTCTGCTAATACTAACTACCTTATGAGTTTCTAGTTGTAACTCCACCTTGAGCTGAACACCGTTTAAATCTGTATAAATACTACCATAAGCATTCTTATCTAGAAGTATTAGAGACTTGTCAAATGTAACTTCTCTGCTGATAATATGTGAATTTAATTCTGGAAACCACAATCTATTGCCCCTCTCACCTTGTGCATAGCCTAAGAATATGTACTTTCCTACCCTTCTATTGAGCTTACCATCACTTACTCGAATATAACACGAGCAACCAAATGTTTTAATAATAAAATTTTCAGCAATGTTATCTGACTATACTTCCTCGACAGTCCGACATCCAATTCAGTTAATGGGGATCTATTAATCAAGCTCACCATACTAAATGGATCCTGTCGCGACCTAAATTTTTCTCTCAGGCTAATGGATTGTTAAGACTAAGCTTAACTTGGGCCCTCCCAAGCCCTACCAATTCGCAACTTAGGGTTTAAGTTTTTAACATGCAAAAGTTTTCATGCTTGGAGTCGCCACTAATCTATTTATGGTAGGTCGATTAGAAACCTAAATAAAACATAGGGAGATATGTTTTATTCCTACGAACCAGAGATTTTAAGCTCGGGAACTTGGTTACGCTAGATCTAGTCTAACGCCCTTTCGGTACCTTTTCTTTTCAAAAATATTTATGCAGGCAGTCTGGATCCATTTTATTATCTAATTACTAACATGTAAGGTGTTCATGCGGGTGCGCAAAACCACCAAAGTAACACCCAATAATCAAAACATTAAATAAATTGCAAGATTGGGAGAATTACTTACCTCGAAGCAACGTAAGCATCTGCATTGTTAGCTAGAAAATCACATCAACAACCCTAATATGATTTCTATTTAACAAGCAACTCACTCAATATTTTTTGGATTTTCACTTATTTAAATGAAAGCTAACCTATATGTAATGACGTGCAAAATTAACATGCGATTAATGCAGCCTAACATGCAAACTATATGTCATGCGACGACGTGACCTAATTCTAATGACGGACAAATGATTTATTTTTGGTATTTTTCAAATGAAATTCGGAATTAAAAATTATTCAAATTAACATGCAATCTATCCTAGAGAAAATGATTTGATCTATCCTAAAGTGATTCTTTTTTTGGGATTTTTATTAAAATTCGAAATTATTAAATATCCTAAATAATCCACTAAGATTAAAATAATCTCTAATTTAAACTAGGAAATATGCTACCCTAAATCCCAATTTAAATCAAATAATTATCTTATTCTTTTGGATGTATTTAAGATTCCCTAAGCATGCAAAATTTCTAATTTAAATCCTAACTAACAAATTTTTTGGAATTTTCTTTTTTAAAAGAAATAAATCAAATAGATAGATAATCACCACAATCAAAACCAGTTCACGCAATCCGCAAGATTCTTTAAATTCAGATAAGGTAAAGAAATCAAACTAGCGGTCACATCTATAGGGTTATAGATATCGACGGAAAGCTGATTGTTCAAATTTGGAAAGCAAATAAAATCTATTATCATATCCAAGTGATTATAGATAAGATAACGATTTTCCGTATCGCCGCGTATCGTACCTTAGAGATAAGGTCGAATAGTCGTCCAGATACGTTGCTAAATTAGGCAAAATTCCTAATTTTAAGTGTCTCAAATATTTGCGGATATTGCATGCATTATCCCTGATATCTAGCAATCCATCAAATATTCTCAGAATATTTAAAACACCTAAACTAGGAATTTAAAATATTTACAAGAAATATTCGGATAATCTTACCTAATTTCGCGGATAACTTCCAAATTTGAATTCGGGTAGAACTTGGGCTTTGCGGATCACGGGATGAGGCGACCGACGGCGATGACGCTTGCGCTGGTGCACGACACTATAGGGACGCTTCGTTCAACAACGGTCGCGGTGGTATGGCCGCTCAATGGTTGGTTCGCGACTGGCGATCTCTGCCGTGAGGGGTGGTGCTTCAACGACAAGATTGGTATTTGGCGGATCCTCGATAACGGGTAGTTCGTGGCCGAGGTGCAGCTCTTTGGTACGGCCGTGAACTCACTAATGAACCCAGGACCAGAACAGCAAGCAAGTCGTGGCGATCGTCACGGGGACGGGGAGCTTGGCAAAACTCCTCGATTTCAGCACAAGCAACAGGGGGCGTCACGTGCGGAGGTTGCAGCAGCTTCTCCTTCTCATCGTCGGAGGTGGACGCAGCAGTGGCAACTCCTTCACAAAATCTTCTTTCTTTGACTTTTCTTCTATCTTTCTCTTACTTTCTTTTCTCTGAGTGTTGTCAGAGAGTCCCCGAAAGACTAGCCTCTCTATTGACTTCGTGTGTTCCTCTTCTTTTCGTTTCTTCACGATTTTTTTTCTCTTTCGGCTTTTCTCTCCTCTCTTTTTCTTTTGGCCTCTTCTGTGTTCGTGCGTGATCAGATTCCTCAAAGGACCCAGCCCTTTCTTCGGCCATGCAATGGCCTATTTATACTGGATAGGAACCGACCTCTTTGCATATTTCTTTCCTCAGTCAAATATTTCTTTCCTATCCTTCCTCCACATATGGACACGTGAAGCTCCTTCAATATACTCTTTCTTGTTTTGAGAAAGATATATTGCTCAAATAATATATGCCCGAACGTGAATATTTCTTTCCTAGCAAGTTCTCGCGGGCTTAGTTCAATTAGCTTGATTTAAGCTCTGGTGCCATTCGCTCGGGTCCATTCGCCGTCGGTCCAATAAATATGCAAGCTATATGGGCCTAATTAACTAATAATGGAATGCTCTTAATATCTCTATGCAATTTAACTAATTAATTTTTTTTTCTAGGGACCGAGATCGATCCCTAATTTTCCTATGCAATATGTACCTAAATGGATTCCCAAAATTTAGGTGTCAACAGATCCGTCAAGAATGTCCTAGCTATACTAGCACTGCATGGCATTTTATGGGCCGTCTTTAGTAATATCCTGCTCATCAACTCTACAACTCACTGTGTTTCACAAGCATTAGTCCAGTGTTTCAATATACGTTCCTTCATGCAGAATTTGTTTAACAGCTTCGAGCAGAACTCTATACTACTGTCAGTTCACACATGCTTGATCATTTTATCAGTCTTCCTTTTGAATCAAAGACCTCAACTGCTTGATCTCAACAACAACATCATATTTGTGCCTCAGCACAAACACCTAGGTTTTTCTCGAGTTGTCATTTACAATTGTTAGCATAAATCGAACACTCTTCCTAAAAAAAAATCGCGATAGCCTACAGGCGTCCAAATGAATCAACTCTGTAATCTCCATTGTTTCTTCGACAGTCGAACTAAATTGCAATTTCTGCAGTTGATCTAAATCACAACACCGGCATTCATTCAGTTCCTCAACCACATCACACACAACAAGTTTCTTTCACTCAAAATCTTCAAGCTTCTCTTGGCAATGTGCCCCAAACGCACATACCACAATTCAAACTGTGGAATAGATGCATCCAACGTCTTCACGGCAAAATCTGTTGTTGTCTTCCCTGGAAGTTCATATAGGCCATCGTGCTTGGTTCCTCTTATTATCATTAGAGCACCTTGAACGAGCTTAAGATTTCTACCTTTTGAAGTATATCGACATCCAGCTGAATCCATTAAAATCCTAGAATAAGGTTCTTCTTTAATTCTGAAACATGGCTCACTCTAGTTAATGTTCTCACAATACCATTATGCATTAGGATTCTAATATTGTCAACACCCACAACATCATACTTAGCATTATTCCCCAACTGCACTTTACCATTTTCCATGCATTGATAAGTAATAAACTAGTTATTATTTGGTATAGCGTGAAAAACTAGAATCCATTATCTATCCATCAAACAACAATTCCTCAGTAACAAATAAGACATAATTAGCCATATTCGAATCATAGTTAACTATAGCTGCAACATCATCTTTAGACTTAATTCATATTTTCTTACACTTTTCGTTCTTCGGTTTAAGACAATCCTTTTTACGATGCCCCTCTTGTCAAAACTCCAATAGACAACAATACTAGTGCTAGATTGATTACACCCATTCATATTCATGCTACTCTTGCTAACGTGAGTACGAGGGGTGTCAAAAAGCTCAGCCCGGCTCGACCCTACCCTACCCCAACCTATTCAAACTAGAAAACCACTTGAAGTAAAAACCAACTCAAATGAGGTAACCTATTTGAATTAGGAAAGTTTCCTTTTCAGATATAAAAGTATATGTTGGGTGATGCTATTATTCTTTTTCTTGTGATCTTTATAGCCAAACAAACAACTTAGTACACCAATATAACTCATGTTTAAATATCACTTCACCATTTTTTATTATGAATACACCAATAAGAGAGCCGCACCGTTTACTCTTCCTCACATAATCTAAATTCCATTCTTTCATTATCATACTAAAATGATCATGAAATTTACGGTATGCTAGTTCATTCTACGATTATAACTTATTCCACGCCAAATATAATTATACTGAACATGTAAAACTTTAGCTGAGAATCTCATAAATAATGTAATAAACTTTCGTTTAATTTGACCTAAGTACATTTCTTTCAATCTTAAGCTGTAATTGACAAGATGATGCCATAATGTATCGTGCGATAATGTCAACATAAAATCTAGAAGATGATCTACGTGGTTTTTTATATGCATTTAAGGTAATCAGAAATTTCGTGCCTCATCTAGCTCAGATACGAAGAAATTGCTTCCTCTTTAGATGATATACCGCTTCATGTGTGAATGTGCAATTCACAAATTCGTGTTGTGTGTCTCGCTTTCGTCTCAACGCGGGGAGAGAAAATACAGCGAAGGAGGTAAATAAAAGGGAAAAATGAAATAAAAAACTATAGCCAGACCCATTTCACAGAAAACTAACCACAAATTGAGAAATAGAAAAATTGCTACGATGCTTCTGTGAGAGCTTCTGAGAGAGAGAGAGAGAGAGAGAGATTATGGACGCTTTAGGCACGGCAAAACGAGAACCAAGATGCCAAACCGCGTGCCCGAAGGCAGAGCCAAAAGACTACCACCTTACTGCATCAAAAGATTCATTGCGAACCCCTTCACGTTCCTTGAAGTTCTCTAGTATTTTCTCTCTCTCTCTCTGTCCATTCTTTCACGTCAGAAAGAAAGCCCGAATCTGAGCCCTCTTAGCATATCCAGTTGACTCACCTTGAAGACTTATTTCTCTCAACCCCTCCACGCGCGCACCTCAAATAAGAACATCGAAAGCCTATACAAAGTCGAGGAAAGAAATACTTTCTTCAGGGAAATTTGCAAAGAAAAAGAAAACGGTAAGAGGGATCACACAGTAAGGAACGAGGGAAAATGTATGCTTTATTTTGAGACGGTTGCTTAATCAAGATTGAAATCCACTTTCTGTTGATGACAAGATTGAGTAAATGCAGTAATCAAATAAAATCGCAAGAAGGTAGAGCACCTAAATAAGGCCCCTTCTTTTGTTACTGTACTTTCCTTCCATATCAAGATAGGAAAGCACGCTCAACATTCTCGGAACCATCCCCCAAGATGAAATTTCAACTCCTCCTTTTCTGGGAAATTTCAACTCCTCCTTTTCGATTTATAAAAGAGTCAACTCCCCCCTCATCACTTCAACACATCCCTCTCACTTGTTCCTCAAACACTTAGCTCCGCTCCCAAATTCACACACACTTGCTCTTCCAGGCATCATGGCGGACGTCGGGCAGCCAGCTGCTGCTGCTGCTGCTGCTTCTCAGGGGGACGTCGCTGGGCCTGCACCGGTGGCCCAGGCTGAGACCAAAAAAAGACATGCCATTGGCTCTCTCTGATCACAACGCAAGCCCGTCGCCGCTCCCTAATCACGAGGCAATCCCGTCTCCTGTCTCTGATAGCAACGCAATCCTCAGTCTGGATCACATCCATCCTTCGCCACACCAAGTTCTCCGCTTTGGACGAATGAGGTTCCACATAAATCCGCCTCCGGAAACCGTACTCCACTATCCCACCATTGACATCGAGCTAATCCAAACGACCGATGATGATGAGGCTGAAAGGAGGAGGCTTCCGCCAGTGAATCTGGCAAAGCTGTTCCTCGGACTGACCTTCCAAGCAACGGGGGCTTTCATGGTCTTCCACTTCTCATCCTCTGTCGAAATGGATAATTTACGCCACTCGAAGCTTCTTTCATTTCTCCTGAACTTTTCTGAGGTCGCGGTGGTGGTAGGGTTCACGGCTTCCTTGGTCGGGGCTTTGATGCGCGAACTAGTGTACACGGAGATGGCAATGGTCACTGAGAAAGCGGGGTCCGCTTCTGCCGCGTTAGGGTTTTTCCTAATGATGAGCATGTTCTTGAGCAAATTGTCTATGGGCATTGGATGGGTTTGTGGTGTTGTATCCTTTGTGGCTTTTGTGTTAGTCTTCATGAAGATGAGAAAGGCAGATTGATCCTAGGTATACGACATTTGTTAGGTGGACCTCTAGTCTCTATGGAAATTAAATCTAGGTACGATGAAACGAATAGGAGCAGAACAAACTTTATTGTACTTTCGACTGGTTGGTGAAGGGCCATAAGAGAAGTTTAGTGGATAATCATTGATGATAGGACTTTCTATTGGACGGTTGCACCTCGTTTTTCAAGCAACGAGATGTATAGATGTATAATATGTAGAGTATACAAATTTGAAATAAAAATTTCAAACTCGATCTCTGTAGGGTATCCATCTTATCTCGTTAGCTGCATACAAATTACTTTAAATTAGGATAGCCTAAAGCTCAAAAGCCTGAAATTAACCTATTCATGGGGTTTGAGGAGTGTTCCATATATGGGTATTCAGGTGGCCGAGTTTATGTGTCATATACTGTGGGTCATCCAAAAAAAAAATGTCCCCAAATTTCGAGAAAATTGTCCAAAAAGTTTCGAACCTATTGCACGGTAGCCAATAGTCCTAAACCTTTCAATTATGTCAATTTAACCCTAAACATTTTGACGATTTGCCAATTTAGTCCTAAAAATTTTAATGATTTGCTAATGTAATTCTTCCGGCCTATTATACAAATAATAGGTTCTCAATTGACAAATTTTCAAAAGATTTAGTACTAAATTGACATAATTGAAAGGTCTAGGACTTAATTGGCGGCCGTATAATAAGTTTAGAATTTTTGGGACAGTTATCCCCCAGATTTTAGATAGATTCTTTTGACCATTATCGGGGATAGTTATAATAGGTGGTTATGCATGGCCTCCATTCTACGCGGTCGACACTCTCTTTCCTTTTTGAGTCCAAAATCCTTTCTTTCTTTCTTTTTTTTGCTTATTAACAGTACTATTTATGATAAGATTGATCTATAAATTGGTATAATTTGCGACAAAATGCAATAAGTGTAATGCTAACACGGGTCTCATATGGCTCCATTCAAAGATCTCCAAATTCTCTTCCGCTTTTGATGATAGCTTCCTAGATATTCGTTGACTCCTCAAGTTGGCGGGTATGTTTCTGGTGCCAACTTTAATGAATAAGAAGTGATTTAGCCTGCTTAATGCATGTTAATTTGTGTGACGACGACGGGTAACGTAAACGCGCATATTTAAGCATATAACCTTGAAAACTTTATTCCTTGTAAGTAAAACAGTCTGATTATATACGTAGTACCTTAGTAGTACGCATCCAAGAGCCAACCAAAATTATAAGAGCCAATCATACGCCCTTGCATAGGCTTGAAACATAAATAATCATTGCTCAGCGACGTTAATTCCTACAACATCATCAGCCCCGTGGAAGCGGACCTGGGACACTGCCAACATCAAGAAGAATGCAACTGCGGACGTCATGGAAATGACGGATAAGCAGCAGCAAGCACCGGCCATCCGGGGTATGTGGTGGACCATGAGGGAGGAATAAGCCCCAGTGAAGGCGGCCATGAGGGAGAGAACGAAGCCTTGGAAGGTCGAAGAGGATGGGCCACCCTTGAGGAACAAGGTCGGGATCAGGTTGCCATCGACGAACTTGCACGGCAGCTGTATGAGGGCCGTGGCGGCCGTGAAAGACACCCAGATGATGCACTCCAAGATGGCGATCCTGGTTGATGGGTCATGCCACATGGTAATGTGTGCGGAGCAGAGGAACAATGCTTGAAGGGGTGTGCAAAAATCGCAGGGTGTTCACTTTGCGATTGAGTTTTTGTCTCTTATACTTGAGAACTTAAAGTTAGTCAAGGAAGTCTCAATCGACCGGCTCTTAGGAATTGCAATCTCTGCTCTTTGAACTTTCCAAGTAAATGATCGCATCTCTCTTGTACGTGTGGGCTTATAGCTAGTCAAGGAAATCTCAGTCGTCGTTCTCCTAGGAATTGCGCTCTCTCTTCTTTGAACTTTCCAAGTAATTGACATGCATGAGTTGGGAAAAGTATATTACAAGTGCCATAACTTTTGTGTAGTGCTCACTCGAGTGCTATGATTTCTAAAAAATATTCATTTGAGTGCCATAAATTTTAATCACTCATTTAAATGCCATAACTTCTAAAAAATATCCACCCAAATGTCGAAAATCTGACGCGGCATGGCATTTATGGTGATCGATTGAAAAGTTATATGACACTCAAGTGATCGAAAAAAAATTATAACACTCAAATAAGCGTTGTACGAAAGTTTGCACGTTTAATTGAAATGGTAACCACTCGGGGTTTACCCCAGTGGCCACTCTTCTCACTTGAGAAGGGGAGGTGGGGAGTTCGAATCCCCACCTTCGCAGGGGGGTAGGGGTGGGACCGCGTAGTTTTAAGAGGTGGGTTTTCGATGCCCACGCCCTGCAAGAGGTGGGGCGCAAGTCTGAGTGTGCATTGTGAGTGAGAGATAGAGTAGGACCAACCAAAAAAAAAATTGAAATGGTATTACTGGAAAAGGGCAAAAAAATAAAAGAGTATGAGTTTAAGAAAGCCTTAATTGGCGCTGGAAGGACGACAATGGCCATGTCAGAGAGAGAGAGAGAGAGAGAGAGAGAGAGAGAGAGAGAGAGAGAGAGAGAGAGAGAGAGAGAGAGAGAGAGAGCGCACTAGACAATCCACCTATGGGTGCTTTTTAGTTTATCTCTCAAACCCATACCAATTGCAACTTGGACCTTTTTAACATGCAATTCAATTTATTTTGGAATTGGCACTAATCAGTTATGAATTAATTAAAAATCAAGTAAAATGCGAGAATACATTTTACTTCCGTGAACCAAAGATTCATGGATACAGAGACTTGATTATGCTAAATTATTCTAATGCCTTTACCTTTTCTTTTTATTTCGAAAATAATTTGCAAGCGATCTTTGTCAATTTTAATTCTAAACCATTAACATGTAATAGGTGATCATGTAGGTGCATAAACATCAATGTAACACTCAATAATCAAAACGATATATAAATTACTTGAAGGGATTTAAAGTACCTTGATGCGTTAAGCATAGCAACACTTCAACATAGCTTCACGAAACGGGAATTAGGCAAACTTCATCCAGAGAGCAAACAATGATGTGATATATGCATGTCTTAAATATGACCTCTAAATATTATTATGCAGGGATATCAAATCACTACAAAGCAGACCTAACATGCACGATATTTAATTTAAGCTATGTGAGATAACTTAGGGGACAATAACAAAAAAAAAGTTATTAATCTATTGCACTTGTACCAATTTAGTTCTAAATATTTTAATTTGACCAATTTATTCCTAGACATTTTAACATTTGCCAATATAGTCCTTTTGATCAATTTTAGCTGGAAATTATTGATGTGAACGTTAACCGTCCTATGTGGCACGAACAACGCTAATATAAACTTTTTTCATAATTTAAAAAAAAAATTGCCGAATATTTTATATTCTTTTGTCTTTCTTTTTTGCTTTATTTTTTTTTTCACGATGGCTAGCAAGGGTCGTTGGGGCCTCGCCAACCACTGGGTGAAGGCCTCCAAGCCCTTGCCCATGAGGGTAAGACATGCCTCGCCCAGTGGAAAAAAATAAGAAAAAAGAATATTATATGTATATAATTCAGATAATTTTCTAAAAATTGCAAAAATCGTCCACATCAGGGCCAGCTGTCCTATCAGTTGTGTCACATAGGATGATCCACATCAGTAATTTCCAGCCAAAATTAGCCAAAAAAACTACATTGGTAAATTGTCAAAAGGTTTAGAGTAAATTTAAGTTATTTTTCGAATTTATCAATGTTTAAAACAGATATGATTTCCTTGTTTACATGTGGATTTACTAAATATTTTGGTAACCTAACAACATATTTGCTTTGGATTAAGCTTTGGGTTTTTCTTTGAATGGTACGCCCTCTCTTCATTTTTCTACAAAGAATTTTAAACCCAAGTTTTTAGTTTGAGACATTGTATTTGACTCACTATGACATCATGCCTAACACCATATATTTTAACCTTAGCTAACATATGCTCTAGGTAAGCATATAACTCTTTGGGAGTTCGATGTTCAATTGCGAAAGAAATCGCGACAACCTGCAAACATCCAAGTGAACCGCAATCTCTATGGTTTCTCTTATGGTTGTACTGAACTACATTTTTCACTGTTTGGCTAAGTCACAGCACCTATATCCATTCAGTTCATCAACCACATAAACACATAGCAATTTCCTTTCGTTTAGAACCTTCAAGCTTCTCTTGTCATTGTGCACCAAACACATATGCTACAATTTAGACTCTCGAATAGATGTATTCAATATTTCAGTAACAAAATTTGTCACTATCTCTCCTTGAAGCTCATACATGCCACTGATCTTCATTCCTCTCATTATTACCAAGTCATCTTGAACAACCATCATAACTCCACCTTCTGAAATATACCAACACTCAATTGAATTTAAGGAAATCAGGTTCTTCTTCAATTCTAGTACATGCCTCACTCCAATTAATGTACTTGTGATACCATTATGCATTCTAATTATAGCATCGCCAATACCTACAACTTCGCACTCAGCGTTATTCCCCAACTACACTTTACAACTATCTATGCACCGATAAATAGTAAATCAGTTCCTACTTAGTGTATCCAACAATCAAAATCCATAACGCATTCGTCAAATGGCAAATTTTTTGGTGATAGACAAGATATAATCAGCATTATTCATATTACAGACAACTACAGTTGCAACATCATCCACAGACTCAACTCTAATTCCCTGGCCTTCTCATTCTTCATCATAAGACAATCCTTTCTAAGATGCCCCTCTTACCACAATTTCAAGAGAATACAACACTAATCCTAGATTGAATACATTTGTTCAAACTCCGACTACTCCTACTAACGTGACTACTACCTCATCCTCTTCCTTCGCCTACTAAAGCAACATGCACAAATTCACTTGATTCTCTTCTACGATGTCCTATCAAGCTTCTTAACCTAGAGAAATTACTAACAGCAGTAACGATAGAATTTTAACTTTCACGTAATGAGGATAATATAATCAAAGCACGTACATCATCTTCAAAGTTAATCTCAGCTGAAATCAATTGACTAACGACTACATTGAATTCATTAACATGATCAGCAATCGACACACCACCTTTGCCTATCTTTTAGTGAAACAGATGTCGAATCAAGTAGACCTTGATGGTCGTAGAAGGCTTCTCAAACATGTTTGACATGGCATTCATCAAACCCACAGTGGTCTTTTCTTTCAAAATGTGAAACGCAACATTACATACCAATGTAGCCATATAACACCAACGCTTGTCTATCCATCAAATTCCAATTAGCTTGCTTCATTAGCTCCAGCTTCTTCCCAAACAAGAATAAGTATGGATTCCTATGATACAAATAATCCTCAATCTACATCTTCCAGAAACAAAAATCCTTCCCATCAAATCTGTTGATTTTCACTTTTTCTTCTTCCATCGCCATCGATTGGCTTCAACTTAGTCAAGCCTGGTTCCAATACCACTTGTTAAGGAAACAAACGATCGAGCAATATAATGATCAGAATAAGGAAATAATTCCAATACTAGATTTACATGGTTCGATCGGTGTGATCTATGTCCACGGGGAGAGCAGCATAAAATTTGACAAGAGATAAGCAATATAACGGAGATTACAACCACACTTGAGTCACTCAACTACTCTTACAATTGTACCTGATAATTCACAGAGTGTTTAACCCTAAAATTTCTCATGAAATAATCTTTCAATTTCATAAAATGAATTACACAAAATCTTACCCACAAGATTTTTGTGGCTTCAAACACTCATCTATTACTTTAGTGTGTAATTCACAAGAAGTCGCCTCTTGAATGCTCTACATAAAAAAAAAAAAAAAAAACCCCACTTCTTATACAGACATGAATTGGATCCAAAATAAGGAACCCCTTTTTAGAATTCCTTCTCCAACTAGGAAACCTACTTAGATTAGAAAATTTTCTCTTTCGAGTTTAAACTCGAGACATATTTTCGACAAAAATCTTGTTTAGTTCGACTATGCACCATACTTTTAATCTCTAACTTTTAATGACATGATGGTGCCATAATATATTGTTCAATAATGTCGACATAAAATCTAGAAGATGTTAACGGTTTTACAATGAAGTATACACGTAGATATCTTAGGATTAATACCACAAAAAATCCCAAACTGGTACACCTGTGACAAATTTACCCCAAACTAAGTTTTTGACCACTAAAAATCCCAAACTAGTACACCTGTGACAAATTTACCCTCCATTAGTTTTTGTTAAATTTTACTATCGAATTGCTTTGTTTAATGACATGTGACAGTTAACGGATATACCGATTTTGGGTTTTACCCTCCGTTTGTTACAAATGTACCAATTTGTAATTTTTTGTGACGTTAATCCAATTAACGAAAATTAATGAAGGGTAAATTTGTCACAAGAGTACCGGTTTAGGATTTTTTATGGTCAAAATATTAGTTTGGGGTAAAATCATCACATGTGCCGTCCTTCGGCTTGATGTATAGTTCCTACTGAACCCTCTTGACCTTGTATGGACATTACTATGTCCTAATATGGTTTTGAGTTGGTTTGGGCTTAGGTTGTACTTGGTGTTTGAAAAGTTATACATATTCTTACTTTACCAAAAAAAAAAAATCACATGTGTACCAATTTGAGATTTTTTATGGTAAAAAAATTAATTTGGAGAAAAATTTTCACAGATATACTAGTTTAGAATTTTTCGTGATATTAACCTGATATCTTATGAAAAGAAAATTAAGGATCAATGTGGTGTTTTACGTATTTAAAGTACCCAGAAATTTCGTGCCTCATCTATCTCAATCTGCAAATTCTGGCCTTCCCGACGGATAAATAACGCGTTTTTTTGGGCGTTATGTGTCTTTGCGTTTGTCTCAACGCCGGAGAGAGAATATAATGAAGGAATTAAATACGAGGGGAAATTCAAAAAAGAAGTTATGGCCAGACCCATTTGATAGCAAACCAATCGCAAGTTGAGAAATAGGGAAAGCCATGAGGTGGTTGCTTCTCATGTCCAGAGAAAATTGCAACGATGCTTCTGGGAGAGCTTCACAGGGGCTTCTCAACGACGAAGGGGAGGGAAAGAAAGGGATATTATGGACACTTCAGACACGCAAACAGGAACTAAGAAACCAAACCGCGTGCCCGTATGCAGAACCGAAAGACCACACCACCAAAAGATCAATGGCGACCCCTTCACGTTCCTTGAAGTTCTCCTGTATTTGCCTCCTCTCTCCCCCTGTTCTCAAGGCGGAAACCAAGAGAACGCCAGGGTTGGGCGTATGTGAACTATCAACATATTTATTTGGACTCACCTTCACTTGAACAACTTATATTATCAGGTCCATATTACATAACATCCCCGATGTAGGACTTATTTCATCTTAAACTATGAAGTCGTGAAGAAAAAAACATTTTCTTTAGGGAATTTGAAAAAAAAAAAACAGTTGAGAGTGATCACACGGTGAGGAATGAAGGAAAATATGTGTTTTATTTTGAGATGAGCGCTTAATTTAGATTGAAATCCAATTTCTGTTAATAACAAGGTTGAGTAAATGCAGTATTCAGATATGATTGCAAAAAAGAAGAGCCCCTGAATAAGGTCCCTCTTTTTCGTTATTGTCTTCCTATGTCGAATTAGGAAAGCACCCTAACAATTCTCGGAACCAACACAGATGATTATGTCAACCTCCTCCTTTCCGGGGAAATTCATGTGCTTAACCTGTTCTATAAGAGCCAGCTACACTCGTCATTAGAGCACGCCAGTCTCACATGTTTCCAAAAAACATGCTCCCAAATTCACAGATCCTTGCCCTTCTTGTCATCATGGCGACCGTCGAGCAGCCACCTGATGCTTCTTCTCCGGGGGACAACGCTGGACCTGCCTCAGCAGCTCAGGCTGAGACCGAGCAATACATGTCGTCGGCTCTCTCTGATCGCAACGCAATCCCATTGACGCCCTCTGTTCCCGAGGCAATCACGTCTCCTCTCTCTGATAGCAATGCAACACGCGGTCTGGATCACATCGATCCTTCGCAACACCGAGTGCTCCGCATTCGACATGTGAGGGTCCACATGAATCGACCTTCGGAAACCCCACTCGACTGTCACACCGTCGACATTGAGCTAATACAAGCGGTCGATGATGACGAGGCAGGAAGGAGGAGGCTTCCACCGGTGAATCTGGGGAAGGTGTTCCTCGGACTGACCTACCAAGCAATAGTGGCTTTCATGGTCTTCCACTTCTCGTCCTCCGTGGACATGGATAAGTTACGCCACTCGAAGCTTCTTTTATTTCTCCTGAACTTTTCCGAGGTCGCGGTGGTGGTGGGGTTCGCAGCTTCCTTGGTTGGGGTTTTGATGCGGGAACTCGTGTCCACGGAAATGGCAATGGTTGCTGAGAAAGCGGGGTCCGCTTCCGCCGCATTAGGGTTTTTCCTAATGATGAGCATGTTCTTAAGTAAATTGTCTATAGGCATTGGATGGGTTTGTGGGGTTGTATCCTTTGTGGCTTTTTTCTTAGTGTTCTTGAAGATGAGAAAGGCAAGCTGATCCTAGGTATACGAGATTAATTAGATAGTCTCGATGGAAATTTACAATGAAAAGAATAGGAGCCGGAACCAACTTTATCAGTTTATTGTACTTATAACTCGTTGGTGGAGGGCAATAAGAGAAGTTTAGTGGATAATCATTTGATGATGGGACTTTCTATTTGGATGGTTGCACATCTTTTTTCAAGCAATGAGATGTATAAATGTGTCATACGTAGAGTATGTAAATTTGACATAAAAATTTCCAACTCAGGCTTCTCACCAACTCTCTATAAATTACTTTGAAATAGGGTTGCCTTTATTGCTCAAAAGCCTGAACCTAACCTGTCTATCGGGTTTGAGAAGTGTTCCACATATTGATCTTAGTTTATGCATCATACACTGTGGCTTATCCAAAAAAAAAAAAGCGTGTCCCCAAATTTTACATAAATCCTTTTGGTGGATAGTTTTTTTCTTTTTGGTGGATAGTTAAATTTCTGCATGGCTTCCATTCTGCGCGGTTGACACTCTTTCTTTTTATGAGTTCAAAATCCGTTTTTTGTCCTTCTTAAACAGTACTAGATATAATAAGATTGATCTATAAAATTGGTATAATTTGCGACAAACGGTAACACGGATCTCATACGGCTCCATTCAAAGATCTCCAAATTCTCTTCCCCTTTTGATGATAGCTTCCTAGAGGAGCTAGCGAATATGTTTCCGATGCCAACTTTAATGAATAAGAAGCGATTTAGCCCACTTAATACATGTTAATTCTTATTCCTTGTAATTAAAATCTGATTACATACGTACTACCGTAGGAGTTACACGCATCCAAGACCAAACAAAATTATAAGAGCCAATCACACACCCACGTATAGGCTTGAAACACAAATAATCATTGCGTAGCTACATTTATTCCTACAACACCATCAGCCCCTGGGGAGCGGACCTGGGACACGGCCAAGATGAAGAAGAACGCGACTGCGGACGTCATGGAAATCACGGACAAGTAGCAGCAAGCACTGGCGATCTGGGGTATGTGGTGGACCATGAGGGAGGAATAAGCCCCGGCGAAGGCAGCCATGAGGGATAGAACGAAGCCTTGGAAGGTCGAAGAGGATGGGCCACCCTTGAGGAACAAGGTCGGGATTGGGTTGCCATCGACAAACTCGCACGGCAGCTGTATGAGGGCCGTGGCGGCCGTGAAGGACACCCAGATGATGCACTGCAAGATGGTGATCCTGGTGGTTTGATGAGTGGTTGATGGGTCATGCGACATGGTAACGGGAGCGGAGCACTGGCACAATGCCGGATGGGTTGTGCAAAATCCGCAAAGTGTTCACTTTCCGATTGTGTTAGTATCTTTTATAATTGAGGACTTAAAAGTTAGTCACGCAAGTCTCAATCGACCAGCTCATGGAACTGCATTCTCTCTTCTTTGAACTTTCCAAGTAATTGATCCCATCTCTGTTTATACGTGAGGGCTCATAGTGGGTCAAGGAAATCTCAATCGACCGTGTTTTCGGAGTTGCATTTTGCTCTTCTTTAATTGTATTTCTCTCTTCTCTGGACTTTCCAAGTAATTGACGTTGTCGAGCGTGATAAGACGCATTGGAGAGTCTTATCAATGGTCGGAACGGAAGCAAGACGTGTACTAGGGATTTGGAAAAGGTGTGGAAATTACCTCAAATGCGAGACGAAAGTGATGCATATAAACTGCAACAAAAAAAGTCATTGCCGTATACAAATGAAGTCGTCACCCACCTTTCGTTGAATTTACATGTGAGCATCATTTATATGGTCCGGTGGCAAATGGAGTTCCTGACGCATTTCACTCAAAATTTTCTATGTTATTGGATCGTATATGGATAAGTGAGCTTCTACTCAACAGGTTAAAATGGGTCTTGAAAAGAAAAGTCAAATCTGGTTCGGATTTTATTTAATGGATCTAAAATATGCACGTTTAAATCGAAATGGTATAGACAAAAGATAAAAGTCTGAGTTCAGTTTCCGAGAGAGAGCGCGCACTAGACAATCTAAACATCGATACTTTCTAGATCTACGATCACTGCACAAATTGACCAAACGCGACAGAATTTTTTGTCGCCTTAGGTCCTTTTCCGTTGCCTTTCGTTTGTCATTGTTGCCCCGTCATCTTTGCTTAAGGCTATATAAAACTTTTGTAATTTCCATACCCTTTGGTCCGTCAAAGGCAACGTAACTTCTGTCGCCTTTGCCAACTCTATATTGAAGAAGTCTTGTCGCCTTTGGCCACCCTAAGGAGACGAAATTTCATCGCTTTCGACCATCTTAGTGCACCTCAAGGCGACGAAATTTTGTGGACTTTGCGTACCCTAAGGCCATGAAATTTCGTCTCCCTATGATGGCGTTGTCGCCTGTGGTCTTATCTTTTTTGCAGAAAAAAAGGTGTCGGCACTAAAATTTTTTAATTTTTTTCACTTTAGAATCTTAACATTGCTTTTGTTAAAGTTGAAATTTGCTCCCAATAAAGTTTCATAACATAATATATTAAAACATACAAAATTAGTTTATAAGTTAAAATTGTACATAGTAATTTAGTGACCTTCCTTTGAAAAATTAAAGGATTGTTCATGCTTAAACATAGAAAAGAAAACTACTCGGTAGATGCCCCTTGCTCCTCATCATGTTCTTGCCCTTGATTGAAGCCCTTTTAATGTCTCGCATGCAAACTTTCGGAGAAGTCACAACCAAAAATCCAGGCAGCGCAAATCTAGCTGTTGAATTTAGTTCAAAATGGCATAAGGTTAAATATCACAAACAATACGGAATTACAAAGAAACGAAATTGCAATAACAAAATTGGAATCGATACAACCGAATACCGAGGCCTGTGTTGAACACAATTTCCTTAAAACAGATTCGTTCCCTCCGCACGCGATTGAGGTTTTGCGAACGTCTGTCTCCCAGGATACAACGGCTGACGGCGAAGAAGAGATCGCGGCACTTCTAAGCTTCCGGCGAACTTGAACAAACTCGGAACGAACACTATCGAAAACAATGCAAATGCAGAGAACGTTTTTCAGAAGGAAAACCAGAAAACCGTTTTTCCGAAAGGAAAGCAGCAAACGTTTTTCAGAAACTGCAGATCTTAGCTGGAACTTAAAGAATGATTTCGATAAAAAATAGAACTGAGGGGAGAGTTGTTCGGGACTAATAACGGGCGATTAAATTAGCCGTTACAAAATCAATACGCATCAAGAATAATGGCCAATTAAATCCGCCGTTACAAAATCAATTGCGTCTGGAATAATGGCTGATTAATTCTGCCGTTACAAAATTAATTTCGTAACAGCTTGCCGTTTAACGCACCATTAATTGAGTCGGAAAAATTAAATTAGAAGGCTAGCAAAATTGGGCTCGTCGCGAGGCCCACTTTTCGGTCTCGCAATCGTGTACGCAGGATGCGCGCTCGCGCCCAAGCCTCAGCTTGTTGGGCGTCGGATTTGCACCCCCCTGCGCCTGCGCGCGAGGCAGAGAGTTTGTGCTACAATAGTTACCACTTCATATAAGTGTAACCGTATATAAACCACTCTTTAGCCTTCTTCATTTTCTAATGTGGGACTAGTGCTTTTCACTTCCCACTTCCAACTCAAGGGTGTTCTTTGAGCATCAATTTCTCATTCATTCACCCATCAATTTGTCCCAAATTTCCAACAATCCCCCACATGAATGAAAATTGTTTTAGTTTTGACTCTGTGATAGTGTCCAACAATTGAAACCTGCATAGGATAGGTAGGTGTTACCCTTTGAACCTTTCCTTGTGAAAGTATATTTACTTTACTAGTTGTCCAGTAGACATGATGTCCTTGAACTGTCCAACTTTCTTATGTAAATAAACCATACACTTCACACAGGAATCATATAAACGTTTGTTCAATTCTCATAGTTATGTTCGTTTTGGCCATGAACATCAACCTGGTTCTGCAAGAGATTCTAAAGAATTTAGCCCTTGATTAATTCTCCTTTGAAGCGGCCCCACTTCTCTCTCACATAGGTGATTACTTAATTCAGAGTAATTTATTTACTCCACTTAAGAATCATTAAAGCAAAATTGCTATCCTTTCCCTTTACAATATCACTGATATTTTATGTAGGAATGGTTTTAGGGATAACCCCCCACAGTGACATCACTAAGTTTGTATAATTAGGTTGTCCCTTTGAACCTAGATCTTGGGATCTCCAGTCAACTAGGTTGGGTTTTCTTTATACCAACTTATTCTTTCATGGGCTTCGGTCCCATTCCTCTTGTCGATTTCTCAACTAACTCTCTATTTAACCCTTTGGTTAGCGGATCCGCAATATTATCCCTTGACTTTACGTAGTCAATTGAGATAATTCCTGTTGAGAGTAGTTGTCTTATGGTATTATGTCTACGACGTATATGTCTAGACTTACCATTATACATGTTACTCTGTGCTTTTCCAATTGCAGATTGACTATCACAATGTATACTTATTGGTGTCACGTGTTTTTGCCATTTTGGAATATCCTCTAAGAAATGGCATAGCCATTCAGCCTCTTCACCACATTTATCTAAAGCTATAAATTCATATTCCATTGTGGATCCGGCTATAACGGTTTGTTTCGTGGATTTCAGGATACGGCTGCTCCTGCTGCTAGTGTGAATACATATCCACTAGTAGATTTTGAGTCTTTTATATCGGATATCCAATTTGCATCACTATATCCTTCCGTAATTTGGGTATCGGTATAATGCAAGCCATAATTCCGAGTATAGCGTAAGTACCTGAATACTCTCACTATTGCTTTCCAATGGTCAGCACTCGGATTGCTCGTATATCTACTCAATTTACTAATCGTATAGGCAATATCTGGTCTAGTACAACTCATTAAGTACATTAGACTTCCAACAACTCTGGAGTACTCTACTTGAGAAATACCCTTTCCCCTATTCTTGGATAGATGAAGACTATTGTCTAATGGTATTCTAGCAATACCAGAATCATTCATGTTGAATTTTTCAAGAATCTTGTTCACATAGTGCGACTGATTTAAAATAAGACCTTCTGATGTTCTTGTGATTTTAATTCCTAAAATCATATCAGTAGGTCCCATATCTTTCATGTCAAATCTTGAATTCAACATATTCTTGGTAGATTTGATCATTTTATCATCACTACCAACAATTAGTATGTCATCTACGTAAAGACACAAAATGACATAGCCATTTGTCTTCTCTTTAATGTAGACACATTTATCGCATTCATTGATCTTGAAACCATTGGTAATCATTGCATTATCAAACTTTTCATGCCACTGCTTTGGTGCTTGTTTTAGGTCATACAATGACTTCACCAATTTACAGACTTTCCTTTCTTGTCCCGGAACTATAAAACCCTCAGGTTGTTCCATGTAGATTTCTTCATCCAAATCACCATTTAGGAAAGCTGTTTTTACATCAATTTGATGTACTTTCAGATTTTGCAATGCTGCAATTACAATTATCATCCTAATGGAGGTTATTCTCGTCACAGGAGAATAAGTATCAAAGTAATCTAAGCCTTCTCGTTGCTTGTATCCTTTGATCACAAGTCTAGCTTTATACTTATCAATGGAGCCATTTACTTTCATTTTCCTTTTAAAATCCATTTGGATTTTAAAGGCTTATAACCAGGAGGAAGATTCACTAGCTCCCAAGTATGATTCTGTAAAATAGAATCAACTTCACTTTTTATTGCTTCTTTCCATAGAGGTCCCTCAGAAGAATTCATAGCTTACGCATAATCTAGTGGTTCTTCTTAGATTTCGAGTTTTGCTTCACGAAGAATTACCGCGTCTTAAATGCATACGTCAAGAACTACTGCGTCTTAAATGCCTTCTGAAAATTTCAGCTTCAAATGCCTTACTCAAGAATCTGCTACGCATTTTGCTTCGAAGAATCTTTGAAAATTTCAGCTTACGCGTCTGCTTCTGAATTTTTCTGAATCTCAGAACTTTAGCTTTTGTGAGTGTTCAAGAACTAATAAAGTCTGAATATCTCAGAACATAGATAATTCTTCTAACTTGAAAAATATGAAAGACTTCATTCTAAGCTTCCAGAACATATATTCCCTTTACTTGTGCTTGAGATAGTTCTTGAAATCCTTCCACCCAGGAGGTAGCTTTTCAATTATAGTAGCCACTTGGAAGGTATCACTCAAGATCATTCCTTCAGCCAAAATTTCATGCAAGATTACTTGAATTTCTTGCACTTGACTGATCACAGTCTTAAAATCCACCATTTTATAATCAAGGAATCGATCGACAACAAATTTCTTTGCTCTGGCATCCTCTGTTTTATATTTTCGGTCTAAGGCTTCCCATAACTCATTTGCCGTTCTTTTTGCACAATAAACATTGTACAATGAGTCATGTAAGCTATTCATGACGTAATTTCTGCACAAGAAATCAGAGTGCTTCCAGGCATCAACAGTGTTGAAGGCCTGTTTATCCGTTTCTCCTTCGGATAATTTAGGAGCATCCTCGGTCAAGAATCTCGCAAGATTCAATGTGGTCAAATAAAACAGCATCTTTTGCTGCCACCTTTTAAAGTTCAGTCCGTCGAACTTTTCAGGTTTTTCACCATGGTGTACATAAACCGCAGGATGAACGGAGGATGAGCTGGCAATTGGACAGCGCGACATAGGCGTAGTCTTTGGTGATGCTGTCAGCAATCACATCGACACCATCGTTTTGAGCAGCCACATCCACGACTTCTTTCCCAGTAGCCATTTGAATTCTTTAAAATAACGACGAATCTGTTTTAAGATTGCTGAATTTAATTCAAAATGGCATAAGGTTAAATATCACAAACAATACGGAATTACAAAGAAACGAAATTGCAATAACAAAATTGGAATCGATACAACCGAATACCGAGGCCTGTGTTGAACACAATTTCCTTAAAACAGATTCGTTCCCTCCCCTTGACGCGATTGAGGTTTTATGAACGCCTGTCTCCCGTGATACAACGGCCGACGGCGAAGAAGAGATCGCGGCACTTCCAAGCTTCCGGCGAACTTGAACAAACTCGGAACGAACACTATCGAAAACAATGCAAATGCAGAGAACGTTTTTTCAGAAGGAAAACCAGAGAACCGTTTTCCGAAAAGGAAAGCGAAAGCAAACGTTTTCTTTAAACTGCAGATCTTAGCTGGAACTTAAAGAATGATTTCGATAAAAAATAGAACTGAGGGGAGAGTTGTTCGGGACTAATAACGGGCGATTAAATTAGCCGTTACAAAATCAATACGCATCAAGAATAATGGCCAATTAAATCCGCCGTTACAAAATCAATTGCGTCTGGAATAATGGCTGATTAATTCTACCGTTACAAAATTAATTTCGTAACAGCTTGCCGTTTAACGCACCATTAATTGAGTCGGAAAAATTAAATTAGAAGGCTAGCAAAATTGGGCTCGTCGCGAGGCCCACTTTTCGGTCTCGCAATCGTGTACGCAGGATGCGCGCTCGCGCCCAAGCCTCAGCTTGTTGGGCGTCGGATTTGCACCTGCGCCTGCGCGCGAGGCAGAGAGTTTGTGCTACAATAGTTACCACTTCATATAAGTGTAACCGTATATAAACCACTCTTTAGCCTTCTTCATTTTCCAATGTGGGACTAGTGCTTTTCACTTCCCACTTCCAACTCAAGGGTGTTCTTTGAGCATCAATTTCTCATTCATTCACCCATCAATTTGTCCCAAATTTCCAACACTAGCATCATGTGAAGTTACAACCATCCTTGGAGGTGGTCGTGCTATGTCAATTAGGGGTGAGTATGGATTCAGAATAGAATTGAGAATTGGATTGAACCGGCCATAAGAATCGGTCCAGTTCCAAATCCCTGCGGTTATGGGTTCGTTTCCCAGTTCCAAAAAAGGTAATCAGTATTGTGCAGTAAACAAATCAGAAACCAAAGAACTGGACCTTACAAAAACATCCCAAAGTACTTTCAGGTGTCTCGCATTGTTGCTAGATCAGGCAATATTCGCACTTCTACATTTTTAGATCTAGAGAAAATACAAAGACAATACAACACTCCTTACCAAAAAAAAAAAAAAAAAAAAAAAGACAATGCAACACAAACAATCACATATTGCTTCATGAAGCAATCATTTGTTGTTGTCCACAGTATATGCATAACCTTTTTTATATATTTGTGAAGCGCGAAAACGTCCAACCATATGGCACATCAATTTGTTCTAAAGCTCTACTAGAGAGAATTCTAGAAAAACTTACCGGTGGTAACACCAGTTCTCCATAAACTGAGAGGCCAATTCTCTAGCATCCGTCTATATTCCTCTAATGCCAGCAACAAGGCCTCGGTCTTGTTTGGTTAGCATGTGTTGAAGTGCATGGCCAAGCTCATGAAAAACAATTTCCACTAGCCAATTTTGGCAATGCATATCTTACCACAAATGTCTAAATGGTAAAAGCCACTAAGAGGATGAAGTTATCTCACAAAGGACAAATGAGGATTTTTGTTGTCACGTTCATTTTCATTTTGCTTAGCAAAAAAATGAAACAAAAAGTTTAAAGAGAAAATGAATCAAAACAAAAAAGCCATTGGCCATTTCCTGAGTAGACCTTGGAACTGATTTCCTTTGGGGGTCAAAGTAACATTTCAATTATTTTCACGGAAATACAAGAGAAAAACATCGCAATCCAACTTTAAACCAAGACAAATCCAAACAACTTCAAAACAAAACAAGTTCCAGATAAGAAGATGAATTATCATAATAAGGTTACGAATCACCCGTTCAAAGAACAAATCTATGACTTCTTCAAATCAAAATCGACGGTTGATCACCGAATTCATCTTCATTGATAAGCACACACAGAGATCTCCATTTGTTACTACAACTTTGCCTTTTGGCGATGTGCTCCTAGGTTCGGCTCATCAATACCATTGTCGTTTAGAGTAACTAGATTGAACGAGAACAGATCTAACACTTATGAGAGCAAAACTTTCACAAACTGTTCCAATCTCCTTTGAAACTAGACTTGTATACCAAAAGAAGCAAAATCCCCAAATCATACATGCAAAAATCCCCAAATATAAATTAGATCGTGATAGAAAGCTCCCCGAAATCAGAGACAGAGTTTTCTAGATCTAGAAGAGAAAAGCTTCTGTAAAACAGGAGAAAAGAAAAAAAAAGAGAACAAAAAATAAAATCAGCCAAAGAAAAAGGAAAAGAGAGAGGGGAAGGAGAAATCCTGCTCAAATCCTCACCACCATGGAGGTTGAAGAAAAAAGTTGTGTGAAGATTGGAGGGAGAGGAGAAAACCCTAGGAGGAGAGGAAAAACAACTTGATTCAAACGTATAGGCTTAGAATCGATTGACACGGTTGGTTCCAGCTTACAAAAACTAGGGAACCTGTCTTAAAGGTAGGTTTCAGATTTTAGGTACAACTTAAACTAATCCTGAAACTGGTTATACTTAATATCAGTGCCCAAATTCTCATTGATAATATGCGACAACTTGTTTCACCAAAACAGCAATATATCTTTTCAAAGTGTCATGAATCGAATTAATCAACAAAGGTTTTAAAAGGACAAGAAAGTTAATGGTTAATTCAAATCATAGGAAAGGTAAACGTGCTGTAAATTAAAGAGAAACATAATTTGCAAGTTTTGTAATCGATTGGGTGACCTTTGACAAAGAGTAAAATTTAGGTATTAATATCCTATGATTAAGATATCTCGCAATTACTTATTGATTATGAATCTACCTATTTGCAATTATTGCTAAGAGATTATAACCTAGACATATTATTTCCTATAATGTAGCGATGATTATCTACAAAGAGTCGCAAATCCCGAGGTTGTAGGCATAACACCCAGCAGATTTACAATTACGTCGGTCCATCTTCTTCATCTTCGAGCTCCAACACTTCACAATCTGCAATAGCTGGCTATTAATACACCTGCTATCGATAAACCCCGTCGATTGGTAAGGGCCTTTGACGATAACTTGTCAAATCTACTATTGATAATTCTCTTGATGATTAACGATTTCCATTCAAGTTGTCGATCCTTTTATTCATTGATGACTTCTCTGCTTTAACCAAAATTGACATGACTTGCTACTTGTTGATTTCAAGAGGAGGTCAGTTTTGGATATCAACACAAATACATGTGGTAGCCGAGGATCTCATCCACCGATTTCTTGGTTGGTCTCCAACTCCGCAAACAGCCTCTGCTTTTTCTTATTTGGGGCTTCTTCCATCCATGTCTGGTGGGATGAAGAACTCTGTGATCTACATTTGGGGAAGGCTCCGCACCACAACCAACGCCACGAGCATAATCCAGAGGCGCATCTACGTAGGTTTTTTTAAATTTAAGGGTGCACAAGCATTTGATTTAAATCGAAAATCATATTGAAGCTAGAGTATCCACGACGTAATTATCGATGATGGCTTTTATGATTTTATAAATCCCTTAATCACTGTAGTTAGTGGTAACTAAATATGGGTTTATTGGTCGTAGTTTTCCTCTTTCCTTCCAGCAATTTCCCAGAAATTTGTCGGAAAAGTAATCATGAGCTGAAGTTTCGTATAGGTGGGACGTGCTGCTCGGGAAGAGTGAAAAAGGGCGAACGCTGATATCTTCGCTTTTGCAATGGACACTAAATCTGATCATCAAGGGAGCAAAATTAAAATGTTTGGTGCTCAAAAATAAAGGAAAAATGTTCAGTAGCTTCTTGGTAAGTTTCAATTCACATTTCATGATCAAATTTATTGCAATCGTGTTAAGGCATGCCATTGAAAAAACTATATAGAATTGTAGAATTTTAAATAGCCACATAAGAGCCAAAGATCCACATTAACAGTCACGGAATTTATCGGATTTACTTTATACATGATTAATTAAAACAAACAAATATAGTCGATGGACAACATAAATCATTACAAAAAAGTTCAAGGAGATCGAGCTTACTTGCTTAATCAAATAATTTCAGAGTATAATGGTAGGAAAATCACGTCCTGGGAAAATTTTATGAAAAATTGAAATTGTTTTTCCCATTGGTTTGGAAAGGAGCAAATGAAAACATCGTGAAAAGAATAAAAATCAATTCTTATTTTGTAAGAAGCAGCGAAGAAAAAGTTTGTGGAGGTTATCCTAATTTTCTTCGTCCCTTCTTCCCATTACCAAACAAAGCGTAGTGAGCTCAAATTTCGGGGATGAAAATTCTCGACATGACGAATGCATAATCCAAATTTTTAACTTTACTTGGGAAAAGGAGAGAAGGCGGAAAAATGAGGCGGTCTAGAAAATTGGTAAAATTGAATATTTAGAAGAAATGGGAGGAAGGTTTTAAGACATTCTTAGTTTTCTTCGCGCATTTTCGTCTGATCATATCCTAAATAGTTCATCGGGACCTCAAATTATAAGGGTGATAGTTCCCGATATAATTCCGACAAAACTCAAGCACTGCATTGAATTATTAATAGAAATCAATTACTACACAATTAATTCAAAACTAAAAAAAAACCAAATACAAATAGGAAGGCATCACATAAATTATCAACTCTAACAAGTAACGACCAATTCCTGCTAATCAAAGTCAAAGACTCAAAAGTTTTTTTTTTACTTTTGGGGCCACAGAAAGAGTCGGAATTTTAGGGCCCGTTTACTCTCAATTGAGTTTAAAGGTAAGCAATACCTCTTTGTTTTTTTGACAAAGATTTAAATTCATCAAAATTTCAAAAAATTAGCAAAAAAATTATCAATAAATTCAAATATCAACTTTAGCATATTGTGACAATTTTGAGTACTTTGGATTAAAAAAGTTAAGGTGGCTACGCACGCTGCAAGTTTCAAATAAGATAAAAAAAATTAAACAAAAATCAACTCATTCGATGAAAATTCAAATAAATGCCTAAAGTGTCATTATTTTCTCAAATAAGAGTATAAAGTGAACCTTGTTTCAAATAAAGACATGAAATGAACTCATATTCTCAAATAAGGATTTGAAGTAGATCTTGTTTCAAATAAGGACATAAAGTAGTTATGTCAATTTCAAAAAATGACTTGACTTTCCAATTGATCAAGAACGTTTTCATTTTTTTTACCTTTTTTTGAAATTTTTCCTTTTTTTTCTAGTTTTTTCTTTCTTCTTCTCTAGTGGCCGATCTCAAGTGATGGCTTGCCATCGGCAATGTCCAGAGAGGGCTAGGCAAGGGTCGCCCTCTCCGGCCACAAGTGAGGCTGCCCTTGAAAGCCATAGGTGAGGGTCACCCTCACCTACGCTAGAATTTCCTCGCCCGCGGCCGACGAGGGACCTCGCCGAGCGATCGATGAGGGTCGTTGGGCCCTCGCCAGAAGAAAAAAAAGATAAATGAGAAAAAAAATAAATGTAAATTAAAAAATAATTTAAAAATAAAATTATCTTTGGACTAAAATACTTTTGACCGACCGGAATATTTAGCCGGTTGGCAAGCGATGAGGTCATGCCCTTATTTGAAACTGTCATGGCCATTTTAGGCCTTTATTTGAAATTGGCATGGCCATTTCAAACCCTTATTTGATACAAAGTTCATTTTAGGCCTTTTTTTTTAAAAAAAATGATGGTACTTCATGCCTTTATTTGTAATTTTTCCAAAAATCAATTCAAATTGGCGAAAATGCAATATTCAACACAAAAACATAAAGGGAAAATTTTAAATAGGGTCTGAAGTGCTCTTATTTTCTCAAAAGGTTAATATCACGAAAAACCTTAAACTGATACACTTATGACTGATTTACCCCAAACTATTTTTTTGACCATAAAAAATCCCAAACTGATACATCCGTGACAATTTTACCCCGAACTATTTTTTTGATCACAAAAAACTCTAAACTAATACACATGTGACAATTTTACCAAAAACTAATTTTTTAATATTTTTTTTATTTTTTTGAATTTTTTTAGTCTTTCTTATCTTATCTTTTTCCTTTCGTTTCCTTTTTTTTTTCCTTCATCTTCAACCTTTGGCTGGTCTGGCAATCAGCTGGAGGCGGGGGATGTCTATCGTTACTCCATCAAGACTAATTCCGTCACGAACCATGCAAACTAAGAGCATCAAAGCTTCCAAGAAGCATTCATTTTGGCCTAACGAGCTTATGATGGTGTCCATGAAATCAGATCACGGTCTTCAAATGATTCAAACAAAGCCCTTGAGTCGCCCGCCCTTCCCAACTTTGAATACATAGCCATCAAAGAGTTGTTGGTAAACGTTTTTCGATCCCCTTTCCTCAAACTATAAGCATGAACCTGCTTCCCGAGCTTTAAGCCATCATCGCCTCGCAACAGGTTTGAGCATGCGAGCTCCAGACTCACCAAAGTGAAGGAGCTGGGCTCCAAATTTTCCACCACCATCAAACAAAAGCAATCCAACACAAGAACCCACTCCTCATCCCGACACAATGCCGTGAGTATAGAGTTTCAAGAAACTTGATCCCTCTCAAGTATTATGTCGAACAGCTTAAAGACATTCTCAATGTCCCCACACTTGTCATACATGATCAACAAGGTATTGGCCACAGTAACGGAAGATTACTCATACCCAAGTTTAACAGCTTGGGCGTGAATCTACCTCCCAAGATTGAGGTCCCGGAGGCCCGTGGTGACCTTGAGGACGGCAAGGAAAGCAAACTGGTTGGGAGGGATACCAGCGAGAGCCATCATGTCTGCATAGGTGGAAATGGCATCCCGAAAAAGGTTCAACCTAGCTAGGGAGCGGAGGGATTCGATCCATGAAGAGCGAGGTGGGGTGGGAAGCGAAGGTTGCGGAGGAGGAGGAGTAGGAAGAGCAGAGGAGGTGATGATGGGGAAAGTGTTGCCGAGTATCAGCGGAGGAGAGATGTGGGAAGGGTGGTGGCACGGTGGGACAACGAAGGAGGACGCCAAGATGGGGTGAGTAGTAGGAAGGGGGAGGAGCGGGAATGGCGGACATTGCAGGCGTTTATTTATCGTTTGGGATGACGACGGCGGCTCCTCTGCTCTGGCTCTACTTTCAAACTAAAAAGGAAAAAAAACAAGAAAAGGAAAGGAAAAAGAAAAGAAAAGAAAAACTAAAAAAATTCGAAAAAATAAAAAAAAATAATATGAAAGAATTAGTTCAGAGTAAAATTGCCACAGGTGTACCAGTTAGGGCTTTTGGTGGTCAAAAAAATCGTTCGGGGTAAAATTGTCACAGATGTACCAGTTTGGGGTTTTTTATGATCAAAAAAATAGTTTGAGATAAATCTATCACAAGTGTACGGGTTTAGGATTTTTCGTGGTATTAACCCTTTTCTCAAATAAGGGCTCAACATGCCTTCATTTTCTCAAATAAGGGTTTGAAGTGGATTTTGTTTCAAATAAGGGTTTGAAGTAGCTATATTTATTTCAAAGAAAAGCATGACTTTTCGTATGGTAAGGGCATTTTCGTCTTTTAAATTTTTTGAAATTTTTTCCTTTTTTATATTTTTATATTTTTTCTTTTTTCTTCACCTATGATTGACGAAGCTTGGAAAGGGCTAAGCGAGAGTCGCCCTAGGCTAGGCCGCCCTTGATAACCATGGGCGAGGCCGGCCCTCACCTAACCCTTTCCGAGCTTCGCCGATAGCCGAGAAAACCATAAAAAGGAAAAAAGAAAAGAAAGGAAAAAAAAGAAAGAAAATAAAAAAATAATTTAAAATTAAAATCATTTTTGGACGAAAATGTCTTTGATCGGCCATAATATTTCGTCGGCAGGCGACTGGCGAGGTCGGGCTCTTATTTGAAACTACCATGACTATTTCAAGCCCTTATTTGAAATCGATATAAATTTTTATTTGACATAAAGTGCACTTTAGGATCTTATTTGAGAAAATAAAGGTATTTCGGGCTTTTATTTGGAATTTTCCCGAGCATAAATGGCAAAAAGAAAAGGCGGAAATCGTGAGCCAAAACCCCGAAATTAACGTTGACACGTCAGCCCTAGTTGAAAAGAAAAGTTCCTCTCTTGCGAGGCTCAGCCTCCGGTTGCGGATATAAAAAATGGATCTGCCGCTCTTTCTCTCGCTCAGTCCCACTCACCAGCGGTCACTGGGCTCAATCGGCTTCAAAATTTACCGATTCGAGTGTTCATGGGTCTCAATTTCTGTCCTTAGTTTGATGCACCCGCAAGCCCCTTGTTTCTGTAATGTCTAGATTCAAGGAAAAAATTCGGGAGAAGGTGTTAATCGAAGGTGCAAAATCTAAAGATTGGCAGAAACAGAGCATGTGCTGCTGATTAAGATGTCATCTTTTGCACAAGCTCTGGTTTTTTTGCCAACAGATCAAAATCCCTTGCTTTAAGCTCCTGCCCCCCTTGTTTTCCGTTCATTTTGCCTTTCTTGCTCGCCTAAATGTTTGTCCTAGTCTTGAAAAATGTTTATTTGCTTTTCTTTCCTTGTCTGATCGTGGATTAGTGACAAGAGTTTCCCTTTTTGTTTTGGTATTAAGGTTTTGAGATGATTTCGATGTAGTTTACGATGTAGTCGGTCGCGAATTATTGCAGCGGTTTTTTTTTTTTGAAGCTGGGGGTGTCGCTTAATTTGACTAGTTGTTTGGTCTCATGCCTGTATTTTCATTGCAAAAGATGCGGTTGAAGCAAAATGATGAGTTTCTTGTATCTGAAAATGGTGTGGATTGCTATATCATATAGGTCTTCAAAGTTCTCTGATTGCTTCTTGCTATGTCAGAAGTTAACAATGGATAATAATATTTCCTACTGATCATTTGATTATGTGAATATATGATTGATTGTTCCTAATGTGTTTATATTGGTCTACGGCCTATGTTCCTAATTCTGAGTATAGGGTGTTATATGCTACTGTATTTGAACTTTTCTGCATTCATAGAGTAACAGGGATATGAAATAGTGGAGTCAGTTCGTGTGTAAAATTAGTGCTGGTAGCGATGTTTTTGTTATGTTTAAATTATTCTCTGCATATTGTTCTTTTCGAAAATGTTTATGTTCTTCTTAAATGGAGATTGATTATACAAGCTATTGTAGAAGATGTGCGGGATTTTTTACTCTTGCTTTCTTTTTTGTGGTTTTCCATATGGATTGGGACTTATGATGAGGCTTCAGTTCATTTATCGTGGTGTCGATGCGGAGTTAGTTGTCATAGTAGTTTCTTATTATCTGGGTGCTTTCTCCTTATGCCGCTCCCAGAGGTTCCTGAATGTAAATAGGGAGTAAATCGAGCTGGAGATGAACATTTCTTCCCAAGTGATACTAGTGTTCTTTTTGGTCCAAATTAGAGTTCAATGTACAGTTGCTATATCTAGAATCTTTTGTTGCTGCTGTCGATTGACTAGCTCTTGCTAAGCTAACAAGTCTTTCTCGGCTACGTTCTAAAAGCTATATTTGCTACTTCTTTGTTCACAAGATCTTGGCTCTCTTGAATCAAAGCAAATGATGAGCTTATGACACCGAATTTCATGTGGAAATCAACATCATATGGTCTTCAAAGTTCTCTGATGCTTTATCTATCTTCTATCCTCATGGCTCATGCTTCCGTAAGAGCTAGTATATTTTTGCATATCTGGTGCCATTGGGGTGACTCTGTCACACTTCTTGGTGGTTAGTATGTATGGATTGCGGTTTGAGTGTCCTATAATTTTTGCTAATGTTGGGTGGAATCCAGATTAAGTCCCTGAAATTTCTGTTGAACGTCTGATGAAATTCACCTGTCATTACTGTGTTAAAATTCAGTCAAATGGTTGCTTCCTTATAATTTACTTGATTCCCATCTGTTTCTTTTCGCCACTGAGTAATACACAACCACTCAAGCTTTACTGATTTTCTTACTGAAGAGCTTTTATTTGCTCAAGAATGTGTTTTCAGTATTTGAATACAGACTTGTTTCTGATGGAAAATCAGGCACCATTATTTTCATAGTCTGTGATGCACTTGTCTCACAGGCTATACGAGCATGGTGCAAGAGGAAAGAGTCTCCCTTCTTGTTCAGTTTTGCTCACTCGATCAGTTGACAGATGCAGCAAGAACTGGGAAGGACACATCTTTTGTCATATATTTTGCTTTCAAACATGCACGCTACTATGCTTTATTCAGTAGTACTTCTGGGTACTAGGTGATACTTACAATGCTCTGAAGAGGAAGTCTTTCTGCCCACAGGAGTAGCACAATTCGAACTTTTCTTTGTTGGATTTATTTGTTTTGCTCTCTTCTACCTGCTGGATAAGATGCTGCCTCTTCTGAGGCATTTTGGAGGGTACACTGCATTATGATTAATTTTTCAAACAGACTCATTATAAATCATGACAATGATATGATTTTGTGGCATATACTTAGTGCATAACTCTACTACACAGTACATGTGTGATGATGTTAGGACAGCATAATTAGCATTTAAGGACAATGATTGCCCTTACTTGAGCATAAATGTTTGCTCTAATCATCATGGAAATTCTTTAACAGGCGCGTGCAGTCATCAGGTTCACTGCAAGTGCAATGTTGGTGACTGCAGATGCATGTCGATGCTATCTCCTGCGCTTGCAGATGTGAAGGCTATTGGCCAAACATATTCTTATTTGTGAATGGTATGAGTGTGCTTCATGGGCTTTTGTGAAGATGATAATCAGAGGATCAATCGATCCCCTTTTACATGTACATCTACATGTAGAGAGAGTGGGATTTTCCAGAGTCAAGCATGTCAAATTGCATAACTTTTCAATACCATCTCATTAAGTGGTGATTTCGGTTGGGATCTGTGTCATTTTATTGATTTGGTGCTCAAATTTTCACATCAGCAGAAAGTGGGCAAAATATCGCTGTTTTTGCCTTCCTTTTGGATAAGCATGTCTTGTTATTTATAAAAGGGTCATAGCAACGAATGCCCCCTGCAATTTGTTAGGCACACTTCAGAGGAAATAGTTTGGTCCTCACAACATTGATTAGAGCATATGTAACATCGAGCTATAAGCGATAACGTGTTTCGACGCAGCAACATCCTACTGCTCCTGAACAAAATTGGACAAGAAAGAGAAGGTAATTTTTCAGGCTTCCTATGTCAAAGACGGTCACATGGGTCTAAAGAGGAAAAGATTGGATCTTACACACCATTTGTAGTGTGACTGATCATGTCTACGTACTGCATCAACTGTAGAATCGAACTCTGTTTTAGTAATTCATGAAGCTCGTTCATCAGGTGGAACAAGCCATGATATATTCACGCACAGAATACCCTGTCATGTCTATCATACCCTCATATAAGTGGCATCCAAACTCGCCCACGAGCCAACCTTAACATATTGTAATTGTAAAAACAGATTAAGGCTTAGTTAAATGGTATACGGAGAATAGAAGGGACTCATAATTTTATTTATTTTGGCAAGTCCACCTCTATAGAATTCAAACTTCATATATACTTCCAGCAAACATAGGACTTTGTAAGCTTAATCGTGTTTAGCATTGAATTTGTATTACCATTAGAGTCCAATCCTCCCATACACCTATTGCTATCCCTTACTTATCAAGTTAAACCCTGTAGAATTAGGAAGCTAATGGTAAACGACATCTAGTGTTATGAGAAGAATTTGTATGATTCTTGCCCTAATGAGATGTTGACTAATTTTTTATTTTTTATTTAGGGAAAATGCATTATTACCAATGGCTTTTGAATGTGCAGAAAATACAACACTGACTGCAACTTTAAATGCCATCTTTTCCTCAAAATCGTCGCAGGTTCCCCCGCACACCTTCACGACGATTTGACTTATAGCAAACCCTCTTCTGCACTTTCTGAGGAACAATAAATGAGACATCTTTCTTTTCGCTCGAATCACGGAAAATGCCATTCAAAGGCCTCCCCTAAACGGGTCCTATCCGACATCCAAAGGGATGCTGGGTCACGATACAAGACAACTATCTCAGACCACGGTCGAGGCTGGTTTGGTATTTGCCGATGTGGGCAGAGAGAGGGTTTTTCTAAGTGAGAAAAACGTGCCAAATAGAGGACCTTTGTCCCTACCATGATCGACCTTGATTATCCACTGAGAAATCGAAGGCGCCAGCCAAGAAAATAACTCCAAAAGAAAAAGGCCAGGGCCTTACTTAATATGGTACATGATCTATGCAATGTGACAGAAAAGTACGCAGGTGGTTTATCAAAGAAAATCTTCGAGTAGATTGTTAACTAACTGCAACCCGCCCACCTATCATGGCTATTTTGGCTAAAAGCAGTTCGTACTCGACGAAAAGGACATACCATACTTGTCGCTAAATCAAGACTCGAGAGAAGTTTAGATTGGTCCAAATTCCATCTCGGGCCCGCTTGTTGGTTAAATCTGCAGGTATGTCCATCAACTTAATTTTGTTCGGCGTTACATTGGAATAGATGGAGGTACTTCTAGTGCACGACCAGCCGAGGTTGGATCACAAGAAAGTACTAACTTACGAGATTTTGATTTCGGCGTGGATGGTCCACCTTTAAGGGGCATGCTATGTGTTTGGACTTTGCTTTTGGTAAAAGGAACCTCGACTTAAAATATTTTTAGAAAAGAAATTTGTTCGATAATTGGTATTCAAATACTTAATTTGACATTGCTTCAAAATGATAATTGAAATTAAGCTAGAGAAGCATCGAGAGTGGCACAGGGGGTACAATGTAGCGTGACCAAAGCCGCATAGATGGAGGGAACGCACGAACCCAGAGAGATCTAGCTTGTCTAAAGAAGTGAGGGACCGCAATGAGGTGACACTAGGTTGAGAACCCTGCCTCGATTAGACTAGATGATTACCGCCACTTCTCTCTCTCTCTCTCTCTCTCTCTCTCTCTCTCTCTCTCTCTCTCTCTCTCTCTCTCTCTCTCTCTCTCTCTCTCTCTCTCTCTATGTGGGCGTGTATGTGCATGTGCATGTTCATGCTCCTCAATCTAATCACCTCAAGGGCAGCAACAACGAATGTCACTCGGGGCATGTGACCCTAGGCAAGCAATTGTAGGCGGAAGTAGCAACATCACCGTCAATATTTCAACCAATTGCCGGTTGAGTTTCGCCCTTGAAAATTTTTGCATGGCTTTATGTATACTAATGGAAAAAAAAAATGGTAGTATGATAGTACAATGAGGGCCAAGGAGGAAGATATGAAAAGTTCATTAGTCTTGTTTACCAACAATTTGAAAATGGTGAAAGCTCTATGTTTTCGGTGTAAGGACTTTCCAAAAGTCTTCTCAAAGATCAGAAAGTTTCGCTAAAAGTAGTTTAGAGGCTCAAAATTAGGTAAGAAGTTTCACCAGAGCAATTTTAGTCTAGTATACAAAAGCTAATCACATACCACCCAAGAAGATAATCATTCCGAAGAAATTGGGATTTCACCAGAATAACTATTATTATTACAGTAAATTAAAGATTGTCACATAATCATATCTCTAGTGTGTATTTCCTTTAGTGATAGACTTGATAAGCTTTGTATAAGATTTCCTCGTCAAAAGCTTATTCACATTTAGTGGATATTATCCGTGGTAACTTTAATAAGCAAATACATCGAAGAATAGGATAGGCAATATCTCTTTTTTTTTTCCAAACTTCTAAAAGTGCCCATTAAGTCCCCCGACATTGGAAAGCTTGTTAGTATAGAATCATATCAAAGACGTGAGAAATTTTTAAAATTCAATAGTCTACCCTACAACCTCATTTTTCACAGCACTTTTACATTTGACTAAAAGAACCCTTCATAATGCCATAAAATAATTCCATGTGTTATAACGGTTTTATACTTAATTAGGATTGCGGGATATATGATTATACTTTATAATTGGGGCACTATAAAAGTGCCCCAAAGACATTAGCTTTTGAGATGGCCTTTTCTTCTAAGATTTAAGCCAGCTTTCTAAGAACTGGGGCCGCATGTGATGTTACAAGTGACCTAATTAAGTTTATTTAGTTCCTGTTTTTTTCTGTTTTGTTGATCAAGGAAAATTTAAATTGCAAAATCAGTCATTTTGCACTCAAATATATGCATGGCAAGCATTGAAAGCCCTCTATATAAAGCAAACTGTACCCAATGTCAATGATCAATGTGATGGACACATGAAGAGCATGGATTGGAGCTGTAAAAGAAGAAAAGAAAAGAAAAGAAGGCTGACTTTGTGTTGCCTTTATTTTCCTTAATTTTATTTATATCATGGACAAAAACGGGTGCCTAACAATGATGGCCACGTTGATGGGAAATGATTGAGAATAAGTAGCAAAAATTCATTGGACAGGTGACATTTACCTGCCCATGTGTTTCATATTCATCTGATTAGCTCTGCAGGGGATGCTGTCGCAATGGGACTTGTCCTTAATCGATTAGGCAATCTTGACCCCAAAGAAAGGACAAAGCAAGAGGAAAAATTTGATAAGGCAATCCCTCGGATGAAGATCAGCAGGAGGACAAACACGTGGCAACGAATTTTACAAGGCATGAACTTTCCCAGTAACTCTATATTTGGAAACCAAGACATGTACTGTGGGATCTTCATATAAATGGAGAGACCTCGTGTTTGGTTTTGCCATAATTTTGCTTAGTATAAGCAATAATATAATGATTAATAGACTAATAGACTCAAGTGTAGGTACAACAATCTAGCACGTTGCTTATGAATTAATCCCTCCTAGTAAGATGGCAATCGTTCGAAGATGAGTTTTACTTATAATCACTTCGCTAGACGTCCATTCGATTGGGGATTTGGATTGCTATAGCTGTAAATACTCCATCTCGAATAGAATTCATGTACGAACCAAGGTTAATTCAAGTTTTAGAGTTGCAATGGTTGAATTTATCCTATTGGGAGTGTGTAATAAGTCTATCTCTAGCCGCAAGCTACATAAGCTATAGACATACTCACGTCCTATTCTCAAAAGAGATCACTAGTTTGAAGCGCTTACTAACTCTATTTGGTTCAATTTTGGGGAAATGCAAAAAGTCTTTGGATTAAAAAGATTTTTCGAAATACAAATAGTGTTTTGTAAAATATATTTTAAAAATACACTAGGAAGCAACTTTGACCGAAATGCCATTTAGTAAAAACTACGCTTTGTAAAGAGCTTTTGTTAATTTTTTCTAAAAAAAAACCCTCAAACTATTTGTTGGCGAGCCAAATTGTCCACTAGCCAACCCTAGGCGAAGCCTGAGTCGCCGACCTTAGGCACGGGTGGCGGTGGCTCATTAGTAGTTGAGGCCTTCGCCGGCTAGTTAAGGTTTTTGAGGACATTTCCAAAATCATAAAAGCTGAGCGGAGACAAAGTTGGAAGGAAAAAGTACATTTGTATTCTAAGAATGCTACTTGCCAAAGTACCTGTGGACATGCCTTTGGCTTTTAGAAATTCAAATGCATTTCCCCAAAATTAAGCAAAAAATGATCCAAACATCATTTGCATTTGGTCAAAAAACTTTAGAGCTCCAAAGCCCTTTTGGAATGCTGAATCAAATGGAGCCTAAGATCTAGCAATCCTCTTGCTAAAGAGTCTTCAACTCTATGTTACCTCAACGAGACTAAAGCGATCTCCCTTTATTCTCTTACTTCACGCTGGCCACCATAAAACGGCAGATGGAAAAAGGATTAGGTTTCTAAGGAGAAAGTGGACGATCTTTGTACGTTTTTAGGCAACATCATTTCTGCAATAAGGAAAAGAATATATTATATGGTAAATGAAGAAAAAGCTATCTAGTGAAAAAGATAAAATAAATGAAAAGAGACTGCAAAAGCTTGCAAGACGTTAATCATTCTTACAAATCTTCTCATGATCCGCAATGATGCTTGCATGAAATTCATGCAAAAAGGAAGATGATATCATTGCAATTTGGTATGCAGTCTCTTTAATATCCAACGGACATTCCACCTCTCTACCATTCAAATTGATATGTCTTTGCAGTCTCTCATTGACATATTAGGAAGATCGAAACTAGACTCTTCTTTTGCTCGCCGTCGAAGGAAAAATAGTGTTAAGACATAAAGGTTTCAACTCATTGAAGAGGTCACAAAAACTGTATAATTATGGTTGGAGCAAGTAAGCCCCTGCAACACACATGTAGCTAGCTTGGGATAATTGTTTTCGAGCTTGAAAATTGAGGCCTATCAGCACTAAGAAAATAATTAGGAGCTAACCATACTTTCAAATACCCTTTTGTTTGGTGAAAAGAATAAAAAGGGGAAAGTATTATCAGACTATCTATATGCAGTACTCCCTATAGTTAAGTTTAGGGCAAAATAGGGAGGAGAGAAATCAAAACCATAGGGGTTGACCGAGTCATATCCACAATTACAGTGGCCATATCTAATTATCCCTGGAAATGATAGGCTAGCCACCTTTCTTAGCTTAATCTAACTTAAGTAAATTCACTTTTGTTTAACTGTGAGGTTCTCTTTTATTTATGGGTTCGGCGGCTTCGATTACTAACTTTTCAAACGTTGAATGAGGCGACTCCATGCAGATTATTACTCATCCAAACTATTAATTTAATTTTCCACATCGTACATGATATGGTTACAACACGGTCTGCAAAGCTTTTTTATGATCTTGGTTTCGATTCTTTAGTTGCACAACCTTTTCGTGGACACGCCATAGAGGACTACAACCAATTCAAGCAAATGGAGGAATGCGAATCAATGGACGAGTTTAAGCAAGTACTGTAATACTACCTAGATTGAAATAAACAAAAGCAGAAAACGTGCATCTCTTTCAATTGATTAAAAAGTTGATTATGACCAAAAAACATAAACTTTCATTGCTCGCAGGAGAGAGAGAGAGAGAGAGAGTAATGATCAAGGAGTTAGATTAAAGAAATACTAAGCTCTTGTTAAGAGATCTCGAATCCCCAACTCCATCCCATGTTTGCTTTGGTGATGTGATTTGGTTTTTAGCTCGGGTAATTGTATAGCTTTTTTCCCAAAAGCAGAGCCATATGCCAACCATGAACCAACTCTCACCAATTTAATTATGCACAAAACCTGCTTAAACAAACACTAAAGAATTCTGTTATCTTTCATCGTTTACCTATAGGGCATATAAATCAATAGGGACCTCCTATGAAAGGGCACACCACCACACGTGGCAATGCCTTACTGGCCAAGCTCTTGGCTTCCTCATAATCTAATTGGAGAAATTGGTACAAAAGGAATCTGATCCTCTTTTCTTTAATAGGGGCTGATGGGTCTCTTATATCATTATTGTCTTCTTCTTTGGACTCTTCTTTCCTCAAAGATCCTTGTTCATGGTTTCTTGTACAATGAACAGAATTGTAATGATATGAGACTGCATGCATGGGTTTGTGTAATCAAAAACAATCCTTACTTAGCTTTCTTTATTCCCCATTTCTTTGTTAATACTCCTAGTGAAGCTAACCCAATCAATACAAATCATTTTGGGTCCTTACTTGGTCAGTTTTATAAAGGGTGTGTGGGGAGTTCAAATACAAGTTAGGGAGAGAGAGAGAGAGAGAGAGAGAGAGAGATTCCATTATTTTAAAAAGCTTAGGTCTCTGTGATTGCAAGTCCCTATGCCAACTAATAATGACATGAGAGAAAGAGAGAAGGAAAAGGGACAAGTCCTTCAGTGGCATGAGATGTAAAATGCATGTAATTTTGGAGAGGAATAATTCATCCAAGAAAAGCTTAGTTTAAAGAACCAGAAATCATATTTAAAAAAAAGAGGAATTAATATGGTCAAGCCTGAGAGCTGCAAGTCAAGCTAGTGTCCCATCATCAGATGTGGTGTGAGAAATGAAAATTTTCCTAACTCGGGCAGGTCAAATTTAGTGGGTTGCCTAGTTTTCTTAGATTACAACAACCTACTTAGAGTTGGCATGTTCAGATTCACTGTAAATAACAAAGGATTACATTTGACTCGTATAAGTGGACTATAAATTAATCCAAGTTTAATCAGACCTACATGTCTACTACAGAGGTTTATTTAACCTGACAATGACAGTGAGAATATGATTTATTAATCTATAAACAAAAAAAGAATCATACAAAAAGGACCTAATCTCCGGGCATCATTTATTGATGTTTCCAAATTGCAACATGTACTCTCTATATCGAAATCCCCCAGGTGTTCTAACTTTCTTTGTTAGACACCCTTTTGCTCGGTCAACACGCACTTTTATATATAGTATGTGAAGGTTGTATGCATAAATTTCATATTGAGTGTAAGACCCGCATGCTCACACCTACAGGGAATCGTTAGCCCTGGTCGCGTCTTCCCACCGTTTAATATATCCAAAAATACATATTCATATCTAATAATAACTCAATCCTAAGATATAATAACATCAAAAGTAAAAATATAAATATGTTTCTTATCATTTCTACACCTTTACGAAAGATTTGTATAGCAAAGAGAAAATCATATAAAGTTCAATACATAGTATTTACCTAAATACTTTACATGGAACCATGTATCTTTCTACAAGGTACATCGTGGTACCATTCCAAATCCTGAAACTTGCTTGTGCTTACCGATTTTGAAACTTTGGAGTATAAAACCTATCTTGTGATCCCTAATACACATCCCCATATCTAATTTGCAGTGCCGATTACAAAGATGGCACGAGGGCATGATGCTAAGGGCTTTAGGATATGCTTTGATTTCTCACTTCGGCGTATCAAGAAATAGTATTGATTGGGATAAGGCAATATAAGTGTGGGTATACGAATATTCAGTTAAAGTTTTTATAGACCAAGGATGAGATTCAGCATAGATAACAAATCAAATAAAGCTAAATGTTACAAAAATATCTTAAACAAAGAAAAAATAAATCCCTAATATTAGGTGACAACATCCAACATGAATGTAAGAGAGAGATGCATTTCCTAATGCGATGATGATTGTCCCACAATGGTTATTTCTGTGTGTTTGTAGTTTGTAGTGACGAAGCCGAGGTCACTTGCTATGGTAACAAAACGATTTATTTTTCGAAATCTTTCTTAAAACTCAAATAACTTATTCGGGATTTTAGCAAAACATTTCTCATTTAAAGTTTGCTGCCAAACGCATAATATGGTAAATTTTGACCAATCCCACTCCTTATCCAGGGCTACTAAACATGTCTTTAGAGGCATTGATTAAGCTAAAGGGCTTAGGGAAGAAATTTTCTGAACACTGGGGAAATAATGATCATTAGCAACAGCTCTTGGTACACTAATCACGCTGACAAATTGCCATCTCCCTCCAGTCAAACAGCACGAATGAGGAGAGATAAGACGGTCAAGTTATCATCATGTCTAGAGATACACCGCTAGATCTCTCTCTCTCTCTCTCTCTCTCTCTCTCTCTCCTTACGAAGCAATACAAGATACGCTGCGCGACCCGTATGACAACCTGCGTCTTCTTCCTACAATTAAACTAATCAGTATCAGGGCTTTCATTTAATATAGCCAACGAAGAGCTAGATCTTCGGTTCCTAACTTCCCCTCTTGACCAGCTGAGCAAAGCAAGGGACACACCCAATTTAAAAACCCAAATGCAACTTTGTTCTGCACATCTCCCAAGACAAAATTTTCTTTTTTAAAATTGCAGGACAATGTGAAAAAGATAGATGAGCAAGAGAAAAAAGCACCTAATGGGCAGAGTTGGCAATGTCAGTCGCTTCCCCTAGCTCGAACTGGCATTATTACTATTTACATGTTTAAAAAAACAGAATCCCACATTATTATTATGCTGAATAAAGTTAAAAAATGAAAGGACCACCCTCAAAGGAAAAGCTTAAAACACAAAAGCAAAGAGTGGTGAAGAAGGCTTTGGCTCAATTGTTCATTAGTTTAATTGATAAATTTTTTGTTTAGTTTACAGTAACAGTGGCGGTGGTTAATCATCAAGAGCTCTCTTTTTTATGCAAGCGTGGGTATAAATGCAGGGAGTTTTGCTCTTGCTGGCTTCCCTTTCCTTCTCTCTCTCTCTTCCTTCACTTTCTCTCACTTTCTTTTTTGTGTTGACAGTGCCTGTGGCAGATTTTTCTTTTTCCGCTTCCCTCTGAGCTAGAAAAGAAACAGGGGAGGTGGGGGGGGTTTTTGAGTGGCGAAAAGCTCGAATTCGATGGAGTGTTCCGTGGAAAGATTTTTGAAAATGGAGGAGAGATCAACAAAAGCAGAGCAGAATCTGAAATGGGTATCTCTCTCTGGCTACTTTTGGCCGGTTTTCTTTCAAAAGAAAAAGTTCTTGGGGCTCTCTGCTTTAAGGGTTCTGTTAAAATTCTGACTAGGGTTTTGAAGGCTGCATTTATTGTACTGAAATCAATGTGTGGCTTTCTTTAGTTTTTTCACCGATTGACTGCTTCCTTGGACTTTTCCTCTCTGTTCCCTCAGGCTCTGTGTCTCTGTGTTCATCATCTTTCTTTCTCTGAGTTCGCCTATCTTTTTCGTGGTGAGGGCTTCATTTATGTCGTTTGGTACTTCAATGTTTCAGTACATAGCTTTTCAAAAATGTTTGCACTCAAAAGTTCGTGACGAGTCTGTGATCTCTTTACACAAGTCAGTTGTGTTTCTTTTGTAACTTTGATGCATATGCCTTCACAGCCATTGTACCTTTGGTTTGCTTCATCTTGTTACATTTTCTTGTATACTTTGTGTTCTGGATATGCTCTGTCTCTGTGGAATATGGTCCCTTCCCACTTTTCCAGTTTCATTTTTTTTCTTTAGCTGAATTTCTTGTTGCTCCATTGTCTGGTTGAAGTTTAATTTGTTGTTCTCACAATGTATTGTTTCCAAAATTTCACATCCTATGTCTTTTTGTGCGTATCGTTGGTTAACTGGGTGTTAATCTAATTTCCAGGTTCGCAATTTGTTCTGCTAGAGGCCTAAAGATAGGAAATAGATTCCGGGTTTTCTCTTGACAAGAGAAACCTCGGAGGTAGAGAGATAAGAAATAGATTCCCGGGTTGCATAACCTGAAAAATTTAGGCGGGACAGAGACCTCGTGCTGGCTGCTACTCTTTTGATCGCCCAACACTGATGGACTCAGATGACAAGGATAAGTTTGAGCCGGCTAAACAGAATGAGGATCCTATGAACTTCAATTCAGCTAGCATTTCCTTGGACTGGCAATTCTGCAGTGCAAATCTTTCAAGCGCGCCAATGAATTTGGTTAGACCAGGCAATTCAATGGCTGTTTGTAGGGAAGATCTGATTGGTTCCTCTTCTTGTTCCTCTGCTCCAATGGCAAACTCATTCGGCCAAGCCTTATGGGAGCACCCCTCCACCATGGAAAACTTGGGTTTTGTTAATATCTGTGCCCAAAACAATTTAAGCACTTCAAACCTTCTGGGATTTAGTAAAGTTGCTCCTGAATCTGTTAGAGGCGATATAGGATGGAATCCACCGAGCTCAATGCTCAAAGGAGGCTTGTTTGCGCCAAGTGCACTCGGAACACTCCCAATCCCAGATGGCTTACCTCATTTTCCCACCGACTCTGGATTTATAGAGCGTGCAGCTCGTTTCTCGTGTTTTAGTGGAGGAAATTTCAGTAGTATGGTGAACCCTTTTGGAATTCCTGAAAACGCTGGTCTTTACCCAATTGCTGGGGGTTTGGTGCCCGGGCCACGGGATATCTTCCTGGCTGGCTGCCCAAAGCCTGTGCCTGGTGCACAAAGCGAGAAGAATGAGATGAACGTTGAAACTTGTAGAGATGTTCATTTGGCTGCTACTCAGGGAACTTCTCAAGGGAGCCCCTTGAAAAATGAGGGTGAAAGTGAGAGCTTTGCTAGATCTCGTGGTGAAGCAAAACAAGGTGCCACCGCTGGGTCCAGTAATGCATCTGATGAAGCTGAGTTCAGTGGCGGTGGAGGTGGTGGTCAAGATAATCTGTCCATGTTAGAGGGTACCGGTGGTGAAGATTCTGCTAAGGGTTTTGACTGTAAAAAGAGGAAACGGAGTGGAGAGGTAATTTTTTGCTACTAATACTTATCATTTGTTTCATATGAAAGTCATCTCACCCGCATGGTTTAATTGATCTGCAAATAGGATGCCGAACTTGATAAAGCGAAAGGGGCCCCTCAGCTGGCTGAAACCACAAAAGATGACGGTCGAACTCAACAGAAACTAGAAAATAACCCCAGCTCGAACACCGGCAAGGCCACTGCAAAGAATAATAAACCGGGAAATCAGGGTTCAGATCCCCAAAAGGAAGAATATATTCATGTCAGAGCCCGAAGAGGCCAGGCAACTAATAGCCACAGTCTTGCTGAAAGAGTAAGGTTCCAACAAAGAAGTAAATCCATTAAAGCTAACTTTTTTTCTGAAGCTTGGTTGGACTGATTAGTGTTTATGGCGATTGAAGGTGAGAAGGGAAAAGATCAGTGAAAGGATGAAATTTCTCCAAGATCTGGTACCTGGATGCAGTAAGGTAAATCTTTTTCATGGAAATCGCTTCAACGGTTATTTAACTCAAAGAATGCCACTGCATTCTTATGTTGCCATTCTGGCTTGTAACAAGAGAACTGTGTGGTTTTTTCAGGTCACTGGCAAGGCAGTAATGCTGGATGAAATAATCAACTATGTACAATCACTTCAACGACAGGTTGAGGTACTGGAAGAGGACATGTTGACATAAGTTTTCTTTGACATTACACAATATTGTTTACAGTCGTCTCTTTGACATCTACTTTTCTTATATGTCTTAGCGATTAATCTGTCTGTGTATTTAGAAGCATTGACATGAAGTGGCTTGCTCTTAGGATGAGCGTTAATACTTTTTGAGCTACTGCAAATGATTCGTGATTAATATAAGTCCTTTAGATGAACCGGGTGTCTGAAATTTCATGGTTTTATATCTCATACTTGGTTTGGTTGTCTCCTGTTTTGCAGTTTTTGTCCATGAAACTTTCCACGGTGAATCCAAGGCTGGAATTTAACATTGAAGGACTCCTGGCTAAAGATGTACGTGATGCTATATCAGATGCTACTGTACTGTTACTGTGATTCAAGGATATACTCAATTCTCTTCAATAACCTTCTTTCCTCTTATCCGAATATGAAATTCGATGCAGCTTCTTCGTTCAAGAGCTGGTCCTTCATCTACTTTGGGACTTTCGCATGACATGCCTATGCCCTTTCCTCCAATGCATTTACCAACACCTGGACTTATTCAAGGAGGCCCTACTGGTATTGGGAGACCTGCTGATCCTTTGCGGAGAGCCATGCAGAACCAGATGACACAATTGGCAGGAGGTTTTAAGGAGCCTTCTCAGGTGCTAACTCTCTTAGGAATATCCATGATGTGTTGCTTCAATTTCATGTACTCTCTTTTCTTGGCAATTATGAGATTGTTGATTGTGAACTATAGAGTGCGGGACAATGATCTAGAAAGTTATCCCTGAAGTCGGCCCTTGATTAGTGGGAAAGGCTTTGATATTGCTGTTGTTTTCATATTGTTCTAGTGTAGAAAAGGCTTGAAAATTTTAATCTCCTTCCAGAAGATGCCCAACTAAATTTTCTGCACTTGCATCTTATTTTTTTTGTCTATTTCCAAAGAGCTAGGTGTCCTGTACTGTAGTTTTAAGTTCACAGGCAGATGGGGAGCAAACTAGTGGCTCCAGTTGATAACAATATCTCTGTCCATCTACAGTAACAGGGCCTCAACTGCCAGTGAGAAATCACCTGCTAAGCTTAATAATCTTTCATCTGCTTGACGAATTTAGAGAAATTCGTGCCACTCATTTCAATGAGATCTGTGTTTCGAGATTTTTACATAGAAAAAAGCAATCTCCATGTTCCAAGAGAGTCTTGTTAATTTGAACCACTCAGGTTGCTCTTATGATGTACTTATTGTCGCCGAAGTCTCCATGATCACAATTTGGTTATTCTTACCCCATGACATTTTTCTTGCAGCTGCCACACCCATGGGAGGATGAGCTGAACAATGTTGTCCAGATGGGCTTTGTGGGGGGTGGTGATGGTGGTGGTGGTGGTTCTGGTGCTGCCCCGAGTGGTCAAGATGCAGAGGGTATTCTTATGAGTTCATCTCAGCTAAACTTACTTACTCTCACCTTTTTTGAGCAAATTATGAAGCTTCCAATCTTCATTTTGCAGGGCCTCTCCCACCACCAAGTCACAGAAAAGTTGAACTGTGATGTGATTGCATCTATATATTATGCCATATAACATCCTGTACAGCTTATCTTACACTCAACAGCAACCACATGAGGTGGAAGAATTTGCTAGGCCTCCCAATTATGTTGGCTTCACCATTATATTGTCCCATATTGGAGGATCAAGCTTTGATGTCGCCTCACGCAAAACAATGGAGGATCACTATGTAGTTCGAGCATACGACCTCTAGCAGATTGTCGGTGAAGTGGTTTCCGATACTTAGCCCCACAAAGTGCATCAAGTTTTTGATTATTCGTAAGATTGGGTTAGTCCTACATTGATGCAATGATACTTGCTGTTGGGGGCCAGGGAGTGGATTCGGAGAGGTTGTGGTTTGATCTTCTGATGACGTGGGGAGAATCAGGACTTTTAACTGGGGGGCTTCTCTTCTCCTCGGTAACAATGCTAAATTTAGTGAGCCGTGGCAAATTCTACGAGATTGCTATGCAAATCATGCCCATCTAGGCAATTCTTAAATGATGATATATATGAAATGATAGATGCATTCTGATTCAGTTGATTGATCGCTTTTGCATGATTGTTTACGATACTGCAATGAAGACTGATCTTTTAGTATGGCTTATAGAGAATGTCTATAAAGTAGCTTCTCTGCATAGAGCATCCCTTGAATACTGGGACTCAAACATGTTGGCAAGATGATATTGACCTTTGCATTTTTAAATGTTTTCAGATTCAATTCCGTGTTGGTCGAACGAGTGCTACTCGCAAAAAATTACCTTTTCGTGAGGGTACAGATTCAATCTCATGGTGGAGCTTTAGAGTATTGGGGGTTATCATATGATCGCAAGTTGCAACTGTAGAAAGGATGAAAACATTAGCCCTAAAAGTTAGCATAAACCTTCTTTGGCACAATGAAGGTGCAAGAAAGCTATCCTTTATGTGAAACAAGGTAGTGGAAGAGAGAGACTGTGAAGAATATGCTTGGAAGTCTTGACCAAATTTTTTCTGATTCAAGTATATCCTTATTTTGGCTAAAACAAAAGAAAAGTTCCAAATAAGAATATGAAGTGGGAGCCTTTCTCTCAAAAAAAGGGTTTAGAGTGGACCTTGTTTCAATGGTTGATCATACCGATGGTGAGTAAAGCTTCCAATGCTACGCTGCCGCCTTCAATTTTATTCCTTGCGGGAACCTTTTTCATGTAATTTTTCCCATTTTTCATAATTATTTATGGATTTTAAAAATATTTACAATATTATATGGTCTGCAATCTTCGGCACAATATAATACAGTATATGATGGCCATATTTCATACTAAATAACCTTGTGAATAAAGGCAAGAAGTATGTTCGGGTGATCTATTAACTAAAATAATAAAAAAGGATTCCTTTATTCATTAAAAGATTGGTGAATTCCCTAAAAAATCTCCAACTTTAGGTTAAGTTTCAAATCTGCCCTGAACTTTTTTTTGTCTTAGAAAGAATCCCAAACTTTAAGTTCAATTCCAAATCTACCCCGAACTTTTTTTCTCTCTAAAAAAAATCACAAACTCTGAGTTTTTTTTTAGGTCCACTCTCAAATCCGCCTCCGAATTTTGTTTTGTGTAAAAAAGAATCAGCAAATTTCAATTTATTTTAAAAAATATAACCATGTGATCCAATTTCAACTTGACGTGACACTTCCATGTCGATAACAAATCCATATCAACAAAGTAATGGGGCGATAGGTACATACCGATATTGTATTTCCACTTCGATAACAAATCCAACTCAATACAAATTATTGAAAATTCTTAAAAATAAAATTGTTCTAGGATATAAAAGTTATGGATGATAACAAATCCACCACAAAAAACGTTTTTTAATTTTAAAAGAAATCCCAATTTTTAGGTTCAGTCCAAAATTGCCTCGAACTTTTCTTTGTTTAAAAAAAAGCCCCATTACTCTATTGATGTAGATTTATTATAGACGTGGAAGTATCACGTCAAGTTGGGACCGGATCACGAGAGTATATTTTTTTAAAATAAATTGAATATTATTGATTTTTTTTACACAAAACAAAATTTGAGGCGGATTTGGGACTGGAATTAAAGTTTGGGAATTTTTCTAAAACAAAAAAAAGTTCAGGGCAAATTTGGGATTGGACTTAAAGTTTGGGATTTTTCCGAGACAAAAAAAAAGTTCGAGGCAGATTTGAGACTGGAACTAAAATTTGGGATTTTTTTTAGATAAAACAAGTTTGGGGCAAATTTGGGATTTGATCTAAATTTTGAGATTTTTTTGGGAATTAGGCCTTAAAAGATTGTAATGATGTAGCCTTTTAACTTTAAAAGAAAAGTTGACTAAAATAGCTATATGTGTTACTGTGTTTATAGTGTGGAAGATTTACTTGGATTCATCTCAATTTCATTAGAGGGATGTAGAGGAAAACTCTGCCCTTCTTGTTTCTAGGATGCCAACATAGGACACATGGATGATAGCTTTGCTCATTGGCAAGCCAAATTAAGTCCCATCATTTGGTTTTCTTGAAAGACAACTCCAAGAATGGACCAAGTCACCAAATACTTAAATTGGGTCGCCGGGTTCTCGAAAATTACTCAAGCAAAATTCATTCCCATCACAAAAAGGTAAGGAGACAAATCTCGATGACCTTAACTTGTCAGAGGACGGGTAAAAGATCTGAATTGCACAGTAATTAAATAGTTAGTTGATTTCAAATTTAAAATCTTAAATAGTTGTAGGGTGTTAAATTAGTTTCGAGTTTTTTGTTATTTGAATTTTATTCGAGGGAAAACATTTTCAAAAAAATTTTCAAAATCGGTATGTAAATTCGTTGATAATTTTGGTGTTTTTTTTCTTGAAATTACTAATTTTTTTTTTTCCCGTTATGCGGCCTAAGCATATTTCTGCCGCCTCAGCGTGCAATAGAAGGACTTGCCAGAACTGTTCCTCACTGAGGCTCTGCTCCGACAACCTCAGTAAAAACCAAGCCAAGAAGCTTCGTTGTCTCACCATCAAGTGCTCGACCATTCCCGAGACCATCCTATCCGACACCCTCGTCAATACCTATTCGAAAATCGGCAATCTGAAGTACGCACGCCACGCGTTCGACCATATTCCGCAACGGGACATCTGCTCCCGGAACGCCTCCTCCTTTCTGCTCATGTGAAATCGGGGGATACCGGGTGGACGCGAGAGGAATTTGAATTGAATGCCGGACAGGAATGGGGTGTCGTGGAACTGTGTCTTTTCGCGGTACGCGAACAACGGGTTGGCGATTGAGTCGGCGAAGGCCTATGATGAGAAGTTTGAGAGATGGGAGCGCGAATTTTGAGCAGGATCACGCTCTCGACGATGCTAATATGTTGTCTTCAAGTAAGTATGGTGTGGATTTGGGTCGGCAGATACACTGCCAAGCGGTAAAGTTTGGACTTTGGGCATGTGTTCTTCCATCAACTATATAGCATCACAGTACAATCAGCACCCATTTTAATGGATAGGACTTTGGAACATAATTATTTGTCGAAAACTGAGATCGATGATCGCCTTTGAACCTTTTCTAATTCGGTATATCTCGAGTCCATTCGTACGCTCACACGGTATGATAGCCGTCCATTCGAAGTAGATATAACCTGGCAAATAGGCTATCGTTGTTATTATCATTATTAGTTGTTGTATCATTGTTGTATTTTTTTTTCCAGACTTTAATCAAGTCGGCTCGGCAAAAGAAATTCCTATACAGTAAAGGTACTTAAAATCATCGTAAGAAACCCAATTCATAATCAATAATAGACCTCCACAATCGTAACTCACCTGTAAATCCATCTAAATGGTAAATTACTATCTTATCTTTGGAGTTTGCAAATTAAACTCAAAGTTATCGTACGATTCGAAGATCTTAATGACCGTTAACTTTTCTTGAGCAATAGCAAGCTAACTTAATATTATGGCAACTGTCTCTTTCCTATCCTTGACAAATTCATCGTTCCTTTTAAATTCGTAGCCGGCGAGTGACAAGGAGGCTTAAAATACCCAGTAGAATTAGGGGTGTGCAAATGGGATCGCCTGAACCGGGAATCGCTCAAACTAGACCGAACTGGACCAACCAATTTAGTTCAGTTCCCGATTCCAAAACGTGGAATCGGTGTCCGAGAGGTCCGATTCTCAATTTCAAAATGAAAACTGGACCAGACCGATCAATATAATCACACCAACAATTAACAGGATTGCTGAGACAAGCCCTTTCTGAATTGGAAGACTTAGAAAGTTCCCGCTCTCATCACAGTGGGAACTCCAATGAAGATGGTTGCTACGGAATCCTCCCAAGAATCCCATGGGGAGATGTAGCAGAGGAAGAGGACAATGCTACTGAAGATTTGTCCAAACCATGAAATCCTCACGCCGAAAAAACTCCATGTGCCATACTCATCATTTCTAAGCCGAAAGGTGTCTACCAACTTTTTCTTTTTTCAAGAATTTTCATAATTATGTCAGCACCACTGTTCACTGTAACACTGTGCATTCACTACTATTTGCTACAGTACTACCTGTGAAAAATTTCTACAGGAACCCCATTTGCCTATAAAAGAAGAACCTCTTTCATTCGGAGAGGCATCCGAAAATTTCATCCAATCTCTCAAAACCGTTTTGAACTCTCTTTCTCAATATCCTCCAACCTTTCTCAAAATAAAGAGATCCTTTGTTTCAGACTAGTCTCACAACCTTTCTATAATCCTCACATATCCAGTAAGTTTCTCATCCTTGTAAAGATCTTTCAAGATCTTTTTTAAGCCATTTCTAGTTCCCACAGTGTAGAAAATCTTGTCGTTCTAGATTACAAAATAGTCTGAGTAACGGGAGAATTTCTACCAAAGATTTTCTTTATTCTGCACTTGTATTTTAGTTTCTACATTGTGTAATCTTTTCATACTGTCACTGTAATACTCACCTACATTTATATATTAGCCCTTTTCTATTTGTCACTTTTGCATTTACTTTTACATACCCCACAAACGGCAGGTCGAACCGCCTGTGGAAGGTTTGTACTTTAATATACAGCAATTTCTACAATTGTTATATATCCTTACTTCTTCTTACCATATTACCCTTTACATAGTATCACCACCTACATGGTTGGTTTAGAATTTCTAATTATTCTTCTTGTTGTTCTTATATTGCTTACGGTCTTTTTATTATTTTTAATGCTCGCGTTTTTATTTAATTTTATTTATTTAGTAATTTTTTGTGTAGAAATCTGCACTTTTATATTGGTATATATTTATTCTGTTGCTAGATCTAGAGACATATCCGAAATACTATATCTATTTTCTCAATATATTGGATATTTTGAGTATCTAAAACATCAATTAAAATTTTTTTTACTACATTATAACTCTTCTCTTTTTAATACAATTCCCCAGTTTCCTTTCTAATAAAAGAAAACGCCATAGATTAGTTGACCTTCTATATTATCTTTCATCCTTATTTATAAACCCCAGATCCTAGAACACTTATATATATAGGCATGAGCTACATTCTTATTTTAGATGTATTGGCGTTTGCTGTTTAGACATTAAAATGATGTCAACATACATCTGTATCCCTTTTGAGCATATTGATATCATGTATGGTTGGAGAATCTCACCATATTTGGTTGGAGAATTTTTACATTGATCGGTTCCATTGAAGTGGACCGGACTGACGGTTCCCGATTTCGGTCCGGTTTTCGGTCCTAGAAATTAGGAACCGGTCCTTCCGATTGGATTCCTGATTCCACCTAGAACTAGACTGGACCGGGAACCAATCATCCCTGGTGTGGTTAGAACCCTTCCTCTCTCGGTGGTGGGACGCCCCAGCTTCGGGCCGGAGAGAGGCTGAGCAACGACGACCGGGTCGCGCTTAGTTGCAGCGGAGTCGAGGCTTGAGCAGCGGACGTGGACTGCGCGCGGCGGGTTCGTGAGCTTTTCTACAGCAATTTTTTTCCGTCTCAGCATGCATTAAACGACTGGCCCGACTCCCAACGGACGTAGAAAATGTCTGCAAGCTCCAACCACTACTGTTCCTTACTGAGGCTCTGCTTCGACACCCGCAATGTAAAGCAAGCGAAGAAGCTTCACTGCCTCATCATCAAGTCCTTGACCCATCCCGAGACCATCCTGTCCAACACCCTCGTCGACACCTACGCTAAAGTCGGCAGTCTGAAGCACGCACGCCACGTGTTCGACCATATTCCGCAACCGAACCTCTTCTCCTGGAACACCCTCCTCTCTGCTTATGCGAAATCGGGGGATATCGCCAGAGCGCGAGAGATATTTGAATCGATGCCGAACAGGGATGGAGTGTCGTGGAACTGTCTCATTTCGGGGTACGCGAAGAAAGGGTCGGTAATTGAGTCGGTTAAGGCCTACAATGAGATGTTGAGAGATGGGAGCGCGAATTTGAACAGGATCACGCTCTCGACGATGCTCATATTGTCTTCAAGTAAGAATCGTGTGGATTTGGGTCGGCAGATACACTGCCATGTGATAAAGTTCGGATTTTGGGCGTATGTGTTCGTGGGTAGCCCTTTGGTGGACATGTACTCGAAAGCAGGATTGATTCGCGATGCAAAGATGGTTTTTGATGGCATTCCTGAGAAGAATGTAGTCATGTATAATACAGTGATGACAGGGCTTTTGAGATGTGGGATGGTTGAGGAGTCCAAGCGCATATTTTGTGGGATGAAGGAAAGAGATTCGATCTCATGGACAACAATGATTACGGGATATATTCAGAATGGTTTAGAGAGAGAAGCAATCGACTGGTTCAGAAAGATGAGTTTTGAAGGCTTGGCAATTGATCAGTTTACTTTTGGGAGTGTGCTAACTGCTTGTGGGAGTCTGGTGGCTTTGGAAGAAGGGAGGCAAGTCCATGCATATGCAATCAGGACTGATCACACTGACATTGTCTTTGTAGGTAGTGCTCTCGTTGACATGTATTGCAAGTGTAAAAGGATCACATATGCTGAAAAAGTCTTCAGAAAAATGACCATTAAGAACGTTATATCATGGACAGCGATGCTTGTGGGGTATGGTCAGAATGGGCTGAGTGAGGATGCTGTCAAGGTCTTCTGTGATATGCGGAAAAATGGCATTGAGCCCGATGAGTTCACACTTGGGAGTGTGATTAGCTCGTGTGCGAACCTAGCAAGCATAGAAGAGGGTGCACAGTTTCATTGTAGAGCCTTGGTTTCCGGCTTTATTTCATTTTTGACAGTTTCAAATGCTCTCATCACCTTGTATGGTAAATGTGGAAGCGTAGAGGACTCCAATCGGCTGTTCAATGAGATGAGTGTCAGGGATGAGGTTTCCTGGACAGCACTCGTGTCATGTTATGCTCAGTTTGGCAAAGCCAAGGAGACCATAGATTTGTTCGAGAAGATGTTGGCCCAGGGATTGAAACCAGATGCTGTTACTTTCATTGGTGTTCTTTCAGCATGCAGTAGAGCAGGATTAGTTGAGAAAGGACAAGTATATTTTGAATCGATGGTCAAAGATTACAGAATTAGCCCGATTGCTGATCACTATACGTGCATGATTGATCTTTTTAGCCGATCAGGAAGGTTAGAAGAAGCCAAAAATTTTATACACAACATGCCCTTCCCTCCTGATGCAATTGGTTGGGCGCAGCTGCTGAGCTCATGTAGACTTCATGGTAATATGGAAATTGGGAAATGGGCAGCTGATTCACTGATAGAATTAGAGCCACAGAACCCAGCGAGCTATGTTTTGCTCACAAATATCTATGCAGCAAGGGGGAAATGGGACTTTGTGGCCCAATTAAGGCGGGGTATGAAAGAGAGATCAATAAAAAAGGAACCAGGATGTAGTTGGATCAAGTACAAGAACAGAGTACACATCTTTTCAGCTGATGATCAGTCAAGTCCTCATTCAGAACTTATAACTGCTGAGCTGGACAAGTTGACTGCTAGAATCATAGAGGAGGGGTATGTGCCAGACATGAGCCCAGTTCTTCATGACGTTGAGGAGTCAGAGAAACTGAAGATGCTACATCGCCATAGTGAAAGGCTCGCAATTGCTTTCGGATTAACATATATCCCTTTAGGCCTCCCAATACGAATTTTTAAGAATCTTAGGGTTTGTGGAGATTGTCACGATGCAACAAAATACATATCTAAAGTCACTCAGAGAGAAATAATCGTGAGAGATGCAGTCCGTTTCCATCTTTTTAAAAATGGATCATGTTCATGTGGAGATTTCTGGTGATATCTTCTCGGTATGATATTTGTTCGAGGGTTTAAGACTACCTTTCAGGTTACCATGAATGACAGAGATTTTGTTTGACATGGATAAAAAGGTTACTAAAGCATTTAGCTTTTTCAGCATCATCTTCATAGCTTTTCAAAGCTATCACGCCCAGATCAGTGAGTATTTCATATGAAAATTTCCTGGGCTTGATGCCAAAGTTGGGTTTTTCTGCAAGATCCTCGCGAAATACTTGTTCCCAGTAAACCGAGGTAACCTTTTGTGGCAAGCAAAATCTCATTTTGGTGAGGCAGTGCATAAATTGTAGAAAGCTCTTTGTTTTATCAGGATGTGTACTGAGAAAGAGGATAGAGAGATTTCCTTCAATCACAGTTTTGGCTACTTCTTGCTCTCGCAAGACATGGAGGTACTAAGGAAAGGGGTTATCATTTTCAAAGCAGAATTACTTGCATTTTCTTTTGAACTCATTGGCTGTACAGCTAGAAGGACGATTATTGTTCTCTGTCAAATTATGGATTTACAACATGGACCCAGATGTCCCTCAAACTCCTTACGGATGTTAAAAGCTGACTAAGACAGCAGTTTGAAGCGATAGCTGCTTAACCTGTGGCGATTCATTTCCATGTAAAAAAAAAAAAACGCCATAGACGGAGCAGATCTAAACGATGGGCGATTGCTGGTCATGGGAATTTTCCTCCGGATGAGAGAAACTATCGCAGGGCTGATTTCTAGGGGAATGTTTGGTCAGAAATCTTCACGTTTCGGAGTTTCTCTTCTTTGTCCAAGGATTAAAATGATTGCAGAGACAATAACAGTGAGTCATTGAGGCAGTCTACCGCTTCCATGTCAGAGGAATGTACAGCAGAAATACACTTAGTAACTCTTGCAAAGATGATCACCTATCAATGCCACAACCACCACAATATTGGGTAACTCTTCTTCTAGTGCACCAAGCAAAGGTGACGCCATAAGCCAAATTTTTTGTCACTCATTATTGAGTCTCTCCGGGAGAGTCCTGGTTAAGTTCTTTATTTGTTTATGAAACAAGCACAAATGAAGCAACAAAAACGATATAGATGAATAAAAGTGAACAAGAAGAAACAAAATGTTTTCCTGACCAGTGATTTTAACTTGCGCTTGCTGTTCTATGGTATCGAACATGGTTGATTATCAGTATTGCTCAACCCTTGCAGATTTTTTTTTTGGTCTGAAACCCTTGCCGGTTACCAGTTGGATATGTTAGTTTCACTGTTAGGAGTAGAAAAAGGGTAAAGTGGTCTTTAGGACCTTTATGACTTATTTTGGTATATGTATTGGACACTATTGGTGAATACACAACACACTTTTCCCTCTCTTTCTCACACTTTATGGTGCACTTACATTCGCTTTCTGTGTGTTGGAACATGGTTCGCATTGCTTACTCTAGTACAATGACACCCACAGATCCCCGAACTTTCACCAACTATTCAGTGTTGTCCCTTGGAGGCTTGGACTTAGTTTGGTAAGCTCCTTGAGCTAAGGTCCTGTTTCATTCACGCTCCCTTAAAATTAAAATGGGCATTCCAATAGACGAGGTTCCCAGCACTACAGGGGTCTGGAAAGGGATTAATATACCAACACCGCAGCCAACTTGTGCTGTCGAACACAGCCGCATCTGAATTGGTTTTTATCAACCCTGGCGGTTGCGGCTGCCATGAATGCTGCTCCTGGAGTTTTTGCTGAATTCGTTGAGATTTTGTTCCCTCAAATTCTTGGAAGGAGCTAATAATTCGTTGTAGTCGCAGCGGGATGTTGGAGGGGGTGTGATTTTGAATGATCTGGTTCCAATGCTCCCACAAACACCAATAAAAGAACAGAATGAAGACAGTACCATGGCAACATCATGGGAGGACCCAAAGTTTGGTTTGCTAGTTTTGTTCCTTCAAATTTAAAAGATTCATATGAAAGAATAATTGATAGTCTTCTCTTATTTATTTCAAAAGAGAAGTGTATATAGCTAATTGTGAATCTTTGCACTTTTGCGTAAGTTTTTACATGATTGTGTAGTTAAGCACATGCAAATCTTTAATAATATTGTCCATACTTTGCCAGGACAATTTTTCGGCGCTTGGTTGCTCAAGGTCCCGAATGATTAGAAAAATAGAACATTGTTCAGCGATCACGTTTTTTTTTTTTTTTTTGGTCATGCAGTGATTAAGTTGAACAACAGGAAAATTCATGGACAACATTTAACAATCAATGGAAGTTCCTTCCTCACTCGTGAAACTGGAAGATTTTGAAGTGCAAAGGTTATACGTTTCAAATCGAGACGGGGCTTATTGCTCTTTGTACAAGAGTAATCCGTGGCAACATGCGGAGTGCAAGAATCACACTGGATTAGCCAATTCAATTAGCACATCCGCATGTAATGTAGTTGGAGGAAGCTTTATATGTAATGTTTAAACAAAACTGAAGACTAATCAATTCTCATATCACAGTGGAAACAAATCGAAATGGGGCTACGACATTCAATATTCTTGTATTCTCTGTGCATGGCAGCAATGCCTCGTATCAAAATCTAAAGGCAATAGAATGCTCGCAAAGAATATAGATTACAGGTACCTATCAAAAGTCGGTACGCCAGTGTTTCCGTTAAAAAGAATGGTACAATAATGAAAACTACTAAAACATCACCTACGACTTGGTAAGAAATCCATCTGTTCTTTTCCGCCATCATCTGCAGGAAACTAGTATAGGACCGTCTGTTCATAGCAGTTATCAATTTTTACACACCAGTAGGATCCTTCAATCAAGTCCATCTGGTTCAATTCCTGGATCATTTGCAACGCCACAATCATCTTCGAGAAGTACGAGCTTTCTTTGAAGTTGCTCATGACTAATTTCATCGAATTCCGATTGCAGACCAAGCATGTCAAAGTGGCACCGGAGTTCTTCACAGATAACCCCTGCGTTATGCAACATCTTGCATCCCTTGAACCTCCAAGAACCTTAGGTCCAACAGGGATAGAAGTGAACTTCAATATTCGAGCTGGAAACATGAAGATCCTTCAAACGCATTTTCTGTATCTTCCTGGACATATATACAAGGATGTCATCATGTACATTCTTCATGAGGCCACATTTTGGCCTCCTTTCCTCTCTACCTCGATCATGTGCAAAGAAATTGCATCACAGGCCTTCAACCAAAAGCCAAGCTGCTGTCGCCTTTGCTTGAATGACACAGCTGCTAAGAACAAGTGATAACAGTACACGTGCCTTGCTTTAGTTGAAGAAATAAGGGGACTTCAGGACCTCTTTTAGATCAAAGTCTCCTCTCTCAGGCAATGGAGGGAAACGTGATTCGGGAAAAGATTTCTGAAAACTCTCCAACAACTGCACCCACAGACCCAAAGAATAAAAAGAGAATCATGATATAGGATACACGGTGTTAGTCATGCCTCTAATATGCTCTTTTAACTCTACCAAAAGGAATGCACCCACAAATCGGGGTGCATTTGCTATTCAGAAAACTAGAAGCCTGAAACACTAAACCTTCGGAAGATCTAAATGAGAATATACTAAAACAATTATTGTCTTAAATGAAACAGATAAAAAGCATGTTCTACTTGTCAAAGGACCTGCAATAGTATCTCAAAAGAAACCTTCTAAACACATCAATGTCAGTCATTGATGCTAGTTAATCCCAACCAAAAACGGCAAAAAAAAAAAAAAAAGTACAGTCAGATCCTGGTATCAAACTTCCCCACTGTTTCGGTGGCTTGCTATATAGAAAGATTTTTGCAATTTTATCCAAATGTCCATCTAAGTGGTCTCTGATAATAAATAGCTACATCTCTCTTTCCTGAATAATTTACATGACACTACTACCGTTGTGCAGCATGATACATAACTATAAACTTTCAATCCAAATGTTCCATTTAAATTGTCTTCCAATCTGATAATCAATAGCTACACATCTAACTTTCCTGTAAAATTTACATGACACTACTTCTACAATTGTCCTGTATGTTATATAACTATTAACTTTCTCAAATTCCATAACTGAGCTATCTCATTTCACCATAGCTGATAATTCCAGAGAAATTGACAGATATGGATGCATAAAAACAAGGAAAAAACCACCAAAAACCCCAAACTTTGCCCCCTTGTGACACATTTACCCCGAACTTTTTTTTGTGACACCAAAAACCCCAAACTTTGCCATTTGTGACACATTTACCCAATATACTGTAGCCTAGGGTATTTTAGTCTTTTTCCTTTTTTCTATTTTTTTTCTGTTTTTTTTTCTTTTTTCCAGCGAGGGCGAGGCTGGCGAGGGCGAGCCTCGCCGGCATCGGGCGAGGCTCGCCCTCCCTCGCCCAGGCAAGGGCAGCCCTCGCCCGACGCCGGTGAGGGCAGTCCTCGCCTGGGCGGGGGCGAGGATCCCTCGCCCTCGCCGGCGAGGTCGCCGGAGACCTCGCTGGCGAGGGTCCCCCCCCCGCGCCGGGCGAGGGCGGAGCCCCTGGCGCAGGGCAAAACCAAAAAAAAACAGAAAAAAATAGAAAAAGGAAAAGACTAAAATACCCTAGGCTACAGTATATTGGGGTAAATGTGTCACAAATAAGAAAGTTTGGGGTTTTTGGTGTCACAAAAAAAAATTCGGGGTAAATGCGTCACGGGGGATAAAGTTTGGGGTTTTTGGTGGCTTTTTCCCTAAAAACAAACATGCACTTTTTTTTTATTAACGAACATGTGCTTACATATAGTAAGCATTGTTCACCAAAGTTTGAAAAACAGGACCGGTGGATGGACTGTTCAATTGATAGACCAAATGTTTAACACAACTGGTCCATCAGCTTTCGTTTCAACTGCTGATTCATGGTGACATAACTAAAAGTGCTAAAATTGTTTGGAACCCCATCATAGTATTGCAAATATAAGATGGAAGAGTGAGCTTTACCCAACCTGGATCAACAGAAATTCGATTTTTTGACATTCTCACTTATTGCTTTTACTTTACCTACTGGAAGTTACATGTATAATATTTTCAACAATTTAGAAGCAATTTATGTTTTGCGCCAGGGTACTCTGCCCATTTAAGTAGTCACTGGTCTGATATTGATTTTAGCACCATTTATTCATACAACACACATAAAACTGCGAAAAGCAGAAAGGAAGAAATGCCAATATGTAATAAACATTATAAGATAGCATTTCGGGATTGTTGAAACTGGGAAAGGTACTTACATTCTCGAGTATAGGTGCCTCATACAGTTCAACAAACTTCTCCCTCAGAATCTTGTTCATTTCATCAACATCGCATGCATGCGTCCAGTAAGAATCATGGACTCCTGTCACCAGATTGCAGGTAATGAATAAGAATAATTCTCAGAGAGGTTCAGAAATCCACAAAAAATAAGTAAATATGTAAGACCTGCAAAGTTTAAGCCAGCATCTTTGCATGCAACAGCAGTCATCATCATGTGTGAACCATCAAGGGAGTGGACAAAGTTCGGGGGAAAAGCCGTCCTCTGCCGCTTTACCATGACCTGGGGAAAATTACAAAAAAGAATATTACATTTCACTACAGATTGTTTCATATGAATGTTTTTTAATTAAATCACAGTTGAAAAGGAGTTTTTGCAACAACCTATTGCATGGCCGGGCAATTTAAAAGGTTCTTTAAAATAGCATGCTTGACATGTGGGGTCAACGTTCACAATGGTGCCAGATGTGAAAAGCAGCTCATGTACATTTACTGGTGGCAAGTCACTTAATTCAAAAAACAATTAATTGAAAAGAAAAAGGACACACTACACCTCAATTACCTTATCAGTTTCTCTTTGTAGTGTCAACACCTGGAGGGAAGTTTTAATCTGCATGCAATTCAAGGATAGTTTGATTATTCGTAACTGATTAATATATATGGAACTGTCTGTAATAAAACATTCCTTCATAAGATTACCAGATGCCTTCCTAGCTGTCTATAGGGTTGAACAACAGGCAGTCCCAGAGGAGTGGTCCACCTCACTGGCTTATTCTCTGAGGCTATTACCTGTTGAAATTGGAGTTCACCATCAGCACTAAAAAAAAATATCACACAAACTAACAAAAACATACATGTACCGAAAGCAAGAAAAAGTCTTGATTAAGAAATGCAACATGAAAACGAGAGCATACATATATTACAACTTGCTTGTAATTGGAGGATCTTCTACTATGATTTACAACTTGCTTGTAATTGGAGGATTGTCATTATTTTTTTTTCTATTGTTCTTATTAGTGCTTTTAACAGCTGACTAAATTGATTGATGTAATTGACGCATTGATTACCGATATATCAGTTCAACATAAGAACACTAATGAGCATTTGTTCAACATAGACAAACCAAAGAAAAAGAAGAAGTCTATAACCGCCAACCAAATTATTTTACATCAATCTAATCTTGGCTCATGAAAATCTACTTCATCTATTGTGTTTTATTCTCCACTGGACTTCTTTTTTTTTTTTTTGTTTTAGGTCAAATTCTCCATTGGACTTCAAGCAGACATTAAATGGCAATGAAAGCTGTGAAATCTGCATGCAGCGCACACCTTAGCACATTCCCCCAACCAGCCCATAATGCCTCTTGCAGCTTCAAACATCTCTCCCAAGGCAGTCAATGTGGTCTGCTCATGCATAAAATCTCAGAGAAACTGAAGATTCATTGAAACGACAACCCTTAAAGTGTGAGATTCACTTACTTTTGCAACATAGCAAGATACAGAAAACAGCTCATCATCATCTGCAATAGAATCGCGTTCCTTCAACCTCCTCTTGATTTGGTCACGAGCACCAACATAGGTGACTCCATAAACTGAAGTCATCACAGTTTGCTTTACCAATTTTCGGTCTACCTGAAATAATTCAAGTCATGGTGAGAAACTGTTAGTCTTAGCATTTAGCAGAAGAACACCAAGAAATTTAGAAAACAAGAATAGCTTGTTCATAGACTTCTTAAACATCATTGAACAATCATATCAGGCAATTACTTCAACAGTGCGACCTGATCCTATAAGCAGAAAGGCATCCAGTCTCGCAAGTCATTCATAAAGGTCTCCCAGGAAATTCCTTCACAGAGTCATAAAGGAATATTTACAATTAATTATTTTCTTCTCATTTTCCACTAAGTTAAATGTTCGTAAGGTTGGGATTTGAACCCTTAACTGCACATCAGGCTGTCCCCAGACTCCCCCATCTCTTTCCCGCCTCTTGACAGCTCAATGGCTTAGATTGTGACTAAGTCCTTAAACATTCCATTGGTTTTCAATGAGTCCGTTGGCCTTAGTTATTCATGGCACAGCTGACATCTGGTGCCCAGCTTTCCATGAGAAACTGTTGTCGTTGGATTATGGTTTCTTTTCAACAATGTATGCAACTGTTTGCATTTCCACCTATCGTAAAACATGAATAAAATGTCTACCGGATGAAAATAGAAAATTGACGTTTTTTGGGCAATATAAATCTCCACACATCCATCAAAGAGACCGGACCCTGATTTTATTAATCTAACTTCTAATTTGTCCAAGTGCATTGCTTCAACTAGTGTTCCCTGCTCAAACCTTAGTCCAGCCATTTCAGAATCATGAACCCATGATACCTGATTGATTAATCGCCTAGCATAACGGGCATTTGGATTTGTTGCAGGGTCTTTCTCCGCATCCCTCTGCATGATATCAACAACCCTGATACATGAAAAGAATAGGATGTAAGATTGGCCTACCATTCGTATTGGTCACAATAAAATTTTGTCCTGATTATGACATTTATATTGAAAGAATACTTAGCAACAGTCAGACAAAGTGCAGAATGTCTGGGTGAACCAGGAAAGGGAAAATATTGGCAAACAGAATAAAAGCAACACGAACATCGGTATAGGCATTTTCAGTGATGTTTGGGAGTGCTTCCAAAGAAAAGTGGGTTTCTTCTGAAAAGATAGAACAGCTCCCAGTACAGTATCTATAAACTATCAAAAGCAATAGCAGTTGGAAGCTAAGATAATAAAGCTAATTTTCAAGAAACAATTTGGGGGTGGTTTTGCAATTTCCCACTCCACAATTGCCTTACAAGCCGATCATTATGAAAGCACTTTCTATAACTATGGCATTTTGAAATATCATCTGCTAAACCCTTTTTATAGCCACACCAACAGCACAACAAAGTATCAAAGATATCTTAGTAACCCCGAATGGATACCTTTCCCCGATGTCACCACTGTTGGCAAAAGGAATCTCATTTTAGATCTTTATATTGCCATCTGAGATAACTCTAGTTGTAGATGTGGTTCTTGCTATACTCACAAGATCATGCTTTTAAAAGGTTTTTGCTTGTCCTATCTATAAGATTGCCAAGTTCAGGGGTCCCTGAAATAGCACCTCCAACTTATTTGATCATTGATGAAGGTTTTGAACATCATCCTAACTCATTAACCTTGGCCTATTTCTACAGTAGTCATAGACCTCATTTTTGAGAGAGAGAGAGAGAGAGTGAGAGAGAACCTGGAAGCAATTTCTGAGTAAACATCTGCAGGTTTGTCTCCAGCGACCAGGTTCACAGCAGCAGCTCCCAACTACAAAATAAAGTGGTATGTCTTCATGGAAACACATCCAGATGAACAGGACCAAATAACATATTACATAGAACATAGAGCACAATCAAAGCCTTTTCCGTATCACAGTCATTGGCTACTCATCCAAATTTGGTAAAGAATAAGTACAAATTCCACAGAAATGAGCTCGTTTTATACGACAGCTACTACATACTCTAGGGAAAGAAGATTGGACTGAAGACAAGGTTATGTGGTACTCCGAATTCAAAAAGAACATTACATAATTGAGAGCAGGCCATTTCCGAATCGTCTCTGAAGTTGATTGTGATGGACAAGCAGATGCATAATATAATAAATAGCATTAGGAACTACCGTGGAAAGCACAGTATGTGTGCTTCAATTAGGAAAATCTCTTGATTTGCTGCATTAGGTGCCTACATATGATAAATCCAACTGCAAACTCTAGATACTTCAAAATTGAAGTGTTTAAATTGCACAGAAGCATACATGGTACAGCTTGTGATGTACAACACAATGCCCTCAAACAAACAGTTCAAGTTAGAACTTCATACAAAATTCACTTTAGAAGAGATACAGCTAGTGCCAGCCATGAAAACCAAAATGCATGACCACTAGTGGGTCTCAGGCAAGGACAATATGGAAGTATGGCATGAAAGATACTGTAGTCTTTAAGCAAAGAACATTAAAAGATCTTCTTACCTTATCCCTCCCGAGTGCAGCATAATGTTGCAAGCCATTGCATGAACCATCCTTGTACCAAGAACATCCCAGTTTAAGTTGTGTATATGTAGCAAAACACAAAGGTTTATACTATGCTATATAATCAGATCAACTTTCAACTTCAGTGGACAGACTGACAATATATTGATTTGTACACAGCCAGACAAGAATTTGAATGTAACGAAAACATTGATGCCATGAACAAACTAGTGACTGCCACTTAAGCTTAGGAAGAATACTATAGAATTGCAAGAAATTTCCTCACAAAATTGCAGAACATGCAACCAGATGTCGATACACTCAATATGGCAAAGACGAGAATATTTTCCACTATCACTATAAAAGAATGGATATTAACATGAATAAAGGTAGCCACACTAAGAATAAACAGACAACGCCAGCACCAAGTTAAGATAAAAGAATATTCAGTCAAATGAAACTTAGACATCAAGATGCTTAAGTAATATAGAGAGATGTGGCTCTATGGTAAGGGTTTCTGGATGGCTTATGCAGATAACAGTTTGATGCATTATAATAATGCCATGGCCTCGTGATATCAAATTGGACTGCAATTTCATTGTGAACGAAAAGAAACTAATATCAATAGACACAACTACTACTGAGCTACCTACTCCTTATTGTCTGTCAATACAGCAACATGCAACAAATTTTTCCTCAAGTCTGCTCGAAATCTCAGCTAAGTTTCTCCAAACCAGAGAGAGTTGATGCAGAATGCCTAAGAGATGGTTTGAAGACCTTTGGAAGGAGTGTTAAATTAGGAAAGATAGATTAGATAATTGACCAGAAGCCTATTCTTTATATATTTGGAGTTAAGTTTCCAATTTCAGTTTTAGCAGGACATTAAGTTTCCTATTTCAATTATGTTTCTTGTTTATAGATTCTCTATTTCTAATAGGAGTAGAACGTTTGAGAGTCTATATAATCTTTCGGTTCGATAGAGAAGATGTACAATTAAACTTTGCAAGAATTTTCTTCGGGATTGAGTGATGCAATTCTTCTCTTAAGCGCGATGTTTAAGAAATCCTAGGTGTGATGCTTGAGAAGCTTTGGGTTTAAGCCTAAAGATTTATGCTTCACTATGGGACATGTTGCCCTACACCACTAAAACAGTTTCTCCAATCAAATTAAGTGCCTTGGGGTTCTTTTTCATTGGTAAGTATGAAGAAAATGACTTGAAAAAGAATTTACCAAGATCTTTAGCACCTAACTCATATGAAAATCTAATATACAGCAACAATTATTATTTGGCACGTGTCATGCCGGTTCGAATAAGGTCCGTTGTACACTGCAATATTTTGGAATTATATCACCAGTGTAACTAACTATTCCTCCATCTTGATGATATTTTTTATTATACTTATGCTCCAAGATTCCAGAATGAAATACTTTTATGAGTTCTAGACACTGAACAGATCACAACTGCATATGCCATCAAATCCAGCTGTCCGCTGAAGTGAACTTGCATCAACAAAAAGGCTGGATCTAAAAGTCTGCAGTATTTTCAGTTTCAGAAAGAACTCATTCCCACTCACAAACAAATAATTTAAACATCTGGCAAATAGTTCACTAAACTCAATACACAGCTATAAAATCTTTTACATGGACAAATTATCATGACTCAACACCAATTACCCACATAATTACATAGATCCATAAAAAAAATGTGCAGCATACAAAGTCTTGAACCTCAATACTTATTAAAGCAATATGGCATCTGTTCTTAATTAAGTACCTGGTGAATGGGCATATGTGAAAGATATGCCTCGGGAGAGAAGCTTCGTAATGCTTCTGTAAGATTAATACATACTGCCAAGCATTGAAAAGGGTCCTCTGCTTTCAACCACCATCGTCTTCCTTCAAGAGGTCTATCTGCAGAATCGAATATCTCATCTAAATGCTTTTCAGTGAATGCAATTCGACCCTCATAGGACTGCTTGTCCACACCAGCAGCATACAGATTTGCCAATTGTATCTTTAGCCAGCGTAAGCCAGACTTTCCTAGAGGGCGTCCCTCAGCAAACTCAAGAATGCCTCGACACAGATCAGAGCCAAGATGGTTTAAATATGGATGCATTGGGTATGCACGACCACGGAAATCAAGGCTGTGCGGGTAAAAAAACCCCTCTTCATCCTTCATTTTGCGTGCCACCTTCTCCCACCAAAAGCAAAATGATAAGAAGTATGCCAGATGTCTGGATAATCAATGATGAGCGGTGAACTCAATTTGCAGGTGAGATTCTTACCGCCAATTTAAGTTCAATATCACAACGCTGTGAATGTCTCTCAGTGTTTTCCTTTTTCACGGTTTTTACTTTCCATTTCCACTTTCGCAATAGCGACTCATCATCTGTGTCCGGTTTTTCTGGCAAGGGAACCTTCATCAAGGAAATGAAGAGGGAAGATTAATATCTAACTATGATTGAGCTCATAAAAAGGTAGATAGAAAACGTGAACAAGTTTAACACACATCTTCACGATCAACTAGGCCTCCCAGATGACCTCCATTAGCCCAAATCCTGTCAATGACAGCAAGTACTCTTTTGTTTACCCTCCATTTGGTGTTTCCAAGGGTATCCAGGGCCTGATTCACAGGATTAAAACAGGAAACAATAACTAAAGAGAGATGTCAACAGATTAAGACTTTGTTAAACAAGTAGCTGTCCTCCGCAAAGTGGATGACAGATACCAGGCTGGGCTTGTGTAGAGAGAATATTCCTGAAAGAGACTAAATAAGAAGTCTTTTAATTCCCTACCTCAAAAACGCGTTGTAACTGATTTGTTGGTGTCCTCTTGATAGTTTCACGTTGTTGTCTCGCCCCATGCGTACGCATAACATAGGATGGTAAAAAGAAATAAGCTCCTTTGTCATAACTGGAGAAACATTGGCATTAAGAGAAGTAACAATTAACAAGCAACAATCAGCACAGAACTCTCAACGATGATATCCATGCAAATAAATTTATAGCATAAAACAATTATGTCCAAATAGGCTCATCTTTACTAAGAAAGGGCAAGGACAAATCTACCCCTTTCCCTTTCTACAAAATTGAAAGGGAAAAATGATAGGATATTTGTTGAAGAATTATCCCACATTGATTGACAACGGGTCCTCAATGCTCTATATATTCATGTGGTCTCTCTCCATCAAATAGCTTAAGCTTTTGGGTTGAACTTTCTAACATGGTATCGAGAGCCAATGCTATCCCTTTCGTGAATGTGCATGGTAAAAATTCAATGTGAATGTGTGATGTCAAAATTTCACGTCTTTTTTTCGTAATCCGACTTGCATGTGAGTGGGGGTGTTGAAAAATTATCCCACATCGATTGACAACAGATCCTCAATACTCTTTATATTCATGTGGTCTCCCTCCACCTAGGCCCCGTTTGGTTCAGTATTTGGCCTAGCAATGGCCAAATGTCAGCATTTGGAATGCCGAAAGTCCAAAGGTGATCCGGACCAGCTTTGGGCTTTCAGCATTCCACAAATGTTGAACCTAAATTTTTTGTCTCCAAATTACCCTCACTTATTTTGGCTTATTCCGGTTTTGCCCCTCTTGGTACTATTCATCTTCTTCGTGAGGTGGCCGACGAGATCACATGACCAAGGCGACGGTCGCCTGAGGTCGCGCGACCACCCAGGCGTCGCTGGCCTGGGTCACGCAACCTCATGCGCTGGCCGCGAGGGTCACCTGGCCTCGGGTGACGACCGCCGGCGACAGATCTAGCTCACCGGCGGTCACCCGACCTCGGGCGACGGCCGCCGGCGCCAGATCTAGCTCATCGGTGGCCGTAGGCTGTAGGCCTTCGCCGGCTTCGGCGAAGGGTAAGATAAGTTTTTTTTTTAATAAAAAGGATAATTCCGAAAGCCCTTTAGCAAAAAAAAATTTACCAAGCACTACTTGGGCCAAAGTAGCTTTACAAATGATTTTTTACCAAACGCTACTTGCATTTCTCCAAGGGACTTTAACCTAAAGGTATTTGCATTCCCCTAAATAGCATTTTAAAAGTTGAACCAAACGGGCCCCTAATAGCTTAAACTTTTGGGTTGGACTTTCTAACAATATTAACTGTTTAACTTGGAATGCTACAATTATGGAATCTTACCCTGTCCATTGTACTGGCGGCACCAACATCGGCATATAAGGAATCACCATATGCCTCGCCTATCATAAAAAAATTATTCATCACTAATTTCAATTACTAAAGACACCTCAAGCTTCACATTCAAAATTACTGAAGAAAAGATATGCAGCAACGTGAAAATTTTCCAGAGGTAGTGTTGTTCTTACACTTCTCTCAAGACCCCTACAAACCAGCGGGTCACATTCAATAACTCCGTATCTCCTGCTACCTTTCCTAGAAAAATGACCTCCAAAGTATTAGTACAAGCACGTGCAACACACACACACACACATATATAGAGAGAGAGAGAAGGGAGGAGTGAGGGTGATTTTGATTTTGAAAGTGTTCTTACTGAGCATCTTTTGTTAGTGTCTTAAGGACATGTGTGAACGCAGGACGAACGTCCGGTGGCCCATCTCCTAATTGATCTATTGGCGGTTGTATATAGGCAGTTTCCATCAATAATTGAATCAGACGACAGCCAATCTGGAAAGCACAAGAATCAGCATCCATTAGCAAGGAAAAGGACCTTCACACTTAGTACTTAAACAGGAGATTTCTTCAGATGAAACTACACAGACCTTGACATGGTTTTCCTGACCCCAAGGCTTCGACTCATCCTGTGCCTTCACTAACCCCCTTACTTGGAACACCTTCTGCTTTTTCATCAGAGTAGAAACCCTTTTTCTTAGCTTTTCCTGTTCTTCATTAGGCTGACCTTCAGATGTCTGAAGATCAGATTCACCTTCAAGATCCTTACTTTTTGCGGATTTTTTCTTTGTCTTCTCCAAAAATTTTTGTAGCATAGCCTGTCACACAAGGATGATCAAAGTGACATCCAACCACCGTATAGGCCCCTGGGTGTCAGAATGATGCCCCAACCAACTAGAAGGGATATGACTTGTCTTTTGCATTCCGACAGCTAGACAAGATTTAATGATAACAAGCGATGAAACAATGGCAAACTAGGGGAGAAAAAGATCCTTTTCACCTGGACTGGTTCGGTACATGAATCTAATTGTTGTGATGCACCCTAAATTACTAATCACGATATCCAGACAAAATTAGAAGAATTATAGACTGCCAAGCGATGACACTCTTCCAAAGGTTTGTCAACACCAAAGCTTTGCCTTTCAACATGTGAACATATCCCAACATCAATTAGTCTTATGCAATAGATTTTGACTGCAGAAATATTAGACCAGTGAGAAATTGTGTGTATAAGTATGATATAGCAATTTCCTGGAGAACTATCTCCTATTCTATTGTTTTGGCCAGAGTGAACTTTAATCTCATATTGTTTGTTCCTAAGTTTTTCTCTTTTCCCCACTTCAGCACTAATAAAGTAGCATAACATTATTTCACACACACCTCACTTTCAATGGCTTCACCGATCTGGCAAGCAGCTTGAACAACCCTGCAGCTGCCATTCCCTCCATTGGTAGACAGCAAGAGTCCCATAAGCTTGTGCATTGTGATCACAGCCATCATATCCGCCGGCAACTGATCGATAAATGGAGCATGAGACGGCTTCGCCTTCTTTTTTCTGCAAAGCTCCTGCTCGGCCGCTATCGCATCCCTCAAGGGCTCGAACCAACCGAGGAACAGCGACTTCACGTACGGCAGGTTGGGCGCCAGCTTCTGCTCGCACATGTCCGTCAGGAGCTCTTGATACTCCCTCGCCGCGTCCTCCCACGCCTCGGTCTCCATCTTGACCTGCCTCTTCTTGAGCATGAAGTATTTGGACAGTCCCATCCCGCCCATCCTCTTCTGCGGCTGCGGCTGCGGCTGCGGCAGCAGCCACCGCTGAAGATCGGGAGAGACCCCAACGTGCTTCTTCATCTCCTCCATCAGCTCCTGGATCTCCTCGGATCCCCGAGAGCTCCTCCTCCGTGGTCGAGACGATCGCCTCCGCGGCGCCGGCATAGCTCCTCCAGCGGCCCAAGGGCTCGGGCGCCGCGAAGCCGACCTTCCGCGGGGGCGGCGGCGGCGAGAGCCATGAGCGGAGACCCTTTTGAGCCGCCGGTGCGAATTTATTGGAAAAATTGGAGCTTGGGGGAGGTAACAATGGAGCGGAGGCAGGAGTGGAGTTGAATTTCCTGGGAAGAGCTCGCCTGGCCAAGTTCCTCCACATTCTGTCTTTCCTCGTACTTGGGTCGAATGAATTGAAATTGAAAGCAGCTCGAGGAAGAAGGAGGAGGAGGAGGAAGGCAGGAAGGGAGGAAGGGAGGCTGTGACGCCGCCTCTCTCTAAAACCCTGCATAAACCTATGCTCCTCGTTTTCATGTCTCTTCAAACCCACCCAAAAAGAAAAGCGAACAAAAAAACACAAAACGTTGTCGGAAATATAAGCCATGCGACGTCGTTTGGCAATCTCTCTAGTCTCGGGGAAATTGTTCAAAAAGTCGTAAAATGATTGCACTTTTATCGATTCGGTCATAAACTTTTTAGTTTTACCAGTTGAGTCTTAAACTTTTTGATAATTGAGTTAATCTAGCCAATTTTGGCCGGAAGCTCTCTCACGACCCTTGCCCAAATCTAGGCAAAAACAACCTCACTAGTGATAGGTGATAAGCCCACGGCCGCCTTTGCTCGCGGGGCGTCGAGATTGGCCGCCCCTCGCCCAAACCAGTGTGTCTCACCAGGGCCTCGTCAGCCATGAGCGAAGGCATCCATGGCCTCGCCGCGGGCTCTATGACCTCCCCCAAGTCTGGGTAAGGTTGGGCGAGGGCCGCAACCCTTGCTGGCCACCAAAGAAGAGAAGATGAAGAAAAAAAGGGAAAAGAATGAAAAAAATCGAAAATATTAATATATTATTAAAATATTCTTGGCCGACATCTACCTCGGTAATTTCCTATCAAAATTGGTTGGATAGATTGATTTGGCAGAAGGTAAAAAGGATAAGGACACAATTTGCAAAATTAAAAGATTTAGAACTAAATTGACATAAGTGTAATTGGTTTAAAACTTTTTGGATAATTTTCTCCTCTAGTCTCTATTCTTCTATTCATAAATTTCTTTTAACTTCCAAAATTTACATTAAATTTTCTATTTTTTATAATTATAATTCTAATTCTTAACATTAAATTTCAATTTTTCTTGTTCTGTTATTACGACGGTCTTTCTTTCATTTTTAGCAAACCCATATATATGTGTCCATTTTTGTCAATTTATTGTACAATAAGAACTGAAGTTCTAATTTTCAAAAATAATCTCCTCTCCCCATAAAGGTTCTTAAGTTAAACATGAACGAAGATGTTTAACATGAAATTTAAGAAATTAAGAATTCATTAAAAAGTCCATGCATTAGTGTTTTCTTTATTTTGAGGAGATACTTGCCTCTTCCTTTTTCTGAAAACCATTCCATATTAATTTTTAAAATAATAATAAATATGTGAAATCTTCAACAAATTCCTATCAATGACCAGCTTCTCACTCCCCTTTTTGAATCCACTCGTTTCATTTTTGGCAAGAAGTCGGCTCCCTAAATCTACATCTATATAATGTAAGGTAAAAATACTCTTTTTTTCCAAAAGTAATTCCACATGAAAAAGTGAGTGTACATGTAGCAAATTTGGTAAAATAAGATGCTGTTTCCAATGAAATTAGAATAGGAGATAGAATAATCATAGGTAAAGTGCATAGAACCATATCATGCTTAAGATGAATCCTCAATAATCTCATCAAGATCATTGGTGAAAGCACCATGGAAATTTTTAAATTTTTCCAATAGGCCAATAAGTATCTCAAGGAGATACAAAAAGTTCCCCAAACACACATTACCAATAACAAAATTTCATAGGCCATTCAAATCACCTACTTTGTGGGAGAACAAGTGGAGGCCAACACAATTTCACTAGTCTTTGCCTAACCATAAATTATAATAAATCTCTTATTTGCCTTCTTACTTCCACACAACTATGGAAAAAGTGGCACTGTTTTGCCTAAGAGTGTAGTATTTCCAAAAATTTCTCCAATCTAGAGATCCTCTCTTAGTCATTCCAAGGATCACTCTCGGTCCTTACTTCCGAGGGCTCTACCACCTCAGCCTCGGCGACTGCAGGTTCTGCAGCACTTGATTCAGTGGAACTGTCCTCTGACGACTCCGTGGCTTCTTCTCCTTCTTCTTCCAGTCTCCCCCATCTACCGCCGAGAGCCATTGCCATCATCTCGTATATCTTGTTCCCCAACTCGGCTGGGCTGTCAGGCTGTTTGATTGGGCAAAAAGGATGGAGAAGGTTAAGAGATAGCAACATGCCCAAATGACTCAAAAGGAAGGAGGAAGACGGAATACGAGCTTACAGTAAATCCACTGGAGATTAGCGCTGTATCATATAGGAGGTCAACTGCTCTCTTGGCATCCCCGCTGTCTGGCGCATTCTTGCAGGCAGCCTGCAATCAAAATTACCAGAGTCAAATTTCTGGTCTTTGTACATATAAACTAGTCTCGCATACAAGAAAAATGAAAAGAATGGTTACTTTTCCTTCTTGTCTAACTAGATTTAGAGAGAGCATAACAAATGGAGTCGGTATGTTTGAAAGTAAACTTGATCTCCATAGTTCTTAGCAAGAGAGATGAATTCTTCGGGATTAACTTGAATTGGTCATTAGAATGTATGAGCATTCGATAAAAGAGCAGTCTTACATTTAGGTCTTTAACAATGGGGTGATCGGGGTTGATCTCCAATATTCTTCTGCCCCTCATGAATTCCAAACTTGAAGTGTCCCCAAGAGCCTGAGCTTTCATCAACCTGCAAACAGAGAAATCAGCCCACCTCCTCACATACAATGATACTGAAAATTGAGACTCTTTCAGATCATACACCAACCTTTCCATATTAGCAGACCATCCAAATTTTCCAGAGACAAGAACACAAGGAGATGAGCTCAACCGCTTTGAAACTTGTACTTTAGCCACTTTATCCCCAAGTTGTTGCTTTATCCAATCACACAGCAGATTATACTCTTGTTTGGTCTCCCTCTCCTTAACCTCGTCCTCATCACCTAACATGAGTAGGAGTCGATATGATACTAAAGAATCCTACTCCTAATAAAGAGAAGCCAAGACAGAGAAAGTGCACCAAAAATAGTTTAAACAAATAAATAGGGCAAGCACTAACCAAGCTCCAAGTCTTCCTTGCTAATATCGACAAACTTCTTCTCTTTGTAGGTCTGCAGATTCTGAATGGCAACTTCATCGATAGGCTCAATCAGGTAAAGAACCTGCAGCAAAGTAGCATAAGCAATCGTTAAAAGGAGATGGAACAAGGAACGAACTGACGGAGACAAAGAGATAGAATTCAAAAACGATAAAATCTAGATGAGGAAGGGCCCACGAGGAGGGGGAGGATGGAACAATGAAAAAGGAAGAAAAGACCCTGCTCATAGTACCTATCCATTACTTGAGAGTTAGATTTTCCGCTTATGACGAAATATCTGTAAGCGTTACTTTTTTTCTCACTGAAGTGTTACCACAGGTCCATAAATCTAAAGAGTAATCTCCACTACCACTATGGCAGTCCAAGACTGGACTGCAAATCGATTCATCAAGTTCCCAAACTTATCAAGGGGAAAAAAATGACGTCCAATTGCTGCCCAGATTATTCAATTGACATTGATTAAATCAACACTATTGCAATTGCAAAAAGAAAAAATGTTTGGGGGAGAAAATTAAAATCTTTAGAAGGAAACAAAATACCGCATCTTCCTATTCTCGAAAAAGTAAGAGTTAGTCAACCAGAGATGTTCGACCAAAAAACAAACCAGAGATGAAGTGAAGACTAAACGCTCCCCATCCCCCTTATTTTATCATATATACAGTGCCATTTCTTTTATCAAGTCCACTGCATCAGAACAAAAGAACTACTAGATAAGGTTCAATGACATTACAAGCAAAGACCAGGTACATACCTCAATATCCTTTTGAACCAACTTTTCCAAGAATGGAGCACTCTTTGCACTCTTCAAGCTGTCTGTTGCCAAATAATAAATGGCATTTTGCTTTTCACCCATGTTTTCAACATAATTGTCCAAGCTCATCAACTCCTCCTCACTTTTGGAAGTATAGAATCGCAACAGTGGTGTTATGCGTTTATGATTCCCTGAATCCTCAATGCATCCCAATTTCAAAAATCTCCCAAAGTTTTCCCAAAATTTTTTATAGTCCTGAAAGCAGATGAATCAAAGTTTTCAAAATGCAGCAAGCAAATCCAACAAATTGATACAAGAGAAATCTCTAATTGCTTCCCACCTCCTTATCTTCACTTTCTGAAAGCTCTTGAATCATGTCGAAAGTTTTTCTTACAAGTCTCTTCCTCATTATTCTTACCTGCAAACAGTGCGAAAGAGACAGATGGCAACTTATAGATGCTGAAATTGAACCAATCTGGAGAATATAATGCTCGTTGTTTTAACAGTGAGTTGACAAAATACTATGCAAGCATAACATTGTACTGAATAAGTAGGAGCCAGCTGTCAGCACAACCAACCAAATGACATGTGCACGTAAAAGTCCCTTGAGTAAGTGGGAGCTGACAAATCCATATGTAACACAACAATACAAGGAAACAAAAAAATTGACAACTTAAAACTTACAACTCGGCTTTCTTGAAGAATTTCTCGTGAGACATTGAGTGGAAGGTCGTCTGAATCCACCACACCCTTTACAAAGCTCAAGTACCGTGGAAACTGCAAATACAGGATATAATTTAAGTATAATATTTTCTCCCAAACAGAATATTCAGACACATCAGACAGGCAATGATATGGAAACAAATCATCAAAACAAGATCCAGAATAATTTTATAATGTGGTTATCAGCCATCACGCCTTATCTTGAAAACATGGCGCTTTCAGCCTTTATGTCCATCATACAGGATGGCTTGGATAATCTAAATTGAGGCATAATAAGTTTAATCTCTGCTACTTATCAGACAACGCAAAAACAGTCCTTAATAAACACCATATCTCAACATAGTAAACCTAAGACCAATCAGCTCATTAATTTATAAAGTGGGACAGACAGACAGGAAGGCATAAAGTAGTGGGGGTTTGTGTGTGTGTCTAAGGAGCCATGTGCTGAAACTACTGGAATCAGAAATATAAAGAGAATGCTCGAGAGCTGTTTCATTAAGCAAGCTTTTGCTGAGAGTATAAGAATCAACATGACAGTGCCAAAGTTATCAAAAACCCCGCACAAACCTGTAGAAGAAAAGGAAGAGTTCCTCTATTTAGTTGAAGCCACATTAAGACTTACCAGTTCACCATCAAAATCATCAGAAATGAACACACGCTTCACATACAAGCGTATGTTCTTGGTTTTCGGGTTTACTACATCTTCATTGTTGAGAGGTCCCATTCCTGGAATATATAAGACACTCCTGAACTCTACCTCACCCTGCACATATTTTGAGTCAAGCTCCACATGGAGGAGAGTATTCTGCTAGATGAAGGAAGAAGATTATGCGGTACCTCAGTGGTGAAATGAGTGTATGCAAGTGGGTCAAGAAATTCATTGAAAGCCTTCTTGTAGAATTCTTGATAGTCTTCTTTCTCAACTTCTTTGGGGCTCCGCATCTACAGCAGGCAAAGGACTATAGTTAAGCAGGACATTGTTTGCAAGCACATGCTGACATGGCACATGAGCAAAGCAACAATACCTCACTTGAGGAAAATTTCAGCAGAAAAGAATAATTTCAATAGCATGATAATGTGTTTTCAAAAGAAGTAACAAAATAAAAAACAGTTTACCCATATTGGTTTTGTCTCATTGGCCAATTCCCAGTCCCAGTACTTCTCAGTTTTAGTTGTCTTCTTCTTCTTTTTCTCCTCCTGCTCGAAGAAACAGATCCACTTAAATGTCATAGTAGCAGAAAATGACACCGTATAACATGTATAAATGCTGCATAATTACATCTGGCTTTTCTTCTTCTCCCTCCTTTGGTGGCTCCTCCTCTTCGACCTAGCCAAATTTAGATGTTGACATCAGTACACTAAATGCCACCATTTTAATCAATGAGAAAAAAATAGCGACCAAAAAAAAAATCCATCAGAAAATAGAACTCGCATGAAAGTACTACAGTGACAAAGCCCCTTCTAGCTTAATAGCAAATGGACATCCCTACCTTCTCTCTATGCTAAAACCAGCATAAAAAGTGTAGGTTCAATTTTTAGTCATTGGTATCGACCAGAAAATTGCCCAATCGGATAATATTGGGCGGTCCACCAAAAGTTGTTGCAGTATAAACAAACGCATTATGGACATTATACACCTATAATTATCAAATGAATTCCTTAAAAAACCCCCAACTTTAGGTTAAGTCCCAAATCTGTCCCAAACTTTTTTTTTCTTAGAAAAAACCCTAAACTTTAAGTATAGTCCCAAATCTGCCCCAAATTTTGTTTTGTGTAAAAAAAATCACCAAAATTAATTTATTTCAAAAATACACTTCCATGATCTAGTCCCAACTTGACGCGGCACTTCCACATCAATAACAAATCCACATCAGCAAAGTAATGGGACAGTAGGTACAGATCGATGTCGCATTTCCACTTCGATAACAAATCCAACCCAATAAAAATTGCTAAAATTCTCCAAAATAAAACCATTCTAGGATATGAAAGTTAGGGACAATAACAAATCCACCCGAAAAAACTTCTAATTTTTAGGTTCAGTCCAAATTTGCTCCGAACTTTTCTTTGTCTAAAAAAAAAACCCATTATTTTGTTGATGTGGATTTATTATTGATGTGGATATGCCATGTCCCAAAAAAGCTAGTTCAATACTTCAAAAGTGACGGACATTCTGTCTATCGCTACAAAGACTCCCATGGTCATTGTTTCTAGGATCATTTTTATCATGGGGGTATATTTTTTAAAATAAATTGAATTTTGGTGATTTTTTTTTACACATAACAAAATTCGGACAAATTTGGGATTGGACTTAAAGTTTGGGGTTTTTTCTAAGACAAAAAAAGTTCGGGGCAAATTTGGAACTGGACCTAAAGTTGGGAGTTTTTTCTAAGATAAAAAAAAGTTCAAGGTAGATTTGGGACTTGACCTAAAGTTGGGGTTTTTTTTTTTTTGAGAATTAGGCCTATAATTATCTAGGCAAATGAATCAGTTTTAGAGGAAATTAATACCAAAAAATTCCTAGTATTATATCAAATAAAAACAAAGAATTGACTGGCCATTCATGATTCTAACCTTCAATTTCCAAACAGCTCTCAAAAACATAGAGCATATATTCACCGACTTCAACCCTAGCAAATTCTCGAAAAGAAAAATACACTTTGCATACAAAGGGGACCCACCTCAATAGTCCTCGATTTTTCTTGCCATGTATAGATGGGGAAGGAAACAAACTGCGAATAATTTTTCACCAAACTCTGTATCCTTGTCGGCTCTGAGAACTCGTATTTGTCATCCTCCTGCCACAACAAAAAAATTGATAGAGGGTTAAAATATCATTGCAATCAGCAGTAACTGAACAAATACTTGTCATGAGTCAAAAAGCTAACTGTTAAAAACGATAACAAGGGGAGTATCATATTATTCCCAAGGGACATGAACTAGTAGACAGAGAACTCTATCATTAACTGAATTTAAGACAAAGCAGAACCAATGCCATCACATGCCATCTATTGTTGACATAAAAGTTAGTACCAAGGTCTTTCTCAAGGACAGACAAAGAGATCAAATGTCTGGCATAAAGGGAGAATGTATTGAAACTTTAAACCACAATCATGTAGCTCACTAAAGTAATTCTCCTAGTTACACGTATAACCGCCCAAACCAAATTCTAGAAGGACAAAGTCAGTTGGTGTCAATGCACCAAATATGCTTCAAGAAATTAATCTGCACAGAAAAGTCAGAGAATAAAATGTTTTACTTGAATAAGATATCCTTTGACTCTCGAGTACAAATGTATAATAACGTCTTATGTTGACTCCTTAGGCTTTAGTATGATTTATGACACATATTAGATTTAAACGCCAAACTCTTCACAAAACTATTTGTGATAATCGCAGCAAATTCTACAAGCCCAAAATTTAATGGAAACTAATTGAGGTGGACATGTTGATTTTAATGTACAATAAACAAACAAAGTGCACAATCCAACTATCACAATACCCGCAAGTAAAGAGTAATTTGCGTTCCACGACGAAGAAGTTTCTCAGGATCTGTCTCCTCTTTGATCACATACGAACTGCTATCAGCTACTGCTTCCCACACATACTGCTTCTCTGATCTTGGGCTCTTTGTCGAAACAACAACCTACTAGCCAGGAAGATGACCATTGCCTCAGGAAAATAATCGCAATGAAAAGTAAAAACACCATGCCAATGTAAAAGAATTACAAATAGACGAAGGTTTATTAATGGTTAGCTAAAGGAGACCTTCTCAGCCACTAAAAAAGCAGAGTAGAAGCCAACACCAAATTGACCGATCAAACTATTGTCTGCACCAAGATCCTGATTTTCCTGAAAGTATAAGATTAGTGAGTTAGGTTCAAAATTTTGGATATCAATTGTATACCAACCAAACTATCAAATGATGGAGTTCAGGGAGATGGAAAGCAAAACAAGAACCTTCAGAGCCTTCAAGAATTTTGAGGTACCACTCTGAGCAATAGTTCCAAGACAGTCAATGAGCTCCTCCTTTGTCATTCCAATACCAGTATCTCTGCAATCCCATATAACACCATTATAAATCCAATGAATTTCTCAGACACTATAAAATAAAACCATCTTCAACTATAAGCTATAATAGACTTACGTTATCGTGATGGTTCCATTGTCAGGATCTGGTTTGATTCTTATCTCCAAATCACCAGCATCTCCAAGAAGAGCAGGCTCAGTAACACTCAAGAACCTCAACTTATCAAGGGCATCACTAGCATTGCTGATAGAGGGGAAACAAGGAAACCAAATTCAGCCATAAATCACAAATAAAGGCAAAGCTCGAAATCTTCACCGAGAATTTAGAAGTCGCTCCACATAGAAATGAAGATATATATGTGTGAGTGAAATACTCACCTGACAAGCTCTCGAAGAAACACTTCCTTGTGGCTGTATAAACTATGGACAATCAAGTCCAACAGACGACTAACCTGCAAAAAATGCAAAGTTTAAATTTATCAGCGCAGAAGCAGAGGGTGCAGTCCTACGCGATTGGAATACAGAAGTCACACTCAATGTGACAAATGCACTGTAATCACACGTTCATCAAAACAATCAACCAATCATAATACCTTTTAGAGTAAATCCTTGTGTACTACTCTTGTTATTTTAAAATGTTCTACATGCCCATCTCTTTCAGTATTTCACAATGTTCAGCAACAACCACTCCACAAAAGTAGCCAAGGTTCCATTTTCGGTCACCAACTATGCTCTCAATGTCAGAAATACCGGACATGTAAACTCAAGAAGTCAACTGTGGAATTAAACCTCAATTCTTGCTCAGCCCACACCAAACAACCGCAAAAACTCAGAATCCTGCGTGATCAATCAAAAAGCAAAGCGAAACCCACCTCAGCTTGATACTCAAACTGCTCGCCGGAAGTCTCGCCAGCCTCCTTCTCCGCGACCCCGGCCTCGCAACGGATTGAAATCCGATTGTCCCTCTTCTCGAGCTTCCACTTCAACCCGCCGCACGAGAGCCCCCTTCTGAGCCCATTCTGCGGCAGAAAGGCGCTCCTCAAGCTCAAAACTTTATTGCTGTTCTTCAGCAAGAACGAAGATGAAGACGGTGGGAGCGAAGCGAGGGAGGTATTGGCCAAGCCTCTGCTCAGTGCCGGAGCCATTTGGGACTCAGAAACCCTAGAGATTATGGTGTAGGAACTGCAAAGTTCTTATCTTTTGAGGTGGGAGTGACAGAGAGAGAGGGGGGGAGAGTGGAGAAATAGGAGGAGGGGAGGAGGGGTTGAGGGAGGGTTTAAGAGGAGGAGGGTTCTAGAAGTTGAGACATTGGAAAGGGCGGAGGCTTGCTTGGCAGTATGTCTGTGGAGAATCGTAAGGCCTAGATGCTGCCATTTCAGCTGCGTAACAATATCCTCTTGAGATTTTTCTTTCTTTCTCCATTTTGGGTAAACTAAAAAAAAATTTTTGGGTCCTCTCTATGTTTTATTGCGTGGAAAAGAAAAACCCTTTACTTAGAATAATCAATGCATGTGAGCCCATTTCATCAACAATTAAAGCATTTGTAGCTTACTTCATCATCAATGTCTAAGATATAATGGGCTCACATATTTTAACTGCGTACAAGAATTTCTCCAAAAATTGTATCATTTACTTTACATTTTTTTGGCTTTTTTTCTGCAAGTGCAAGGTTTGCTATATTCTAGGATTTACTTGCATCCTTGCACTAAAAAAGTTCATTTGGAAAAAAACATGTTGGTGTATGTTTGGTAATTACTGGAACATTGACGGTCATCCAGTCACGAATATGGGAAATGACAGGTCCCCAACAAATGAATTAGCTCATGCGATTGATTATAATTGGTCTTTGGCCAAAAGACCAGAAGACGTACCGCTTTGGAAAAAATGTGACCGAAAGGGAGACCGACTGAATAAGCTTGCACAAAGCTCTTCTTTGTTTGTTTTGCTACTGTTTTCAACGTAGGTTGCACAAATCTTTTGATAGTGTGCAAGTGTCACAGATTAGATTCTCCCGTGCTTTCAGTACTTTGTGAGTGGAGTTTTGTGGTATTGAGACGAAAAATGAGTTATAACTCTTAGGAACTCTGAAAATGAGGTTAACCTACTATGTACAAACTAGTCAAGAGTTGATACTACTCTCCTAATAAAGTCATAGCAAGCTGAAACCAGTTGTTATAACGAAGTTTATTGTATGTTTCGCTCAAGAGGACTGGATTCCCAAACTAAAATAGACGTGATATGATCCGGTGTGAGGATATTATTCGCTATCCTGTTCTCAAGGACAACTATACAATGAAGGCTGACCTTCTCCGCTTACCAAGCGCCACACGAGCTATTCCGCGGCTAAAAAACTATCGGCCTATGACATGCAATTGGCTCATCTTCTTCACAGCTTGTGCATAACAATTGCAACTCAGTGGCATGTGGATACGTTGGCAGATTTATTATTTCCATTGAAGAGAACCAAATGCGTGAAGGAGTTCAAGTGGATCGATTCTCTCGCTTTTTTAGACCTCTATATTTTCCTTCCGCTGATTTTGATCACGTAATCAAGCAGCTACATTGTACAGTTTAAAGTTGCAAAGTCTTCAATACAACCTTCCATGACAGAACTTCCAGTTAGCAGATGCAAAAAGAACTGGAAAACAGTAAAAGACGCCGAGTAGGTGTATAAACAAAGATGCCGAGTACATGTATAAACAAGTACTTAAATGACTAGAGAATCTAGAGATCACCCGATCTCTGGATCCCATTCTTTAAATGAAATTGCAACCACCATAGCAACAACAAAGTGCATAATCATCTAATCCTTCCACTCTTTATTCGTTTGCACCGAAGCACCGTGAAGATATCTGAATATCAAATGGAACCAGGTAAATAAACTCGATCAGCAAAAGGGAGTATCTGTACACAAGTTGTCACAAGCATTGGCACTGTCCTCAGGCTCAGGCTTCTAAAGCTGTTGGCTTCAAGCAATCGACATTGCACAACCCGACCGACCTCACCATATCTCCCAATCTGCATCATCCATTTCAAAACCCGAAAACTATAAGACCAGTCATGAAGTATTGACAGCAGTCATTAACTGCATGGCAAGCAATTTCATAGTAAACAAGAAAACAATCAATCTAACCGGTCAAAGCTGTTCCTAGCTTTCTCCGGCTGATCTGTGCTGTTTCTTGATTTCATGAGCCGATCCACACTCTTTCTTGATTTTTCTCTCTTGTCAGTGCTGGATCTTGACTTGTCTCTGCTGTCCGTACTTAGCCTTGCCTTATCCTGCTGCCCAGTGCTCAGCCTTGATTTCTCCTTATGATCTGTGCTTAGCCTGGACTTATCTCTACTCGCTTCAGTGGCAATCAGAGGAAGTTCAGAATTATCTGTACTTTGTTCAGATACATCGCGAACACGAGGTAGTTTCTCGATGGCCGATATGAACTTCCTGAGATGCCTCAAGTACTCGGGGAAGAGCTCCAAATTACAGTGGTTCCCTCCTTTGAGCCATAATGGTTCATACTTTTCTCTGCACTGCTCCCACAACTGCTTGCCATGGGAGCAATCTACTACATCATCTTCAGTTCCCTTCAGATAAAACAAGACGCAAGTTAATCATGAAGCTTCAGCAAGATGTCATTCATATGAAATCATGTTTGTTTTCAGTGCTACGGCACATCTGAAAATAAAAGAGGAGACACAGAAATTGCTCCTCGGTGGACGTCGTTTGTGCCCCGATAATCTCGGAAGTGGCTAATTATTTGTGGCTTCCATTTTCAAGCAAATCCGCAGCGTCTATGTCATTTTGTTTATAAACAGACAAGATTCAGATGATTTTGACATATCCGCAAGAGCAAAACTGGTGAGTTCTTATCTAAGAGAGAAGATATGAATATCTTTACAACTAAATTGTTTCACAAATTTGGAGCCAATAAATCGTGTATTGTGGAGTGCACCGACAAATTGAAAGCACTGTATAAACTCACATGAATGACCAGAACCGGGCAGTTAACCAGAGGAATTTTGTCAATATTCTGCAACAGAGCAAAATTAGTATCACACAAATAGATGAGGGAATCTATTTCGGCAAGCTGAAACAATTCTTCGCAAGTAATTGAGAAAAGAAATCATATCACAACAAAAGAAACCTTATATATGTCAAACCAGAATGTTCTCTTCACAGGATACATGACTCGAAGACCGGACAAGATTGGACTGTGTAGAATTACAGCCCTCAAACAAGGCAACCGTATTGCAAGCTCTAGAGTAGGTCCACTTCCAACTGACTGACCATACAATATAACGTCCTCCTCCTTCGCCCCGTACGTCTCTTGAAGGCACTTGTAAGCCGCCTCTATGTCTGCATATGTGTCCTGCTCGCTTGGCTAATTCAACAGTAGTAGACTGAATCAGCTCAACGGGCATTCAGATCTCGATAAATCTCAGCAAAACAAGGAGAAACTGCGTTACAGCTCAAGCACCACACTAGTGGACCACAATATATCTTGTGTCAACCTATGCTTTGCGCAGAAAGATTAACTTAAAATGGCCATGGAAATGGAATGCAGGAAAATCTGTCCACTAAAACGTCTGTAGTGGCAACAGATGACTAGTCGATCATACAAGCATTGCAAAGTCAAAGTCCCTCGTCTATCACTGACAATAGACAAATCAGAAGGTTTGACGTACTTGGAAGACTCTACTATTTTCTCTTGGAAAAACAGATGATTCCATCACATCACCATGCACTCTGCACTCAACATGTAGACAAGACAAAAATCGTACCTTTCCCGAAGATTGTCCATACCCTGAATAGTCATACCTGAATTCGTCACAAGAAACGCATCACTTCCCACGAAATTTTTGTTCACCTCTCTCTCTCTCTCTCTCTCTCTCTCTCTCTCTCTGTAAAGACCAAAGATGAAATCTTTTCGACGTACCCGAGGAGATTGACGCCCAGATGGCGGCTGAGCTCGACGAAGATGTGGTACATCTGGCCGATATCGGCCGCGTTGCCGTGGGAGTAGAGGAGGGTCATGGAGGCCGACGGGTTCGTCACGTACATGGCGACGATCTCGTTCCCTCTCCTGGTCCGCAGCTTCATCACCTCCACGTCGTCCCTCTGGCCCGCGTCGCTCATCCTCAGCTGCCCCGTCGACTCGTCCGCGCTGAGGCTGTACGACGGCGGGGTCGGGGGAAGAAGGCGAACTTGGCCGCCATCGACGACGTCGCAGAACCCATTTATATTTAGAAACAAGAAAAACCAAGACCCGGACAGACAGAGAGACAGAGACAGAGAGCGTGTGCGTGCGCGCGCGCGCGTTTTTCTGGGGTTGTGTTCTTAGCCTTAGGTGGGTTGGACTGGAGAAGACGATGGAGGAAGACGGAGCATGATGGACGTGTGCTGTGGCCTGTCCGTCTGTGCGGGAGTGTGTGTTTCAGAACCAGTGGGATTGTGCAGTGTCAATCCAAACCAAAAGACGCAGAGACGAACAGGGGAGAGAGCGAGCAGAAGAGGAAAAATGAGAACTTTTTTGGTGCGGACAGAGCGAGAGAGAGAGAATATTTGTCGGAGGATGGAGGGAGCGATTTCCGGCATAATAATTGTTTCGGAGCTGGAGAGGGAAACGAGCCCCTATTTTCCAGCTCAGTAAATTGGCCAATAAATGATTCTATTCCTCTCTCTCTCTCTCTCTTTTCCAAAATTGAAATCATAATAATATTTCAATCAAAAAATATATATAATTATTAAAGCCAACAAAAACTCCAAGCTACATCCACGTCGTCACATTTACCCTAAACTTTTTTCGGCTGCAACGAAAATCCCAATCTTGTACATGCGTGGCATATTTATCCAATGTCAAGATTCCGTGAATTAGCGCTCTGCCTACTTGGACATCGAAAACAAACAGTGTTGACATTTCGCATGGTCTAAGTGAAGTAAAACGACCTTGATTTGGCTGAAAAATCTTCATCTTCTTCAATAGAGATCCCACTCTTTTGGTGAATGGAATCCACAAGATTTACATCCCTTTTATTTGCATGAGGACAATTTTTCGCAAAATATCCTTTGCCCCCGTATATAAAACAAGTTAGCGTAAACATGTCACGTATATACAAGTTTGGGACTTTTTATGTCTTAGGAAAAAATTTTACGGTAAATATGTCATCGTAAGTATAGTTTGGGATTTTTGACGTGATAAAAAAAATTTTTGGTAAATATATCACAGTAAGCATAACTTGGGATTTTTGGTGACTTTTTCCTAATTAACAACTAGTGATTTTATAGATACTACTAATAATATTTTTGAACATATGCAAGACCCCTCCTTTACCAATAGTTTTTTCCATCGCGTCTCTTTGACAAGTTAAATTATGTAAGTTGGTTTGGTAATTTGTGCTGCGGGCCAAAAAAAGGTAATTTGTGCTGACCATGCCCAAACATTGGATCTCAAACCTTGATTATCTATTAAGCATATTTAAGTAGCTATACTAATGTGATCATTAGATGTGTTCATGCGTTAATAATGTTTTCAATTTTTTATTTTATTTTAAAATCTTTGAGGTGCTCAAAATTTATAAGTATGGCACGAGAAAACTCTCATGAAACATATACATCGGAGTTATTGCTTAATTTCTTTTGTTTATTCATAATGTCCCCATGCATTATAAGGGTCTCATTCTAGTATTAGGAATGATAGTGAGGTACGTTGCATCCATTCAGAAAATCAGTTGATAAATCTCATAATTTGCGAAATTTAAGAACAAGTGAGAGGTGCGAAAATGAATTTCCTCCTTAGACTCGTCACCAGTTCCAGCCTTGATTCTACACATCACACTTTACTGCTTATTAAAATCTAGTCTCATATTAATTATAAGTTTGCGAGAGAGAGATTTCGACCATTCTTTTCTCTTTAACTCCCAAGAACTAACTTATTAGCCAAATTACCGGAGTGCTATTCGCCATTTCTCGATGCACATCGATTGGGGTGGTAACATACATCCGTCGAGAGCTTTTAAGGCACACAGAATGGTAAATCGTGACACTTTCATCTAATCGAACCTGTCGATGAACATGAATTCTAGTAAGTTTGAAAGAGAAAAATAAAATTCATAAATACTCGACATGCGATAACCAGTTCGAATGGAATGGATAAAGACAATGCATGATTTATATAATACAAACGATGGAGAGAGAGAGAGAGAGAGAGGCTTAATTGCCGTTAAAATTGAAGGGTTGATGGGCCCAGTGGTTCCCCCATGAAACCCACGAATTATTTAATTAAAGAACGAATGTGGTCCTTACAGGCCCACGAAGACAAAGTAAGGAATGAATGTACTCTCATTCCTTAGTTCCTACACTAATAATGACCTTTTCTTTTCAATTTCTATTTTTCATTGGATTCTATATCAATGAGTTGTTTAATCCTATCGCGTCGTCGCCTCAAAAACCGACGAAGCCTCGGGCCAAAAACTACTCGCCAGCATCGACATCCGCGGGGTCACCGGAAATGGCTGACGGAGAGGTGGTTTGGTCTTGTTTGCATAAATTATACCTTTTCTTTGCCATGTAAATACACCTTTTTGATGGCTGCGGATAAAATCAATTACTTCAGAAATAAAAATCCATGTGCAAAAGGTTTTAGCTTTTTCTAATCTGAAATGTAATTCCAATTATCTCTAATTTTAGATCAATAGAGGAAAATGATGTAGCAAATGGTTGTCGACATAACAAGTCGCCCGCTTATTTTGTCGTCGGCATCCTAAAAGCTATTCTCTAAATGTTTTAAGCATCGAGCTTACAATTTCATGAGAAGGTTACTATCAATACCAAGAAGTTGCTAACCATAGATACGTCACCATTTGCTCTTCCTAATGCAAAGTTACAAAATAAAATAGAGGAATTATTATTAGGCACATGTATACTTATCCGATAAAAAAAGTTATCGAGCACGGCGAAAATGTGATTGCTATGATTGCTTGTTTCCTAACATATTGAATACTAGTGGAAAGCTACTAATCACATGAAAAAATTATTAGTTACTAAAATATACTCACCTTTTGTATAAAGCTACTAATATGGTGAAAGGGTTACTTAATAATTGGTATAATTACTTAGTATTTTGAGATTATATTTTCATAAAAATATTGTCAACCAGGTAAAGAAGTTGCTAAGTTGTGATTGAGGGATTGAAAAGTTACCTATTCTTCAATTTACTTACAGATAGGTTAGTTGGAAATTAATTTTAATTTCAAGAAATTGGTTCGCAACATTTAGAATTGGTAGTTAAGTATTCCTGATATAAAAAAAAAAGAAGCAATTATACATATGTTTTTTTTTTGGCCAAGAAAAGTATAGGTTAGTTTTTTTTTTTTGGTTGAAAAGTATAAAAATATTTTTGCCTTTAAACATCGGCAATCATATTATAACATGTTAGGTGTTGAGTATAGTGATTTGCCGTTCAAGTCACTCAAACGTACCTCGCCTGACCATTTCTTCTCGATTGCCTTCTCTTGCATCATGGCTTCTACGTTGGACTTGGACCACTAATGGCTAGATCTGTCGAGGGAGCATTTCACGTTTTATGGCCAGTCTCGCCATTTTTGGATGCAAGCAACTTATAATTACACTTGTTAAAATAAATCATAAACTCATTTCTTAATTCATATTTGATGAGCTGGTGTTGTTATATGAGTTAATTATATTCAATAAATATGTCATAAAAATAAATTCACAATTTACGTAGATCCAACCCATCTCTGTAACTCTCTCCATTCTTTTTCGCCTCACTCGATTTCATCCTCGCTTACTTTAAGCTCTTGCCTCAGTTTGGGTATGGGTTTTCCTGGATTAGTTAATTACGGAAGTGTTTCATTAATATGGATCGAGTCGGGTATGAGTTACTAGATTTATATTACATGAAAGTGGGTCAAAACGGATTAAATGGGTCAACTTGGATTGGATTATTTTTTACCCAACTTGACCTCATCCATTTGACAGGTCTACTCATAATGGATTCCAATATGAAAATAGTCTCGGATGATCCATGCTGAATCCTAGCTAATATGCAATTCAGGAACGTGCAAAAACTTGAATTGTTGCCAACATCAGCACCAATGTCGGGTTGTACAAGCAAGAAAACAGAATGTCTTTCTGCATGGGTTAAGATTCTCACACCAAGATTAAGTTGTCCACTATTGTACTAATGTATCCAATCACACCAATCTAATCTCTAAGTATGGCTCATACATTATTACTAGAGGGATAAGTGCAATAAAAGAATTTGTCGTGAAAGTGTAATTGAGTGCTAAATTTTTTGATAGTGCAATCAAGTTATGAATGCAATGAAGTCCATTAACTCCATCTGATATGGCTAACATAAAAAGCCGAAAAAACTTTTGTGATTACTTTTTTAAGACACATGATGGTGGTGGGTGTTGTCCCCTCACGCCAACGAGGTTTGTCCTTGGCTTTCATCGTCATTGGCACTCCTCTGCCCAAAGTTGGGCCACAATGAACTCGGGCATCGTGGAGCCAAATTTGGCTTTGCCATTGTCGACGGAGCCAAATCTGCCTTGGTTGAAGGCCACAGAACTAGATTTGGCACCTTTGTCAAGTTGACCATGGTAGAGTTAGTGTTGGGGAGAATTGCGGCAACGATTCACCAAGAATCAAGCCAATCCAGAATCAATATCTCTCCCAAAACTAAACCGATCAAAATCAATTTAATTCCAACAACAATCCACAATATTCCAGCAATATAAGCTCGCAATTATAAGGAGACAAATGCAACAACGAACAATACCAAGATTTAATGAGGAAATCTAATGAGGAAAAAACCACGGACCGCCCTACACATAAAACTTCCACTAATCACCAAGAATAGTAGGATACACACTAGTTTCTTCTCTAGTCACACACTAGAGGTACACTATCAACATTACAACATCATTCCATCGCCACAAAGATGGATTTAAACAAATGGAAGGAGAAAACCCTAATCGTGAATGGAGACTTTGAAGGAGATTCTCAACGAACGAAATCAATCAACTCATAACTCTCGGTTTCACGAACAATATACTAAAATTTGAGTCAATTCCGACAATATTTGGCATTCAAAATTGGACTGCCAAGATGCGCCCCTTTCTTCCTCTTCTCCCTTGCACTCTCTGTGAGCTCTCCATGAGACTCACTTTTTTTTTTCTCTCTTCTTCTAGGCACACGCACGAAGCTGCCCCTTTTCTTTTTTTTTTTTTTTTTTTTTCTATTTTGACTTTTGTTTCTTTTCTTTTTATTTGCTTTATGCAAGCTGGGCCCACATAAGGTGGACACAGTCAACAAATCTCCCCCTCCACCTCATGTGGGAAGATCCATCATGCCCGTTTTGCTTCTACAGGAGTCAAGTTTCGTCACAGGTAAGACCTTGGTCATCATGTTGGATCCATTGTCATCGGTATGGACTTTCTCAAGTAGGAAAATCTTCTCTTCTAATTTTTCTCGAACCCAATGATACTTCACATTCAATGTGCTTCGATCTTGAATGCAACATCGGATTTTTGCTAAGATCGATATCACTCATGCTATCACAATATAGAACGGTCTTTTCCTTACTTTAAGCTCAACTCTTGTAGGAATTTCTGCATCCACAAAAGTTCTTTACCTCCTTTGGTAATAGCGGTATACTCCGCTTTAGTCGTAGACAAAGTAACACACTTTTGCAATCTTGACTGCCATGAAACCGCTCCCCTTGCAAAAATCATCATGTAACCCAATGTGGACTTTCGAGAGTCAACATCACCGGCATAGTCCGCATCTGAATAGCCACTCAACTTAGGCTTTCCATTTCCATAATATAAGTAGAATTTGGAAGTGCCTTTAAAATACCTCAAAATCCATTTAATAGCAGCCCAATGCTCTTTACCGGGATTTGACAGAAACCTACTCACAATACTAACTGCATGAGCATTATCTGGTCTTGCACAAACCATTGCATACATCAAACTACCCATGGCTGATGCATAAGGAATTTTCATCATCTCTTCCTTCTCTTTCTCACTTGTAGGACACTAGTCACTACTCAACTTAAAATGACTAGTAAGTGGAGTACTTACTGGTTTACATGTGCTCATGTTGAATCTTTCCAATACCTTGTCAATGTATTTTTCTTGAGATAGCCAAAGTTTCTTGTTCAACCTGTCACGAGTAATTTTCATGTCAAGGATTTGCTTTGCCGGACCTAAATCCTTCATTGCAAAAGCTATACTCAACTCATATTTTAAACTCTTAATTTTTTTAGCATCATGTCTTACAATCAACATATCATCCACATATAGTAGGAAGATAAGAAAATCATTATCCGAGAATCTTTTCATAAAAACACAAGAATCAGAGTTGGTCTTACCATACCCGTGATCTTCCATGAATGATTCGAACTTCATATATCATTGCCTTGGCGCTTGCTTGAGACCGTACAAACTTTTTCTCAATCTACATACATGATGCTCCTTGCCTTCGACTATAAAACCCTCCGATTGCTTCATATATATTTCTTCCTTTAGGTCTCCATGAAGGAAAGCAGTCTTTACATCAAGTTGTTCAATTTCTAAATTCAAGGTGGCGGCCAACCCAAGAACAACTCGAATAGAAGGCATTTTTACAACCGGTGAAAATATTTCTTCAAAGTCAATTCCTTTCTTTTGATGAAAGCCCTTCATGACAAGCCTAACCTTGTATCATGATTGCAAACTACTTTCTTCTGTCTTCAACTTGTACACCCACTTATTTGTGAGTGTTCTTAGGTAACTTCACCAATTCAAATATGTGGCTCTCATGCAATGATTTGAGCTCTTCTTGCATGGCTTCATACCACTCGTTTTTTTGATCACATGACATAGCCTCTTCATAAGTTTCTGGCTCTCCTGCATCAGTAAGTAACACATACTCATGCAGCTGATATTTCTGTGAGGGCCTACGTTCTCTTTCAGATCTTCTAACCCGAGGTAGGATCGGCTGTTCTTGTTCAACTGGCTCCATTGGCTCAACTGGCTGTTCTTGCTCAACTGTTTCACCCGTCTCATCTAAAGGATCAATATTTTGTGAGGATTTACCATCTTCATGATTTCTGTGTACTTCTCCCCCGTGATTTCCACCCTAATACGGTAGGAGGACTTGGGTTGAAACTAACATAATGTTGAGCTGCATTCTTTGGCCTTCCTAGCTTATCAATGTCTTCAATAGTTTGATGCTCAAAGAATACCATATCTTGGCTTCTAATGATTTTCTTTGCAACTAGATCTCATAATCTATAGCCAAACTCTTCATGTCCATAACCCAAGAAGATACACTATTTAGATTTGTCATCAAGCTTTGACCTTTCATCTCTTGGAACATGCACAAATGCCCGGCAACCAAAGACTTTCAGATAATTATATAAAATATATTTCCCACTCCAAACTCTTTATGGAATATCCCCCTTAAGAGGAACTGATGGAGAAAGATTTATCAAGTCTACTGTTGTTCTCATCGCTTCAGCCCAAAATGACTCAGGCAATTTCGCATGAGAGAGTATATACCAAATCCGATCATTAATTGTCCGGTTCATTCTCTCCGCCACTCCATTTTGTTATGGTGTTTTTGGAATAGTTTTCTCAAGCTTGATACCATAATCTCTACAATAATGTTCAAACGGGCCTCTATATTCACCACCATTGTCAATTCAAACATATTTCAACTTCTTTCCGGGTTCTCTTTCTACATTGACATGAAATTGTTTGAAAGCTACAAGCACTTAGTCTTTAGATTTCAAAGTAACAGCCCATACTTTTCTAAAACAATCATCAATAAATGTCATAAAGTACAATGCACCACAAAGTGTTCTAGCATCCATGCAGCAAACATCAGTGTGAACTAAATCAAGCACATTTGATTTCATATGTGGAGAGGAACTATGAAATGAGAATCTATGTTGCTTACCTTTAAGACAATGAGCACATTCCTTCATATTTTTCTTCTTCAATGTTAGGAGATTCTTTCTCGCAAGAGTTTCAAGGCCTTTCTCGTTGAGATGACCGAGTCTCATATGCCATAGATCAACTGAGGAGTCCTCCACTACATTCACATCTTCCTTGACCAACTTAGCTTGCATGGTGTAAAAAGTGCATGTCTTCTTATCCTTAGCCACTATCATGGAACCCTTTATTAATTTCCATTTGCCGTCACCGAAGATATTACAATAAAAATCATCATCCAAGGCACCTGTGGAGATCAAGTGAAGTCAAATATCCAGAACATGTCTCACATTTTTCAAAATCAAACTACATTTAACATCGGTCTCCAAATGAACGTCCCCTATGCCGATAACCTTGGAAACACCATTGTTTTCCATCCTAGTACAACCAAAATCACTGCTACGATAGGAAGTAAAATAGTCACACCGTGAGGTGACGTGAAATGAAGCTCCGGAATCAACAACCCAACTAAAGTCTTGACATGTAAGGTTCACACAAGTGTCATCACAAATGAAAACAATATCGCCGTCAAATGCCACTGCCGTTGTAACTTGCTTTTATTCTTTCTTTCGATCTTCATTTCTATTATGAAATTTTTCTCTCTTTGGCAACCTATATTCTCTTGCATAATGTCCCATCTTGCCACTATTATAGCACTTCACACTCCTCCTTGACTTGAACTTCGATCTTCCTCTTGACTTGCCTCTTTTATCAAAATTCTGGAAGTTTCTTGATTGATTTCTCCCCCTGTTTTCTGTGACAAGTGTTTTTGATTTAGAAACATAATTCAAGCCTTTTCTCCTTGTTTCTTCATTGAATAGGCTTTCTTTGACCATGCTCATAGAAAGCATATCAAACGGAGCTGAGTTGTTTAATGCCACAATCGAAGTATCCTAACTATCGGGAAGAGTACCAAGCAATAGACATGCTTGCAATTCATCACCTAAGTCAATCTCAAGATTTGTCAATTAATTTACAACATCTTGAAATTCATTCAAATGTTCCGACATGCTACTTCCCTCCTTGTATTTCAAGTTCACAAGTTTTTTTTAACTATAAAAGCTTTATTTTGTGGGGTTCTCCTCTTATAGAGATCTTGCAATTTCTTCCACAAAGTGTCCGCTTTTGTTTCTTGAGAAACATGATGAAACACACTATCATCAATCCATTGTCGGATAAACCCAACCGTTTTCCAATTCATAGCTCCCATTCTTTGTCTTCCTTATCTCCTTTAGCCTCATCACCCTCAACGGGATCAAATAAATCTTTGCAATATAACATGTCTTCCATCTGAGGCTTCCAAATGTTGTAATTCGAGGCATTTAACTTAAACATGGTGCCACTAGTTTCCTCCATTCAATATTAGACTATCAACGCTAGCTCTGATACCACTTTATTGGGGAGAACCGCAGCAACGATTCACCAAGAACCAAGCCAATCTAGGATTAATATCTCCCCCAAAACTAAACCGACCAAAATCAACTTAATTCCAACAACAACCCACAATATTCCAGCAATATAAGCTCGCAATTATAAGGAGACAAATGCAACAACGAACAACACCAAGATTTAACGTGGAAACCCAATGAGAGAAAAACCATGGATCGCCCCACACATAAAACTTCCACTAATCACCAAGAATAGTAGATACACACTAGTTTCCTCTCTAGTCATACACTAGAGGTACAACATCAACATTACAACATCATTCCATCACCACAAAGGTAGATTTACACAAATGGAATGAGAAAATCCTAAACGTGAATGGAGACTTTGAAGGAGATTCTCAATGAATAAACCGATCAACTCATAGCTCTTGGTCTCACGAACAATATCTAAAATTTGAGCCAGTTTCGACAATATTTGGCCTTCGAAATCGGACTGCCAAGATGCGCCCCTTTCTTCCTCTTCTCCCCTGCACTCTCGGTGAGCTCTCGGTGAGACTCATTTTCTCTTTTTCTCTCTCTTCTTCTGGGCACACGCACGAAGCTACCCCTTTTCTTTTTGTTCTTTTCTATTTTGACTTTTGTTTCTTTTCTTTTTATTTGCTTTATGCAAGCTGGGCCCCATGTAAGGTGGACCCAGTCAATAGTTAGATCTAGCTCCGAGCTCGTCTATCAGGACTAGATCAAGTTAGAATTGGCTTTGTCGAAGGCAACAAAGTCAGATTTATATCCTCCAAAGTTGGGGGCGAAGCCAATTAGCTTTGTGAAGAGAGAGAGAGAGAGAGAGAGAGAGAGAGAGAGAGAGAGAGAGAGAGAGAGAGAGAGAGAGAGAGGAGCCAATAGGATTGATTGGTACATAATCAACGGCGTCATTGGGAGGCATTGCTAGTGGTCTCACAAAATTTCATATAGTATCAGAGTAATTGACAATGGTCTTACAAAATTTCACACTATATCAGTGTTAAAGAGCTTAAACATGCCAGACAAACATCGTTTGCAATATGGCTAGAAAAGTGTCTACAAAGAAGGTGATTGACCATTTCTCACCATATTATCTCAAGAGCTCCGACAATCCTAGAAGAATAATCATTTCATGTGTGTTGACCTGAGATAACTATGTAAAACATGGTCGAAAGACAACGAGACGCGAATTGCTAGCGAAAAATAAACTTCGTTTATTGATGGATCTCTAGAGAAGTCGAATCCAACGAAACCCAAATTTAATGCCTAGGACATCTATAATTCCATGATAATGTCATGAATTTTCAATTCCCTCGACAAGAGTTTATAGGGAAGTGTGGCATATGCAGAAGAAGCAAAGGTATTTGGGACAGTTGAAGGAGAGATTCACTCAAGATACCAAACCTCGCATCCACAAGATCAAAATCGAAATTGGGCTCCTACAGCAAGGAGGACTCTCGGTGGTAAAATATACTACACCAAATTGAAGGTCTAATGAGATAAACTCGATGACTATGATAAAATCTCAAAATGTACCTGTGCTATAGCCACAGAGTATGTGAAGAAGAAGGAGGTGTTGAAAATCCACTAGTTTTTTTATGGGCCTCAATGCTGAGACTTATGGGAATATTTGTTCTCAAATTCTCAACCTCGAGCCACTCCGTTCCATGGTAAGGTGTATTCTATGATCATACAGGAGGAGTGCCAATGATCAATTGTCCAGGGAAGGAAAGAGAAGATCAAAGGTGCTGCCTTCTTGGTTGGAAGACCAAGCCCAAAAAAGTACCAAAATGTGACCACTATGGAAAGGTTATGCACAACAAGAGTCATTGTTGGGAGTTAATTAGATATCCTCCGTATTGGGAGCCAAGGTGAGGTCGAAAGGCACACAAAGGGAATCCTTCCACAGTAGTCATACATTCTACATAGGCTAACAATGGCAATTCTAACACGATTGCAAATACCAATTGAGGAGGTCCGAAGGGGACTAAGACAACAACAATTTGCAATGATCAATACCAGTATTTGGTCAGTCTGCTCACATCGATGAAACCGCCCACGTCGAATGATCAACTCACAGATATGGTCTATTGGCCCAATGATGTTTCCACGTATTGGATATGCACTCATGATGTTCCTTGGTTGATACGTAAATTGGGAATGCCAGTCTATCAAAACAAGAATAAATAGCCCGGAATCAACCAGTCAGTGTAAGAGACTTCTAATACTCATTAGTCACAACTCTTGCCAATTTCGGCTCAAACTCATTTGGGCATCGAAAGAGTCCGAAAATCCATGCCTAGAGGACTTTCTTGTCTGTGGTCCGTAACGTGCATGGAGCCACAAGCCGGTCAAGCGAGGAACTGGTGTGAGAAAGGTTGAGACGCAACCGTTATAACCATCTCTTTTTGCATCATAATCTGTCTCGATCAACACTTAGTAGTTTAGCCAAACCATGACCATTTGTTTTTGTTTAAAACAGTCGGCTTGGCCAAACAGGTCAAACACATCACTTTGACGAAGCCCAATCGGGTCGAGTTTTGTCCAGATGCACAATGGATCGTCAACCCTAAAAATCTTCAAGTGGGTGAAGGTTGAACGTCGAAAAAGAACTGCCATTTAGCCCAACAAACAGACCTTGGCCGCCCCACGTATTTTTCTGAACGGGAAATTTTGCCAGGATTCTCCTTTTCAGCAGTCACTTGCCTTCTCCTAACTCCAATACCATGTGTAAAAATGGTCATGCGCTCATGGTTGCGACGAATTCTGCTGTGCGAGAGAACCGACAAATTCACGTGCACACGCCACCCTTGGAGTTATGGCTCCGGCTTCTGCCGAAAACGAGACTTCACAGACCATTTGTTTCTGAAACCTGTCACGGTCAAATGGTTGACAGTGAAGGGAATCTACGAAACAATGCTGATGGATGAGATTTCTTTATCTGTGCAGGCGAAAAGCATACCTCAATGCTTTGTGGAACTTGGAATTTATGAGTAGGGATAAAGAATTCCACAATGGAACCATTTCACTTGCATTGAGACAAACAGGGCAACTAAAACTTCTCTTCCTTAATTACTGAACTTCACACCCGTCATTTGGAATAATGGAACTGTAGTTAAACACTGCGACTAAATTCTGCAGCTCCCATTCCCCGCGCCTTCGACCTTTACTTCCATTATCTTCTTCACCCTCTTAACTATTACTCTATCTCGATTTGGACTGTAATTAGCCAACAATTCAAACCCCAAAAGCAAAAACAGATCACTCCAGCGAACGATGTATTGTGTCACGAGGAACCAAAATGTTTAGCCTTAGGCATTCCATGACACGGTAAATGGATGTAAGCGTTACATTAAACAAGTTAGTATGCAAAATGGACGAGATCTTGCAATCAAAAGGTTGAACCATGAAGTTTAAACCATGATTGATTATGTGGTGTAGTTCAATAATCAATCACTGCTGGTGCAGAGATGAGGAACTGTAGCAGGACAAGACAGCAACTTCTTCAAAATGTATTAGTTTTACTATTATCCATCGACGACATGACATCTTTCTAATTTAAGAGGTCCAATGTCATGCATTCTTTTCTGCATTTTCTTTATTGATCTTTAGGATATTCGACCATAGCAAAGGTGCAACGATTGGCAAGTCTCAATTCAATCTGCACATTTTCTCAGCTTCATCATATAAACGCAGGTTCACAAGCATCTTCTTGCTGAAAAGAGCCCTCATAATTTATCAAATGCAACCTAACTGTGAGAATTTTGCTTGAGAATTAAGTAGCAAAAATGGTTCATACACTAGGAAACATACCCTTCACCAACCTGATCATGGTCTGATTTTATCAACCCACCTTTTTTCTCACTTTAAATCCCCCAAGGCTCTTTATAAGTCCCCATTGAGAACCACCCCAAATATTTTCCTTACCCCATCAAGACAATGTCTAGAGCTAGTGTGAGGAAAAATGTTCTGGAGACGAACAAATTTCTCAATGAGAAGGATAAGTCAAGCCAAAGCTTCTTGTCCAGGCACCTGAAGAAGATATACCCGATCGGCCTCAACCGAAGCAACTCATCCCTCTCACTCTCGTCCCTGTCCTTGTCGTTGTCCCAGAACTCCAATGATTCGTCCCTCACAGAGCCCACTTCCCCACTGGATCACAAGATAGCATTGGCGCTACGCCTCATCCGACTGCCGGAGAGAAGATCAGGAGTTACTACGCTGTTTCCTAGGAATGTTCGGTCAGCACAGAATATGAATGTTCAGCCCGGAAGTCCGACTCTAAGTGATGGTGGGGAGGTGAGGAGATGCAACTGGATTACAAAGAACAGTGGTAAGTTTTCGTGTCATTATGTCCATGAGAACGCACCTGATGACCTGTGAAGTTTTTAAGCTTTTCTACTTGCTGAAACATTGACATTGCTCGTGTTACGTGTTAACAGAGACTCCTGTTGCAAGTAAAGATAATGCATGAGAAGAGATCAGCTTTGCATGCCTAACTTAATACGTGTTGTCACCATTTATTTAATGAAAATCTTTTTGCAATACAATGTTTTGGATGAGTTCATTACATCGACGATATCCTACTTTAAAGACCCTTTCTTCACCCCATTAATCGGTGCTTATCATGCTATTCTCAGGTTTTTGTACTTCCGAGATGTAGATTTAGTCTGCTAATTACTCAATTATCGATTAAGCAGCATCACTCTCTTCGTCGTACGGGTGAGAACTGAACCTGCCTTAAGAAGAAAACGAAAATGGGATGACAAAACACCATTCCTCCAGGCAAAGTCTAAGCTTGTGGCATAGATGATCTGCCTTTATAATTTTACCAAAGTCCAGGGAGTCGTAAAGCAATGTTTCTATTTTTTTTTTTTTTGACTTTGCGTGGTTCCCAAATGTTTCAAAGAAAGAGCAGCTGTGGTCGTTAGAGATGAGTAATCAACGAGACGGAGGAAAGTCATGGTCAACCTTATAATAAAATCGACAGCTTGCCCAAATTTAGAGTTTTCGAGCCTTCTTTACAAAGCACTTGATTCGAGAGGCTCACCTTATTACTAATGAAGGTACCTGTTCTGGCTGTTGTCTCGTTCCCTCATCTTGATATGAATATTGCAACGTCGCTGCACCAACCATGTAGTATCTTAAATTTGTCAATTATTTATAATGACTAGTCTTAAATCTAGATAAGGTACCAAACACCGATAATCCATTCTAATACATTCTCTTGCACCTACTTTGCGGTCTTTATTATATGCATCCATCCAAGAGATAATAGCGAGTATACTAAACTTAATTCAGAGGTAATTAAATTATAAAATGACAAATATGCTTTGGATACAGATGAAGTTTACGTATCGTTTCACGATGAGTGCTGGGGAGTCCCGGTTTACGACGATCAGTATGTCAAACCATCTCCAATTCTCGATTCCATTGCCGGCTAACATTTTTTGTTGCGTTGCTTATCCTGATACCTTACGCTACGCAGTCAGCTGTTCGAGCTACTCTCCATGTCGGGCATGCTGATGGACTACAATTGGACAGAAATTTTGAAAAGAAAGCAATTATATAGGTAGGTAATGGTCATCGAGCAATTAGCTCATTATGGGACTTAAAATCTATTTATTTGGCTGAACTTCCATTTGTTTCGACGACATAAATAGTTGCCCCATATTCCTTACCAAAAAAAAATAATAATTGCCCCATATTATTGTGTTACTGATGCAGAGAAGCTTTTGCTGAATTTGATCCTAACTCTGTTGCCAAAATGGGCGATGAGGAGGTTGAAGAGATATCCTCCGACAAGGCAATGATGTTAGTAGAGAGCAGAGTACGGTGCATAATAGACAATGCCAAATGCATATTGAAGGCAAGCATTGGAGAACATACACATTGGTCATGTACTTTTGCAGGTTCACATTATACAGATTACTGATAAATTAGCCGGACACACAACTGGAATTTTAATGCAGGTCGTGAGCGAATTCGGATCGTTCAGCAACTACATGTGGAGCTACGTGAACCACAAGCCGACGATCAACCGGTTCAAGTACCCGAGGAGCGTCCCTCTTAGGACTCCCAAAGCGGAGATCATAAGCAAGGACCTGCAGAAGCGAGGGTTCCGGCTAGTCGGCCCCGTGATCGTGTACTCCTTCATGCCGCGGGCTTGACAATCGACCATCTCGTGGACTGTTACCGATACAACGAATGCATAAACTTAGCCGAACGGCCATGGCGGCATATATGAGCCACGTCGGCCAGAGGTTACCATTTGCTCTTTTCCAACACCAAGGACCTGGTTTCAAGAATTTGCCCAACTAATGTGTAGAGATAGCAAGCGACTCTCTGAAACTGAAATACGATATAGTAACACAGAAGGTGGAATGTGCAGCTGATATCTCTGTCCATATACACTTTTTCTTTTATCAGTGACTCCTGTCTTTTTTCCAATTTCGTGCGCCTATTCTGTTCCTTTGCAGCAATTGGAAAAAACTGAACAAAGGACGGGCTCCTTTCATGCGATGTTGTCGTCCCATGTTAGAAATGCGCAGCGCACATGGCCCATCCAATTCGTGCCGGCAACTGGGCACGACAGAATAGACCACTCTGTGTCTCTTTTTGCTGCTCGAATGAAACTGCAAGTTAAATTTAGTGAAACGCCAATGCTTCATACAAATTTGTTTAGCGGATCATGTGCTGCAATTGAAGTTCTTAATTTCAATTGATGTCAACTTAACGGAGTGTTACAGAAATCTTTCTTCGGAATTTTAAGTACCACTTTCACGTCACGAGAATATGAAATTGTGTTCTCGTTTAATTACATAACAAGGCACTTGAAATTACTTTTTAATAAAATCCTGTTGATTATGCTTTACCTATTGACATTACTAACAAGAGGAAAACGTTTCTATAAAAAAGATTTTCAATCGATACAGTTATTTGAGGATATATATTATGCTCATATCCACAAACTCCGTTTACCACTTCAATTTAAAAAAGCCTCGTTTCTAATTATTCCCGCGATGAACTATAAATAACACATAATTGTCACATCATGTTAGCACAAAATCCACGGACACTACATAACATACTGTACGACACAAAAATCATATGATATGTCGTTTTGGCTACTTTTTAGTTGGAAAATTATCGAGTTGGTTAGGACCGATACCTAGTCGGATAACATAGGGCACCGTGGGATAGGAGAGGAGAGCCGCCTTCCATGGCATGATCCAAGGGGCTTCTCCCCCCAATGAGCATTCGGCCAGGGCGCGATCATTTCTTTTCTTTTGGACAAATTAAAGATGGAGAAACAGCACGCCGGGCGAGCGCACCGCCTCCGATACGAAGCCGGAGCCCCGCCCTCTTAGGGCGGCTTCCCGGCACGCCCGCGCGGCTCGGCCCGCCGGCCGGCTGCTCGAAAATATCTGAGCATGGCAAGAAAGGCCAAAAAAAAAAAAAAGAGAGAGAGAGAGAAGGGAGGAGGATTTCTGTAAATATCTCAGCCGTAAATTCTTCTTCGATTGACTGTCGAACATGTGTTCGCCGAGCACTCGTCCCTGGAAAAGCGTTAGAAAAAGCGAACCTTTTTTTTTTGGGCCCCCAAAAAACGCTGCGAGCTCACGGGCGTCGCGTGAGCTCGCCCGCACCGTATCGCCTCCCCACCACCTCCCTCCCTCCCTCTGTCCCTCTCTCTCTCTCTCTCTCTCCTCCATGGACAAAAACCAGTCATGGCTACCTGCGACGCATTCTTCGTGCTAGCAGTTGCTGTCCCAACGGCGTGCGCAAGACCCCCCATTTCTCGTACCCGTCGAACCCCGGGCCCGTCTCCCCGTCTGGGTCTCCGCTGAACGCGCCAATTTCGTCGGAATCTGGGCGGCCGGCGGACTCCGTTTTCTCCCCTTCTCTCTCTCTCTCTCTCTCCTCGTTTCTGCGCGGCTCGCGCGAGTTCGAGCTCGGGTCCGGAGGATGAGATCGGGCAAGGGGAGCCAGGAGTACGAGGAGTACGAGGAGGAGGATCTCAATTCCAAGAAAGATGGCCCTTCCTCGAACGTTTCGAACAGCAGCAACAGTGCGAATCCCAAAGGTACGGGCTTTGTCGATCGTGTCGCTTCCCGTGTCGGGATTTTCGCTACCCAATTGAATAAATTTCTCGGGGATGGTGATTTCTTGTTCAGCGTGCTAGTAGAGGGACGCTTGCTTGTTCCACGGGTTTTTGGACCAGGGACTCCGCATGCGTTGTTGAATTCTTTTGCTAGTTTTGACTTGTTAATCCGGAAATTGCTAAATTCTGGGCCTTTTGGCGGTACCCGTTTCATTTTTTTTCAGTTCATTTGCTGAAAATTGGTTTTTTCTTCGGCCGCTTTCGGATATATGGACATGTTGAGTTCGGTTCGTTGCTGAATTGTAGCTCTAGTAAGCGGTGTTGGTCCTCTCTGATTGTGGAGATTTGCAATTTGAGCTGCAGATAAGAACAGCGATAGAGCGAATGCCATAAGATCGAAGCATTCGGTCACGGAGCAACGGAGGAGGAGCAAAATCAATGAGAGGTCTGTCCTATTGCATCATTATCAGAGTGCCCCGATTTGATTCTGTCGTGTATGATCAACCTCCAATGGTGAATTTTGTGAGAGCCTCGTGGTCTCGTCAACAGATTGACCATGATGTGCTGTGTTCGATTGGTGATTAGCAAAAAGAGTTGTGTTGTGTTGTGCACAGAAATGGGGGGAACCTAATCTTTGTCCTACTTTTCTGTGACATTCAAATTTCTTTGCCTTATAAAGTATTGTTTTCTTCTCTCTTTCTTTTTAGTCCATCAGGATTCATTGTCAGCTCATCTACTATCCCACGAAATACAAGTAGCTTACCATGAATGATAACTTTTGGATTGATGGGAAACCATATTTTCTTGATGGAACTTTGGTTTCAGATTTCAGATATTGAGAGAGCTCATACCCCATAGTGACCAAAAGAGAGATACAGCGTCTTTTTTGTTAGAGGTAAATTGAGTTCTTGAAGAATTCCAATTGCTTGTGGTTCCTTAAGATGGTTTGCCTAATTGGTTGACTCTTTCTGCCTGCAGGTAATTGACTATGTCCGGTATTTACAGGAAAAGTTGCAGAAGCATGAAGACTCCTACCAGGGTTGGAGTTCAGAGCCCACCAAGTTGATGCCGTGGGTCAGTTATCGTGCTGGTTCTACATTCAACCAAATAGTTTGTTGATGTATTTATATGTGGGCTAGTGTGTGTTTGCTTCAGTGTGATTCGTCACGATGTTCTGTTTTGATTTATATTATTATCTCGATATGCCTTCTGTGTTTTCGCTCTTCCGTTTTCTGTCGTTTGTTTGTTAGACCTTTATTTATTGACTACTTCAATCTGGATCCTGTACCCAATTTCTGTTGACAGGCCTCATTAGTTCTAATACCCAAACGTGGGGTGCATCTGTTGATGTACCTTATTCTGAAAACTTTGAACTCAAGTCACAGTTTTTCTTGTGGCTAAGTTTAATTGTTGCGGTTTCGTACCCATTCTGCAAGTTGTCTCCATTCACTGCATCATTTGTTGAACTTCTGCAAGGCAGCTTTGGTTATAGTTTCCTGATGAATACATTTCATTAAATTAGAGGGACTGCTCTTCATTTTGCTCATTGCCACACAATGCAGCGAGAAAAGTTACTGGAAGTGTACTACTTCAGAAGCAGAATGACAGATGTGGAAATTGTCTCCTGAACTATGTGTTGAATATCTATTGATGAGTATTTTCACACTATTGTGTGAAAAAGCAGCACATCGATGTATTTGAAATTTACTTTTCTATTTTGAACACGTGTGTTCTAATTTGCTTACTGAGTAGGCTCCTCTTGGTAACTTTTGGTTTTTCCTCAAAGCAGAGAAATAGCCATTGGCGCGTTCAAAGTGTCGTCAGCCCACCTCAAGCCATGAAAAATGGTTCTGGTCCTGTGTCATCATATCCTGGAAAGTTGGAGGAAAATAGCACTGGTACAACCTCAAACATGCTTGCGAGCTCACAGAATACATCAGAAATAGATCCTGGAAGAGATCTCACAAGCAAATTCATGGTTCAACAATCGGAGGTAGCTAAACAGGCAATGCATGTTGCTGTTCCTGTACCTGTCTCTGTCCGAAGTGATGATGTGATTTCCAATCATCTTCAGAGACCGTTTCCAGATGCCCAACCGATGGAGTGCACTGCAGACACTGCTCCTGATCACCAGGAAGATCTGACTATTGAAGGGGGGACAATCAGCATTTCAAGTGTTTACTCTCAAGGGTGAGTATGGATCTGTGTCTTTTGTCTATATGTTTAAGTTATCAAAGATGGGCCTTATCTTTCCGCTATATCAGTACGTGGCTTTTCTCAGCACAGTGATGTCCATGGTGGTAGGTTTTTTGGTTCTCATGATCAGTTTTCCCTCTTCATGTCAACAAACTGTTGATGTTTATGCCTCTTCATGATCAGTTTTCCCTCTTCATATCTAACAAGCAACTCATGTAAAAGAAATCTTCTACGATTGGTTCTTCCAATTCTCTAATTTCCTAATGTTGTTGATGTTGAGTTTTTTTTATCAAAGCGACCTCTTGGAAATTTAGGTTTATGATGACTGACATTATATGCAATTCCATTATTTGGTTTTTAATTTCTATGTATGAGACTTATGTAAGCTTTAAATATTGCAGTTATGATTTTATCCACCGTACTTATATAAGCTGCAATATTGGACGTTGGCAGTTGCTTTGTGTTTTACATTGTCAGCCATCTGTTTTGGACGATGTGCACTATTCTGTGTCCTGGTTCATTTCAAACGTTCCTATGCAGTTGCTTCCAATTACTTTTTTAGGTATCAAATTCGTGCTTTATTCATTATGAGCTTGTTGATTATTAAAGCAGTATACTTGAGCCATATAATTACGATATTGTATTTTATTTTACTAAACCATTGATCCATCTTATTTGGTGTTCTTTCTATTCACTCAGTTGTATGTCAATTAGACTACCAAAACTTATCTCTCTGCTGACTCATCTAAAGTGGTATTCTTACTTCATAGCAGTTGAATGTTCTAATCATATCATTATCAGCTGAGTTGAGGCTGATTCTTCGGCATACTGTAATAGCATCATCTTCTTGGATAGAGATATATGGGTTGAAAAGTTGATTTCAAATTGTATAATGCACTCCTGAGGTTATTAAATTCACTGACAAATGCACTACAAACCGCGGGTGTGGATCTATCACAGGCCAGAATCTCAGTCCAGATTGACCTTGGAAAGCGGGCGAATAGGGGAGGGCTTGTGACTGGAACGTCCATTCCCATGGTACAATGCGGGCAATAGACTTGATTCTTTTCCTTTCGCACTGGTGGTTATGCTTGTCTTGTCATGTTCACTTACCTCAGTGATCTCATCATCTCTCTCTCTGTCTTGTCTGTCCTTCCTTCTGGTTCTGATTTTTGTTTCCTACATTTTCTGGTTGCTCCTCAGGATCATGGCAGTCCCAATCCTGGCAATTCAACAATGGCCCATGTTACAGATGCGAGAGGTGAAGAAGGGTTGGATCAGGTGCAGAAGCGCCAGAAGACATGAAAAGTTAGATATTCTTTCCAAATCTCCATTTTCATCACTTCTTTACTTTGTTTTTATTTAACCTCTTTTTCTCTCTCGGCCCCTTTTTTTTTTCCCTTTCTTTCTTTCTTTCTTTCTTTCTTGTGGGGTAAAGGATACCGTCTTGTCATTTCTTGTGGATATTTATGATCTGATACGGCATCGAATCCTCACTGTTTGATGTGGCTAATGGTTCAGAGATAATTCCATGATGTGTGCTACATATGGATGTTCTTGGTTGAATGCGGTTCGCGCTGCCAATAAACAATATGAATTAGCTTCAATTCAGTTGATAGGTAGCTATTAGACGCACATTCTGCAGAGAATGTCACAAAAATGGACAGGGAATTAATGGCAAACGAGTGATGAGAGCGTATAAAATGGTGGGAGTTGTTCAAGTGGAGTGGTGAAGCAGTCAGACACTTGTTTGAACTTCAAGTTCTTATCCAAGTCGTGCATGCTTGTCAGGCAACCGTTTATTGCATTATAAAGAAACGAGAGGAGCCATACGTATCCTTCTGTATCTACCAGCTTATATATACGCGAGTGAACCAAATATCTATATCACAGTGACGATGATAATTTGAAAACCAAAGTCGAGTTTTACGAGACTCTTTGTCGGAGTCTGGCCAGTTGGGGTATATACTGTTGAAAAAATAGGAACTCGAGACATCAACTGATTTATTGAAGACTCGAAATCGCTCACTTTGGTATTTTTATTGAGCAAGAAAGATGATGGATTGCTCCTTCATCGATCCACTTTTTTAACCGGACTTGACGGGCATTGATAATGATGATGATGATGCAGCATCCCATGATAAACATTTGACTTGAATTGGCGGGGTGCGCCCCGCACTAGAGAGGAAAATAGATCCATTAACCCGTTTTCACATTAGTCAAGCTTGGGTTTCAAATTGGTCAGTCGGATTTTACGAATACATCGAAATGAGTTTTAGTGAATAGAGTTCAAATGAAAGCAAAGTTCAAATGAGTTTTCACTGAAGCCCATCTTTCAAAAATATCCGCAAACTTCGCTCCCAAAAAAAAGAAAAGAAATTGCAGGAAGGTTAGTACATATTCATTCTCGAGCACGTGCATTTCTCGTCGCTGTGAGCATTAATACGTGATAAACGTAAGGTTCTCATAGATTCTGCGGGATTGTTGTGATTGCGCTTGACTATAGCTTACGAGATCGAAGTCATGCCGACCACGAAGACTGAACTCGAACACTTGAGCTTTGAGAGAAGAGGATCTATTTCGACAGCCTATCTCTTTAAATGTTGTATCAACCGCCGCTCACTGGTCAGTGTTCTGCAGTGACTTTCTTCTCAGTTCGATTAGGATTTTAGAAGAACATGACAAAAGGTGGACTCGAGTCTTGACTCGAGAGTTTCGAAACCCTAGAAATTTTTTTGCAGTGATCGACGTCGAGAAAAGGAAGGGGGATCGTGAAACCCACCCGTCCCACAAGATATAACTTACCCCCAACTTAAGGGTATAACTTATGCCCATTACCATTTAACCTTAAGTGCGCCCACTTTCTGACAGAAAATGATTATCACCCATTACAAGTTTGCATAAAAATAAATTTAATATGATCGCTAAAAATTATATTAAAATTATAAATTAATATGAAAAAGACCCACCCATAAAAATTGACACCGCACTCAACCTCAACCGGGAGACCCGAAAAGGAGTGGCCCATTTTAACGTCGCTTTTCCACTGTTATTCCCTCTCTTGGCCCTTCACGCCCGATGCGGAGACGATGGGACAAAAAGAAAGACAAGTCTCAAGATACTTCGTAGCACCGAAGATGAAGTACTCGCATTTGACCCTTTCTTGTTCTTAAAAGGGCACGCATGATTTCGAACCTTGTCTGTGCTGATTATATTATATATACAAAGAAAAGATGAGAGAGACCAAAAAAAAAAAAATCCAATCAACTCTGTTAGTATAAAGAGTAACTAAAATTTGCATTAAACACCATCTGACATCCACCTGGTGCCAAAGGGTAGGTCCCGGGTTCGTGAAAAAAAATATAACATTTGCGAACTCAGACATGCGATCTTGTTTAATAACCCAGATTGGCATTTATAATAACTGAAACAGGGCTTAAGTCGATTAGCGATGAGTTCCTCAGCTGGGGTGCCATGTACTTATCCATAATGATTCACTGCTGAAGACGAACAAAAAAGAGTGATGGGTTAATAGATGGTGGAATTTGATGATATCAGATGACTGCCGATTTCACTTTCGTTAACGCGGATAAATACAGGCCACAGGAGCACAATCTAGCAAGAAATGTTTGAGCATACACAAATACGCAGATGCAGAAGGCACATCCTGCTTCTTGGGGCCTTTTTTCTTCGATCATCTGCAAAAGAACAAGCTCCGGCGATGGGTGGCGGTATGAGTATGCCAAATGCAGCTCTCATTTGAGGGGACGAACAAGAAAACAGAATAGCCACCACCAGTCCAGCAAGGAGCGGGGAAACGGAATCACAAATAGGGAGAACAATTGAGTGTTTAACTGACCTGTGTTACTATTAATTGCTCGCTGCAAAAATGATACCCCATCGATTTACTTGATTGAGCAATTGAAAATCAACCCTCCCTGTAATTGCAGCCATAGCTTGCATAACAATGGATTGCAAATGTTCCCCGGGCCAAAAGTTGATGGATTAATTTATGCAACAGATTCAGAACATTAGTTCAGATCAAGAATGGTCCGAGATTTGAGGCCCATTATCTCGCATAGAAATTGAAGCTTAAAGACAACAGGCTTTGAAACTTCGATAAGCATTCGTAGATGGCAATCCTACTCCCAGCACACGAAGGGCAGTTAACTGCTCATAAGTTCCAGGTGACTGCATATCAAGCAGCCCTACATACTGAAGCTCGAGAAAGGGACAGGAATTCCCGGGTGTCTTCACATATAGAACCATCTGCATAGTAACATTCAACTAATCGAATGAATAGACTTCATTAACAAGGAATTTAGGGCTTCCTATTCTGCGCTAAAGTAACTGCAGGAAAATACATTAACAAGTGAAAAGTTTCCCAGGTCAACCAAAGATACATATTTAAATCTCGAAAATGAACACGTCATTTTCACAAACTCACTTCCCTTGGAGTGCCTGCCACTGTCCCATAGTTTCCAGTAAGAATATACTCAGGTGAAAATTTTTCCTAAAAGAAAATAATTCACATGAATGAAAAAATCGAATAGAAATAACGAAATAAGAACTGACTAGGAGAGGATAGCTTACACATGTGCCAAATTCCCGTAACAGCATGCAGCAGTCCCTTGACGCCAGTGATAAATGTAGAGCGTGTAGCAGGAACTTGTTAGTTGAGTGCAAACCTTAATACATTCTTTTTTCTCACCAATAGGATTCACTTTTCAAGCCTTACAAAATCACTTGTTGAAAGCCCCAGTAACTTTCATCAGAAATGCATAGTCAAAAGCTGTTTCCTCAAGATGCCTATAGTGTCCACCTTCACCAAAATGTCCTGCACTCATATTTGTTCTCAAAATTACCGAATGTGAACAGCGGGAACACCCAACTTCTCTCACTTTAGCCACCCACTTTGCAGCTTCCCACACTCCAACCCTGGATCAACAAAATCAGAGAAAGCCGCATCAAGCCTATGAGTTGAATTGCGAACAAATGCATGTCTACAATAATGAAGACATGCTACCTTGAGTCGAGAAATGATGCTGAAACAAGGGTTGACGGATGACATCCCCCTTCGCGAATGTTATCATAAGGCGAATAACTCATGATGGACTCAAATTGCGGCAAGATACGAGGATCTCCAAACTCTTCATGGTCCAATATGGAAAGCGGCATATTAGGATCCAACAATGTATTGCATATATCGAGAAAAGGTACCTGGGGCACATTATCTTGGTGTCATTGCTTCGAAATAACCAGAAGCAAAGGTTCAGCATGATCTGATTACTCAAAGTGGCAATAATGAGCAGCGTTCAGAATTTGATTACACTCTGGTCTTTCCAGTTTGAAGCAGATCAATAGACAATTACTCCAAAAGAAGTTTTAAAATCGTGAAGCTGCTGCAGCAGGTGACAGGATTACGAATCACACATAATGATGTTAAACCTTTGCTGCCATTGTTTGAAGTAACTATGTCTATCAGGGGAAACTGAAGCTCCATGAGCAACGAAAAGATAAATATCGGTAGTCTTCTGAAGTCTATAACTCACATAGAATACACTAATTTTTCTTCAGGAATTCTAAACAACTTTAAAACCATCAATGGGCATAAACCCCTGTAGACAACATAAAAGACTAGAAGTGTGATTCGTGAACCACACTGGAAAGTGCATACCTTCATAATGGCAGCATGAAAGAGACCTGGATACATATTTATAGCAGCCCCCACAAGAAGACAGCCTGCACTATGTCCTATAGAACAAAGCTGATCATCACAAACATAACCCTCATGAACAAGGTACTTAGCACATGATGCAAAGTCATGAATAGAGTTCTGCTTGTATGCCCCACGGCCAGAAGTATGCCACAAGGAATTAACACCACCCCCGCCTCTGCTACATAAAAAATGGTATTCAAAATATATGTTAAACTACAATATTCGACAAAACGCAATTGATTAAGTAGATCATTCAGATGCCAGCTAAATTACTGAAAATCAGAGCCTGGACTACAACAGATTATAAACAGAATGTGTAGACAACAGTTTTTATCCCAAATCCAAAATATAGTTTCGGCAGATAACAAAGGCAGTAATTAACCTTGAAAGAGTTCTTATTCCTTAAATTTTTCCTTTTCCCCTTAAGTATCTATTATAGGAAACAAATATCATATTTTTCTAGGACGGCTGTCTAGTACTCCGATTGGAATAAATCATCACATCTGATCTAATCAACAGACCAGCCATAATGTTTATGCCAGGGTAAAAATGTAAAACTTCAAAATCAATTAGACTAGCCATGTTGACAATCCTGAAAAAAGCTGTTGCTCCTAATGGATACGTATCAAAAAAGACAATCGATGAACAAAATCTGGTTGAACCAACCTGACATCAGCAAAAGCAACAACCCAACCACGGTTGAGTAGACTTAGATGATCTGGACACCAGCTTATGTCTAGAACTTCACCATATGCTCCATATCCATGCAAAAGGCCTGGACACTTTCCCTTCTGGCACAATGTTTTAGAGTAAAGAATTGTCAGAGGTATCCTGACACCATCATGGGAAATAACATCCTTCCTTTCACAGCAGTACACATCCGAAAAGTCCTTCCAACCGTGCATTGTACTGTTCTCGTTGGGTTCCTCCTTAATGTTCTCTACATTTATAGGGCTGACAAAGTTTTTGACATAGTCTGTGGTGGACGATCCAATTTCAGCTGAAACACGCCTCACATCCTCCTGTTGGATGGTGGAGAGAGCACGTCTTGACATATCATACTCAACAACTACATCAGGCATCTGCACTTCAAACAAAACAAGTATCATATTCAAGGTAGCCAACATACCTTTGAAAACTTAAAGCCTTTGTTTTCACACTACAATTGCAAGTTTAAGGCACTTAGTGGTGCCGAAAGATTGATAAAAATATAATTTTGAGTGGGAAAGAATTCAAAGCTCCTTGTTAGACAAGAAATGTCATCCTTGCTTTTGCTCTCACATTATGTCAAAAAGATTAACGAATGCTTATTTTATGTAGGAAAATACAGCCACTTGGAAATTCCTTTCAATTCACTTTTTAGGGGAATAAAGGATTTTCAGATGTGCACACATTACAATGATAAAGTGTATATTGAATTATTGACTTTTTTGAGTTTAGAAATTAGGTAGGGTCCGTCCCAGCTTTCACATCCACCACCACGAGTGATTTTACAGGTGCACCCCCCCACATTGGCCTGGTGCATTCAGAATGTGACTTCTGGAGTGCTCTCAACAAGACTTGAACCCAAGATCATAAGGAGAGGAACAAACTCCCCCTGCCAACTAAGCCAACACCTTGTTGGTAATTATTAACTATTATTGCTCAACAAGTTGAGAATCCACACTTGCAACTAGATCTATTTCAGCCAATCGTTGCAGCGAACAGTTAATGATTTTAACATTTTTAGTTCGCAATAACATTCCGGGAAAGGTTTGAGTACAGGCATGATATAACAACAATGAGCTCAAATCAAAAGATACCTAGCTACTTAAGAAGTTAAATCACACAAGAGTGAAATATCCGACTACATCGCAGCATCTAGAGGAAAGCAGAGGCGAAGCGGTTTAAGAGTAGCTAGCATGGATAAGAACACATAAACTGACTGGCATAAAAGAGGTCGATACAAAACAAACATTCCTCGAGTTAAGAATCCATAATGAATATCCAAGTTTCCTCTTGAGATAAGACAGCATACCACAGGAGAAGATAGCACAACACGGTATGCTTGACTCGTAAAGTCATGGTTGGAACCAGGAAGAATGCTGCAGAAATTTGAAGGGACAGGAAAAAACCATGGGTTTAGATGCTCAAGGATCATTGTATGCTGCAAAACAACAGGGAATGATTTGAATATTAGTACAAGAAGTGTTACAATTGGGACAAATAAGAAGCTAACAATAGAAGTCAATATATCTATCCATGTTTCTCATGACAAGCGCCTTCCATCTCAACAATGGACACTGAGCTAGTTATCTTATCTAATGGCTATGCAGATATTAAAAATAAAAAATTATTTTTAGTATACCAACATAATTGTTGTTGTTGCTGTTGTTATCGTCGTCGCCGTTGTTATTATTATATGCCATACCCCACAATAGCTAATGCTGGACATGTATAAAAAACCCTAGTTTTCCGATAATTAAATTGCATGTAAGCTGTACAATATTAAAGAAATGCAGTAATAGTACTTATTCTTCCACTCTTGTTTGACCATCATGCAACTGCATACAAAAAGTGCTCACATGCACTAACGACTCAAAGTCAACGAACTTGCTAAACGAGACCCAGATAACTAAATCAACTAATTGCAGGAGTGCTTTAACTAGAAATAGATTCATCATTTTTTCTTGTTGCTAATGCACTATAGATCCTGACAACAAGAATCCACCTGAAGATCAGACAAAGGTTCTGCAGATTCCTAGGCATTAGTTACATGATCATTAAATGAGCTCATATTGACAAAATGCCGATACTTACCTTCACAAGAAAGCGAGATATAGTCCTAGTTCTGCTAACAATTCACCAGTAAGTCTTAAACGATGTTATCTCAAATCAATAGAATTCCCACTTTTACGGTACTTTGACACTATTTTTTTTTTACGAGAGAACTTTATAGAAGCTACGAAGCTTTTTGGCACAGAGGAAAATCTAAACCAAGTAAAAAGTAAGCACACTTTACAAGTCAAGAAAGAAATTGAAAAAAAAAAATTCAAGAGGCAGCGCAAAGGCATCAATCAAATCAAATGATGCAACTCTGAAGTAAAAGCCAGCTCGTAAAAACAAAGAAAGACAAACAATTGCCAAAAGAATTCGATCAAGCCTAAAGGCCACAAAAAGAAAAGATGCACCAAACAAGCTCTAATGATTATATTAGAATAAACCAGTTCTATATTCCTATCCAAGGTAATTTTTGCAGATTAAGGTGAACGTAAGAGAAAAGCCTACACAAGATCATGGATACACTAGTGATAAACTTGTACCACATACAATTATTTCAGCCATATTTTTACTAAGATTAAAAGTTGTACTACGAACAATATTTTAATAAACATTTGAAAGGAGAAGATAAATATGTAATATATTCATATTTCTATTGTTTGTCCGAAAATGTTTGATATTTTGCAACAATCTTTAATAACAACATATTCCGTGTATGTATTAGCAAGATGAGCAAATATACATTGAGCATAATCATTTTCTTTAATTTTTGAACAAAAGTATCTAATAATTGAGACATCGTAAAAAAAGTTTGAGATATTACTGCTTTAAGTTGATAATTTTAGGGATAAGTGCACTGGAAGTTCTAAAACTTGTCAGGAAAAGTGCAATTAAGTCCTAAAACTTTCAAAAAGTGCAATCAAATCCTAAAACTAATCACAAAAGTGTAATTGAGTCCTAAAACTTAAAAAAAATGCAATTTAAGTCATAAAACTTGTCAAGTTGGCGCAATCAAGTACTAAAACTTGACAAGTTGGTGCAATCAAGTCATAAAACTTTTTAGCATTTTCTATTTGTCAAGTTAGACAGAGTTAATGGAAGGACTTGATTGCACAAACTTGATAAGTTTTAGGACTTAATTGCATTTTTTGAAAGTTTTAGGACTCAATTGCACTTTTGTGACAAGTTTTAGGACTTGATTGTACTTTTTGAAAGTTTTAGAACTCAATTGCACTTTCATGACAAGTTTTCCAGTATACTTATCCGATAAATTTATTATGTAGAGATGTTTTCTATTAGGAAAGAGTTTAAATGCAGTAAAAAGATGTGACAGACCTCAGGATTAACATTGATGGGCAAATTGATGGAGCATAACATAGGTACACCTTGCTTAGCAATGGAAAGCACCAGATGTCCATTGAAAACATCCATGTCTTCTATAGTGATACTTTCGCCAGGAAGGATGACATTCTGCCAGGAACCAAAAGCAAAAGATAAAAAATTTGCAGACAACCGAAAGGAGAAAAGAAATAATGTAATCTGATACTCAATTTAGAAAAGAAAATTAAACTTATAACATCCAAAATCTAACTTGTAGCACATCACAAAATAGTCACCTGAAACTTGCCCAACTCTGGATCCTCAACCATGGATCTGGCCAAGTAATAACCATGACCATTCCAGTCCACACTTTCACAGAGAGGGGCATTTGTGAGAATATAGAAATAACCATAGTGATGCTCCACGAAGGACCTTACATTAGATACACGCTTACATATTCTTCTCAAGCCACCAAGAGGGTTGTCAGCATCTATAACATAAACCTGTAGAAAAGTGACGGGCTATATTGACAATCACCGTTGATGACAAAAGACATATTAACATCTCTATAAATTCATAGAAATTGCATATTAAATGAAAATGGAATAGATAAGGTCCTTCCTCAGACGAATTCCTTGAGCTTGAATTAAGAGTTATAAACTTGCCATCTTTTGTTCCTGTGATGTCCACACAGTATTTAGAATCTCTTTCTGTGAAAACCACTGCATGCTCCAAATTACTTGACCTTAAATTTGTGCAGAGGACCCTGCAGGCAAAAACTGATAATAAAATTTTAGGAAACCACGGAATTTGATCAACTTCAGCAATCAATATAACTACCTGTAAGGTCGTTGATGCTCGTCGGATAGAGTATAGAAGAGAGTGGAGCCATCCTTAGCCCACGCCACGCTAACAACCCCTTCAACTTGGATATTTGGAAGTATACATCCCTTATTTATGTCCTTGACTTGAAGCTTAAATGACTCACTTGCATTAATGTCAACGGTATAAGCGAGAAAGCTATGGTCTGGGGAAACTCGACACATACCCACATGGACATAACCTAAAGATGAATAGAAAGCCATTTCAATTTTAAAAGAGATGCTTACCGCGGGAAAAGAACATACTCTTTCAGTAAGAAAAACATGGTGAATTCCAACTTAAGTTATATCTAAGAGTATGTTTCATTTACTCCAGAAGTTGGTCTCTGACATTTACCGATTGAAACTTAGAACTCGTAAGAATCGAAATATCTAATGCATCAATGGGAAGATATCACCCAACACCAAGTCAAAGTAAAAAGACACAAAGGGGATCTTGCAAGAGTCACTACATTTGTAAAGATATACCTTGTCTGTCCTCTTTTCCATCCATATATACTCCGGGTAGCCTTTATTTCATAGACCAACAGGAGAAAAAAAAAAGTAAAATTTTGGCCCTATGATATAGAGCTCCTTTGGAGGGACGTTTGCCCCAGCCATTTGGCATCAAAATCAATTTAACAAGCCAGCTTGTAAAGACAAGCAACAACTGCTCCCCCATCTTTTGGCTAATGCTTTTTTGGTTTTCAGTGAACTTTAAAGAACTGTCAAAACTGACTTTTATGCTATGTTTGGGAGCTCCTAGGTGAAGAAATTGGGAGGAAAATACTCATAATTTTAAATTTTCCCTTTTTTCATATCTCGCAATAAATTTAAATTTTCCACTCAATTTTTATAACCCCCATTTTCACCAATCTCCCAAAAAATAGCATTAGAGTGCGATATCTGATGTAACAACATATTCTGATCTACAATATCATTATCTTTCGAACAAGTCAAAAGAGATTAACTTCCAATGCTACACCTTCAAAACACTACCACTACTAAAAGTCACCCAGAGTTAAAAACCAAATTCAGAAAGCCATAAGTCAAAAACTACAGCCAATAGCCTACACCCCCTCAACAGGAGTTAATCATTGCAAAAAGAAAAGAAGAAGGCTCTAAACAAGTTGATAACCAAAAGGAGATATCCCAAAAAACTGACATTTGATTAATCAAAATTTGTATCAAGCAAAGTAAGACAGACTAAGTCACCGCTCTTTTCCTATATAAGCTATCAATGAGCATACAGAGAACTTGCCATGTTGCTCTGCTATTTCATTCCAGTCAAGTAGGACCTGCTCTCTTCCTTGTTGTCCTCTCACATAGCTAAGAATTGCTTCTGCCCAACCTTTGTCGGCTTGCAACCTCCTACATAACACTGGAAACTCCTTCCCTTCGGGTATGCTTTGGTAATATAGCCTGTTTGACCATAATAATGATGTAAGTAGAGTTCACTTATTCAGCTTTGTAGCTTCCAATTTCAACAACACCGGGAACCACCCAAATGGTCAAAATAATACTGTCAAAAGGCATGTTCAGGAAGGACCAGGTTGAGGTGGAGAATGTCAATGAACCCATAAAAATATGTAGTAAAACAGGCAATTGTGAAGCTTGCGGCAGATAGGGCAGTGAAATCTGGAAAAGCATGCACCTTGTACCTCGGGCGATCAAAATACTACAAAGTACACCGATGAATTTGAATCATCGCCTAGAAAGCTGATTTTTTTCACCAAACCATAGAGGTGGGACTTGGGAACACACACAAACAGATTTATTAAAGCAAGCTTCCCAATTCGCAGTTATGCCCTGGGAAACAAGAAGCAACATTTGTCCATGAGCTAGCGCAGCATCAAGCAACTAACCAGCCAAAACACCCAAACGAAGCAGACAAAAGTACGAGCCCATGATAAAGAACAACACTTCTTGGTCGCCCAAAGGCCTAAATTCCCGCTTTAAAACATCAACAGAAGCACCGAATGGAAAAACGAACAACTGGTCTGGAATCATGACCGAGCAATCAACATCTAAACAAAAAAAAAAAAACAGAGTAAAAGACAGAGAACGGACCAGGGACCCCATCGCTCCGGCGGAGTACGAACCTCGGCCGGGACTCGACTCTTCATTTCAGAAACCAGCTGGGTCTGAAGCTCCCTCGTGTCCGCCATGAAAGCTTGAGCGTAGGAGTTCTCCCGGCGGAGGTGCTCCACGAACTCGGGGTCGTCGACGTCGGACATCCAGTGAAAGGGGTCTTGCCACGTCCGACCGTGGGCCGAGACGGCGAAAGGGATCCGCTTCGGGACGGGAGGGGATGGCTCTCGAGGGAGAGCGGAAGGCGTTGCTCCTTTGCAAACAGCGGACGTGAAGCGGCGACGGCATGAGCGGGTGACGGCGAGGACGAGGGAGGCCCTGAGGGAGGGGAACGGCATGAGAGCGTCGAGCGAAGAAGGCGCGCGGAGGAGGAGGAAGAGTCCTCTTCAAGAATGACACTGCGAGCGCGAGTGGCTCTGAGGACTGAAGTGGCGTGCGTCCCCGATCTTGACCTCTGTCATGTTCGACTAATGTTTGATGCAGCCCGGTGTTGCTACTGTTAAACAAAACGTTCCTGTCGACGGACTTCGCCAGGGATCTACGACGCAACGCCGTCTCCGCCCCCGGCCGATACGGCCACGACGACTCAAAAGGGGCGACAGTGTTTGAAATCCCACCGTGCGGTCCCCAGTTCTACACAAGAGAGCGAGTTCGTCGCGCGAAGAGAGTCGCGACTTAGCCAAACCCGAGCTGGTGTGTCACTGATTGGGTTAACAAGGTATTTCCCAACGAAATTGTCATTAAATCTTTAATTGAAACTTTGAAATTGAGAAAGAGGATGAGACAAGATCCCTCGAAAGCAGAAACATCTGACTCGGTCAGACAAATTGAGCCATGAACGAAAGTTTGCAATTGAATTGTTAGTGTTGTTTTGCGAAGGGAAATATTCGCGATGGCTCATCCGATCCAGCAAGCACTCCTAACATTTCTTCTTAACCAGGAGTTGAGCAATACAATCATGCATCTAATAGCTAGAACAATGACTTCAGCTATTAACTACAACTAATTTTTCTAAGCGATATAAATGAAGCCTGCCTCATTCTTATACACGTGGATAATGATCATCCTACGAAGAAAGAAAAGGTCAGCACAGAGACCTTGTATCACTAAGCATCTCTCTCCTCCGGATGAAAATACTACACCCCATAAGGAAATATTAAAAACCTTCGAATAAGGCATTTCATTAGCCTTGAGATTTGTCGCCTACTTGCGTCACCCCCTCTTTTAACATGGACACCCGCCAATGCTCAGATCATTGGTACAACCGAGCACGACAAGATTTCCATATAGCTGAAGAAATCTTGAATCAAACCGTTGGATAAGCCTGCTTTCTGGTTAGCAGAGTCATTGTACTGTTACTGTGAGCCAAGCAAAAGATTAGTTGGCCGAGGATCGTAGATGCTCGATGCGCTAAAGTGCTAAGAAAGTCTGCAAGGCATACCAAGTTATCGCGGACAAAGCTGCGCTTAATATCTTCCCAGCGAAAAACTGAAATTCCGGGATGCAAGTCGGCATCTTTCTTAGTCATACCAAAAGCTAAAGGTACTAGAAGCATAACTTTTACAAAATATCGCAGCAAGAGGTCGTACACAGTAAATCTGAAAGTCCTTAGAGTCCCAGACCAACTGTTCGGCCATCCCTCCTTCGAAGCCCGGCAGTGTATTGTTTCTCCAAATCCAATTGCAGCTCCTTCTGTTTTTCGGCTCGCAGAAGGCTGTCCCCATCTTGGCTGTTTGCTATCGGCTCCGCCTTGAGCTCGCCCTTCACACCCTACAATTGGCCATAGGTACCAAGGTAACCTCAGACTCTAAAAAAGTGTTAGTAAGTGAACTCTATGAATGAGGATTTACTTACTAAGGCTAAGCAACAAGGGATTCTTAACAGTCCTTTTTGAAAATTTATGAAACAATGTACATTGAGAAAGGGAAATGGGGTTTACCATGAGCTTGCTAAATTTTTCTTGCCGTTCACGATCAGCAATCATTGACACATCCCAATGGTGACCAGACTGCAAAGATTGAGAGGCATGACTATTAGATTCGAAGAAAGCAGCAAAAGCGGGTGTGGAAAGTTTCATATAATGGGCAAGATCTAAGCATATGAAAATATCGCAATACCTCTTCAGTAACTGTATTTTTCTTGTTCCCCCAAAGCAGCTTCTTCTTTTGTTCAGTAGATAAGTAGCCCGTTGGTCCAAACCCACCAGCAAGATTCTTATTTACTGAATTCAAAGAGACAATATGATCACCGCAGAAGCAATTATAGTTACAGAGATCAAAACATCATAATAACACATCAACTTTGAAAGGAGCACTGCATATGTTATCCCAATTCCACCTCAAGATGCATTGATCCCCAAGTACAGAAAATTCAATTAATGTGATGGAGGATAGCAAATGAGAACTTCTCATTAGGTAACATCCTTAATATCAATTAACAGAAGAAATCAACACGTGCATATTCTTTGTATAAAAAGCAGGGATGGAAATGTGCTGCTACAAGAGGGGGCTGGATGATCACTTTCCCATGCTTCTGACAATTCTCCTATTTTATTTGACTGATAAACCACTCCTGCTTCCAGGAGGGTAAGACAAATGAATCAGGTTTCACAAGTTTTGTATGAGGTTTCATGTTTCACTAAACCAGTTCAAGGAAACTGTGCAGGAAAAGATATTACTGTATCATGAAAAGGCAACTTAAATTATAAAGCCCCAGAATAACCTTGCCTTCGGAAGAAACCTGAAAAGGCTCATAAACACGTAGAGTTCTATATTATTGACAGGATGAGAAAAATACAGTACAATAACAAGCATCAAGAGAAAGCTCTGATGAGGGAACGATAGAATTAAGAGACAAGACAGTTTAGGCAAAGGTCAAAGACCAAGCAATCATGCTTCAAAATCATCTCCCAAAAAAAGCTCAAAACAAATTAATGCAATTTTCCACAAACTGGAGTCATAAATGTTTCTAAAATGAAAGATAAAGGGGAAAGATAAATTTTACTAGACAAACAGTGGAACAAATAACAGAACTTATATCCTTGAACTCATAATCACATATACTATATTCCTTATTGAAGCATTGCCAGGCATCGCAAACCTGATTTGACAAAGAATCAATCAGTTTATTGATGACAACCAAAAGCCATCCAAAGCCATCCCCCACAGAGAAAAGAGGAGAAAAATTCTATTTTATCTAGCAGAAAAAATTAACTGAAGCATTTTTTGCCTAAAAAACGCATCAATATCAACAAGATCCAAGTCAAACCAACAACCATCCCCCTTGTGAACATAGAGACAGAGAAAAATTATCATTTGAATTATAAGAGAGGAATAACTGAAGCTTGCCTCAAGGATCTATAATTGTTACCAAGAGGATATTCCAGTAGGAAGTTAATGTTGTTTATAAGAAGCCAACATACGCGTAATAAATCATCACCACCGTTTGATAGCATAGTCCAGCAAGATAAGTCACAACCAGAAAAAGTTAGAAATGCAACATGTAAAACACAGGAGCATCCTAGCTAACCAAAGTGGGATGTATCAGATCATAACAAGTTAAGGCAAAGAGATCCGCACGTAATGAAGTTAAATGTTAAACAAAAACAGTGAACTGAACATACCCATTTCAGCAGCCCTCATAGCAGCAAATTTTGCAGCACTCAGATCATTAGCAGCCTCAGTTCCACTGGCATGGGGCTGTGCTTCATTTGATTTGACACTAGTCTCCTGAGATTCTTTCAGGCCTAATGAGTGCTTCGCATCATCTACCATGACAAATAATAAATTCAGCAAGGCAATATAAGGAAAGAAAAATAGGAAAAACGCGCATTTACCAAACCTACTGATATCAGACCATCCTGAGGGAAGAGAGTGGTGAATGATTTAAATTAACAACAGATAAAAATTACCATCCTTGGTGAAGATAGAATCCCTTTCAGAGCTGAAAAGCTTTGGTCTTTTGGTTGGGGAACTCTTGTCACTCTTAAAGACAGTTGCATCATCTAAATGCTTCTCTGCTCCTCTTTTCTGCTGATCCTTGTCCTTCATAATGTCACAATCATCAGTACTCTTCTTTTCTTTGGCAAGCTTTTCCCTCAGATCATTTCGATAACCTTCTTTAGATTGATGTCCATCAGTATCCCTTCTAGTAGTAGAATAACTATGGTACCCCCTGGATTCTTCTCTAGAAAGAGCCCTATCAATTCGGCGATCTCCTGAACTCCTGTGATAATCCCTTCTCTCACTTCGATCATCTGCATCCCGCTTACGTCGATTTCTCTCTGACTCTTCAAAATTATCATTTCTCCTCCCAGATTCTTTCTCCCTATCTTTACTTCTGTGACCTAAGTCATCATACTTATCTCGAGAATATCTGTCTTCATCTTGCGTGAAGTCCTTCGATCTGCTATAGTCATTTTCTCGCCTTGTACGATCAGAATGAGAAACCCTTCTTGAGTCTCGACCGCCACGAGTGGACTTGTGATGATCCCTCTCTTCTTCATCCATGCGATGTCTGGTCTGCTCATCAATTCTAGAGTAACCACGAGAACCCCTGGAGGCATGACGATCAGCATACTTATATGAATCACCACCCCTGCTGTAATGGCTCCGTCCAGAATCTTTGTATAAATCCTTCTCATCAGCCTTCCTTCTTTCTCGATATTCAGGGGGCCTAGAAGCATCATCCCTTGCCCGGTCATGCTCCGGACTTCCTGAAGAACATGAAGAGACACGTATATAACAGCAATTACTGACAAAATATTGTAAAACACATTCTTATTAGGCAGAATTGCTTTGTAACAAACTGTTTTCAGCAAGAGAAGCACTTTTTCAGTATGATACTTCACTTAGGTAATGTTGATGCAGAATAATTAGCCAAAGAAACAATTCAGTTCCGACATATCTAGTGAACGACATGCACGAATGATTTAGAAAGCAGATTTTTCTTTTGAATGTAGAAGTAACTATTCAAATTTTAAAACATGTACGTCCACCAATTTTTAAACCAATAATTCTTCTCACAAGCTTTCCTCTATATTGCCAAATGTAGACAGTGTCCTTGTCATTTTGTTTTTTTATGCAAACCTCTCAATATTTTTTTCTACTTATGGCTCTTGGAGCAACATATTAGATGATATCATTATATTGCTGAATAATAATTGCATACATTACCCATGAAAAATCAAATGCCAAGCAGCCATAGTTGGGCCGATGTATTTCAAACATTACATAAGTAACAATACAGCTCAAGCAATAAGACCTAATCAGTTAGAGACATCTGAGACCTATACTCTTCAGAAAGTGCCACACTGAACTAAAAAACTGATATTGAGACGTGAAGATCCAATCAAACTAAAAATTTCATCGCAACCACTGCACAGACCACTGTCCACAAATGTCAACATAGTCAACAATGAGCAGTTCAAGAATTTACATAGATAACAGACATCTATCGAGACCTCACAACACCATAAGCCACCTATAGAAAGATGGGAAAAGGAACGGACCATCGGATGAAGATGAGTTGCTAGCCGGAGAATGACGTCGATAGTTCCTATTAGACGCATCGTTCGACGGCTTGTGGAATGCCGCCTTCACGTCGGCATTATTTGGAGGCGAAGACTGAGCTTTGGCATCCATCATCGACAGCAGCACCTGCTAAAACGGCCATCGTTCTCAACAGAATAAGCACATGAAAGGAGGAAACAAAACATGCCGCGTACAGTGCAATCGAACACGAACCGATGCACAACACTTTCAGTCCTATCAGGACTCCAAACTCTCATAACCTATCCAATGTGAACAACTCGAATTTCGCCTCCACGCATTTTCAACGGCCAGCCAAACACCAACCAACTAAGACAGCGTCGCTCGCGCGCTTCAGAAAGCACGAAACGCAGCCTCGATTGCCCGACATAAGCAATCAAACAAGAAAAGTAAAAACAAAATAAACGAACCATTTCGAATTCAGGGGACCAAACGACGTTAACCTAGCTCGAGCTTCGCTGATTACATTGAAAAGCAAAACTAATTCTTCGACGGCGACATCGATAGAACAGGGCGACACGGACGCCCCCGAGGAATCTCTCTTGCCCCCCGCCCGGAACAAGTGGCTCGTGCATCCGACAAACCGATCGAAACCTTCGAAAACCGACAAACCGCGGCGCCATTCGATCACGCCAAATCGCGACGAATCGATGCGAACAGGACAACGGGGGAGAGGGAGGAGCTGAGGATTCTCAAACCTGACGCTCGACGCGATCGGCTGCGGGAATCGGTCGGAGAAGAACGCGAATCCGTTGGCCTCGCTTTCGGTCAGCTCGCAGAGACTTCTGCCCGAGGGGCAGGTGTGTACGGCGACTGAGAAATATCTTCTGCCCTTAGTTTAGTTGGTAGGCTTCGTTTGGATAGTATCATAGGAGCAAGCATTTGGGCCGTTTTGATGGGCCTCATCACATGCTTGTCTGGACGACCGTGGAAAATGCAATTGTGAATTCTTTTCCCACTTTGCCAAAGTTGTTTTTTTTTTGTCTGATCCACTTTCCGACCGTCGCCGGAGTCGCGCGACCACAGGGGCCAGGGTCGGGCGACACTGCTGTGGTTGCGTGACCCTCATTCGACCTCTGGTCAACTTTTGCCGGGATCGAGACCAGAACCGCCCCCCGGTGCTCCCGATTGTCTTTATGTTTCGTCCCTCGGACCTTCTGCCTTTGAAGAAACTTGGAAACTCAGTGGCTATAAGCCCACGAGTGAATCATAGCAGTGTCTCACCTCTTCCTTATTGTCTTTCCTTTTAATTTCCTTTTCTACTAAATTTTTAATAATAATTTTTCGATACTCTCTATGTCTGATTTATTTTTTATCTGTTAAACGCCACGTCAGTATTTAGCGGTGACTTGACGGTCACGTCAGCATTTTTGTCCGTAACGTTTCCCGAAGGACCAACCAAAACAGAAAAAAACAAATGTATAGTTGAAGGATCCAATTATACAAAAGAAAAAATAATGTTTAGGGACCTCATTTAACATTTTAGAAAAATTCAAGGACTTCTGGTGCCTTTGTTCCTTAATAACAAAAGTATAAGAAATTATTGGAAAACTTGTTTTTCTTTTTTTGGTCAGATATTGCAAAACTTGTTAAGTGATGATTAGTTTTTCATTTTGATGATATACTGAACTTGAGTAATTTTAACACCTTAACTCTAGGAAGACTAAATATTCATAAAGTTCGTAAGTCAACATTCAAATAAGAAAAACTAAAAGCAAAATATAAGATGCCGTGCTCAAGTTTCACCTACATTTTGCGTACTATATACTTCGAATGCTTACACTTTGCACCTTGAGTTTTGTTACTCAATTTTAACTTAACTATGAATAGAGCTAGTATAAAGAAATTAACTACCCACTATCCTCCCGAAAAAGCTTGTTTGAAAATGTTTTTGGCACACAAAAATTATATATGTGCGGTGAGAATTTCTTCATAGACCATGACTCAAAGCGCATAAAATTATGCGAAGAAACGCATGGGAAAAGTATCGAAAAAGTCTTAAACCTATTGCATGAGTACCACCAATTCTTTCCTAAACTTTTCATATTGATATCAATTCAATTTATCCAGCCACTTTAGGCCAAAAATCGTTGACGTGGATGGCAAGTGTCCTACGTGGCATGACCGACGCTGACATAAATATTTTTTTAATGACTTTTTTTAATTTTTTGAAAATTTTCTTTTTTTTAATTTCCCTCTTCTTTTTTCTGGTGGCCAGTTGCTAACCACTGGCCAAAGGCCATGCCCGGCGAGGGCTGGCCTCGCTTGGGCGAGGGTCACCCTCGTTGGGCCTCCCTAGGCAAGGGTAAGTGCCGGGGAGGCCCTCTCACTAAATCTAGTGAAGCTGACCCTCACCCAAGTCAGGGTGGCCTCACCGCACCTCTGCTAGGCAAGGGTGATGCTCGACAAGTCTCGTCATTTGATTTTCCTACCTCTCTATCTCTCTTTGTGCTTGTGTGCATTGTTTTCCATGTAGAGAAACCAGCAACTCAAAGACGATGATGAAGTTCAAGGTGTTTCTTACCGACAAAGGTGTGGATCTCCTTGAGAAGCGGTTCTTGCCTAGGATAGGGGGAGGGTCAACCTCGCCAAGTCTAGCAAGAGGGGACTCGCTGGCGCTTGCCCTCGCCCAAGTGAGGCTAGCTCTTGCCAGCCGGCAGCAAAAAGAAAAGGGTAAGAAAATGGAAAGGAAAAAAAAGAAAAAAAATCAATAAAATTAATAGAAAATTCAAAAAAATATTTTAAATGTCTACATCAATACTAGTTGTGCTACGTAGGATGCCCGCCGTCCATGTCAGTTATTTAGGACCTCAATTGGTTGGATATGCTGAATTTTTACAAATGTGAAAAGGTTTAGGACTATATTGATCCAATTAAAAAGTTTAAGACTGAATTGGTACTAATGCAATAAGTTTAGAACTTTTTTAATACTTTTCCCTTAAATGCATTACTCGTTGTAGGTCTATTGCTAAGGTGAAATTATTCTTCTGCATTCTTCGTTGGATGAGTGGCGTATGTGTTGAATATCGATCGTGTAATTCGATCTTTTCACATGTCAATCATTCGATAAGGAATGCGCATACAATCTCTCACGCCGACAATGCATGCAATAAAGATCCCTAAATTGACGCCGGGCATGTGATTTGCGACGATCGCGTCGCCCTTACCTCTCTAAAAGGGCAGAGAGGGGACACTGAAGTGGAGTGACCGTGACTGGACCAACTCAGGAACCCCACATAGCTAGCAAATTGAGCTCACGTTTTTGTGGTCTAATTGAGAGTCTTGGGTCAGCAGTAGGACCCGGATGGTCCACTCAATTCATCACCAGTCCACTTCAATCGGCATCGCAGGTACATGTGGTATTTATGTCCGTTGTATTTGTATGTTTAGCAAAAGATGTTAATCCCCTGAAACTTTAGTTCCTCTTTTTTCCATAAGAATGATCTTTTTTTCCATTATACATCTTTTTCTTGCCACGGATCTGCTGCCTTTGCAACGTTCATACCTTCTCGTCCCCTAGATCCCTTCTGATTGGCCCATGCCACAGGATCGAACGTATCGGACATGCTTATCAAATGGAAAATTTCCCGCTGAAGCTCCACATGAGCGATCATGAAGCATTTGTTGTGGTCACCACAATCATAATTTAAACTGGTTTTTTTCAAAAAAACAAAATTGGCTACAGAATCATAGTTCACTTATTGTCACCTTAAATTTTGTACATGGTAGGGTAGAATATGGAATAGTTTTATAAATGCCTTTCCAAATGAAAGTTATGGAAAAAGCTTATTAGAAATTAAAAAAATGTGATATCGGTTGTTTTTCTTCGCTTGATGCTCAGTAAACGTGCCGGCAATTGGTGACGGCTGTTGCCCCCAAATTTTGCTGTCTTGTTCATGCATTTAAGACTACGTACCGACTTAGGTTGTGCAACATTAATGCTTCTCTCTGGTCTCAGTTTGATCATGAGACATTAAAAGAAAAAAAGGCACGAGCAAGAGGAAAAATAAAGATGACCTTTTATTACTATACTTTTTCTTAAAAGCAGTTTCTCATATCAAATTTAAGTAATCGTGTTCTTATCACTTAAAAGCTTCATAGGACGAAAAAGAGTCTTTCTTTCTTCTTCAAAAACTCAGTGGTGCAAAATAGGGATGTGCAAAAGAACCGAAAATCATCCGAACCGCCCGGAATCACACTGGACTAATGATTTCGGGCTTCAATTTACTAGAACCGGTAAGTACGGATTCAGTTTCTAGTTTCAAGTGTGGAATCATTCACCTAAATCAGACCAGTATAACCATATATATTTTTTATTTTTATGTTTTCAAATGAAAATCCCAGTTTCCTCTTCTTCTCTCTTCGTCTCTCGCCTCACTCATCTCACGTCCTTGCCTCCGTCTCTCACTCTCACTCTCAATGGCCTCCAGCTTCTTTGATCCCTCTTTCACTTTTGATCGCCTCCGGACTTATCGCTCTCTTTGTCACTCTCGTTCACTAGAGAAAACAAGGCAGCAACTTTGGACCCATAACCACACGAGGTCAGCTTGGCAACAAGAGGGACGACACCTACATAGTGAAGACCACTACGTTTGACCAAGAAATAGATAGCAAAGATCACGGGCAACCAGCAATGGTAATGGTGCGTTTGACAACCATTTATACCCGGGAACTAATTCTGCTTGGAAATGATTCTTTTTTATTTCATGCCCGGGAATAATTTCTAAACATTTTGAAGACGTTTGGTAACTGTCCAAAATTTCTATTCTTGAAATAGAAAAAGAACATAAATAAATTTAGTAACTGTACAAAATTTCTTTTTATTAATAATATTTTAATTTTTTGGGAAAATGTCACCAAAAACCCAAACTATACCACTTATAATAGATTTACCCTGAACTTTTTTTTGTGACACAAAAAATCTCAAACTATGCCACTTGTGACACATTTACCCCATAAAAATTTGGTCCATGGGCATTTTCGTCTTTTTCCTTCTTTTTTTTTGTTTTTTTTCATTTTTTTTTCTTTTCCTCTCTTTCTTCCCTCCGCCGGCCATGGTGAAGGGAAGCTGGCAAGAGCCACCTTCGCCGGATCTGACGAGGGCAACCCTCGCCGGTGTCGGGCAAGGGTTGTCCTTGCTGGATTTGGCGAGGGCGACCCTCGCAGACGTCGGGCAAGGCTACCCTCGCTCGCCCAGGCGAGGGCAACCCTTACGCAATGCCGGCAAGGGTCGCCTGACTCAAGCAAGAGCGACCCTTGCCGGCGTCGGGCCAGGGTTGCCCTCGCTAGCGGCGAGAGGATCGCCTTTGCGGGATCCGCCAAAGCGACCTCGCCCAACCCCGGGAGGGCAAGCCCTCACGGCTTCCTCCGCTATGGTCGACGGAGGGAAGAGAGAGAAGAAAAAAAAAGGAAAAAAAACAGAAAAAAGAAAAAGATGAAAATGCTCATGGGCCAAAATTTTATAGGGTAAATGTGTTACAAGTGACATAGTTTGGAATTTTTTTGTATCACAAAAAAAGTTCATGGTAAATTTATCACAAGTAGCATAGTTTAGGATTTTTCGTGTCACAAAAAAAAAATTTAGAATAAATCTGTCACAAGTGGCATAGTTTAGGGTTTTTGGTAGCATTTTCCCTAAATTTTTTTATATTTCTTTGTTTTTTTTTCTTTCCCTTCCCCTTCTTTGGCCATGGCTGGTTGCGGGTGCTAGCGATCGGCCACAGGCGAGGGCCACCCTCGCCAGCTCTAGCGAGGGCCGAACCTCGCTTAGGCCACGAGCTGTAACATTCTGAATTCGACCCACTTCCGGGATCAATGAAATAGATGCTTATTTCTCATTTCATTTTAGTAAGTCTCGCCCGGAATTGATCACTCTTGGGATATTGACCAATAGGAAATGGCTACCTAGGAAAACAATACGTGGACCTAAGAACTCACCGTGAATCGAGCTCCGATTCCAAGAAATGATGAGGAAATATTTTTTGCCAATGTGGGCCGATCCAAGGAGGGCGATGGATTTGGTTTGGCTAACGACGTACAATCGGATCGCGGGTAATTCCGCATGACCAAGAGTACGTGTGGCGAACAATCCTGAACTTATTCCGAACGATCGCAACCCCCGGAACTAGCGATAAATCCTTGCGTTATCTTGAAAATTGAGACTGTCACTACCGAGTAACCCTAGGTTGATACGCGTAACCCCTAAAAAGCCACCCGTTAGTAAGAGACGTTAAAATCGCAATTGAGCGAAAATTGATTGTTGAGTTGAATCCAGACTTGAGTGTCGAATTTCACGGACGTTACACGACTAATTTGCAAGGACGACGTTGTATTAGTGTGGCCAATCATATTTGAGATCGGTATAGTTGAAAAATGGAGTTTTGAATCGGAAGTGGAAAATTATTGTTTTGTCCCTGAGCCCTAAGCTTTAATTCCGAATTTTTGAGGTTAATTGGACTTAATCAGCTCCCATTGTGGCCAAAATCCTTGGACAAATTAGCCCCACCATTCTTGCTCAATATCAATCCTACCTTTAGATATTTTGTGCAAGAACCGATCGTAGCCATTGATCTTGGATGTGAATGATGGATGTTTGAATTTTAGCTATTGGATTAGCTAGTTAGTGGGGTGGGTAGCATGGACATTGTGAGTGGAGTTGGTCAACCACCCCATTCAAGCCTTTTGATCAAAACTCCCTCATTCTCTCTTTCTCTCTCCCCTCACTTCGCCATTTCCGGCCACTCTCTCCCTCTCATTCTCTCCATTTTTTCTCTCCCTTTCTCCTCTATTGGCCGCGTGAAGCTAACCTCGCCAGAGCACCACCGTTGCGGCCACTTCGCCGTCTGCGGAACCGCTGTCCATGCCACCATCTTGCGCCGCCACCATCACCCGACTGTCTCACCCTCTTCTTCTCCCTCTTCCCGTCGCCACCACCAATCCCCTCCTTGACCGTGTGAGGCTGTGAGACCACCGCCCAAGCACCGCCACCGCCGGTTGCCTGTCCGCCTCACGCGCCACCACCACAGCCACCGCCACCTCTCCTTCTTTCTCATTTTCGTCTCACCACCATCACCAGCAACCCCCTTCGCCTCCTTGCCCAGCCGGGAGCCACCAGCCGCCACTGCCGCCGCCGGAGTTCCTTGTCGACCCAGCGTGAACCAGCCACCGTCCAGCCCATTTTCCCTTGGTTCGGCCCCCATTTGGAACTTAGGACCTTGGTGAGTGGAAACCCTAAACTTTAATTAGGATTATGTGCATTTCTAGATGAGTTTAGGGGTTAATTAGAGTATTTTAAGGGTTATTCTAGGGCTGGTGATTAGGACTGATCTTGTGATGATTTTGATGGCTTAGTATGATGATTTAAAGGTAATTTAGTTGCCTAGAGTGAGCTGATTAGTGGCTGATCATTGTGGGATTAATTGGACCTTGTACGGCTAATTTGTGGTCTAATTGTGAATTGCCATGTGTGCCTTGAATTGTCCATGAAGTGGCTGATTGTATATGATTTGAGATTAATTTTGGGAGATTAAAATTGGTGCTTTGTGTGGCCAAATGATGAGAGGCTTTGTGGACCATAAGTTCGTGCAAATTTTAATGGCTTAATTGCATGATTTCGTGTGCCAATTATGTATCGTGACTGATTTGATTTAATTGGTTAATTGGGCATGTTGATATGTTGAATTAAATATGTTGTGGTGTTAATTGAGCATGTGGTTATAGTAAATTGAGTGCTCAATATGGATATTATGAATGCCCGAGTTTCGGATGTTATGGCCATGAATGGTGTATATTGAGTGTTGGCATAATATGTGCATCATGTGAGTGTGCACAAATGGCATTGAGCATGTGATAATCTAAAGTGCCCTAAGGCGTCGTTTACGTGGGGTATTGAACCCGTCTTGAGGTGTTTAATGCGGGACGATATCCAAATTATCGGAAGATGGCCAACCTAAGGCGTCGTTTATGCGGATTGTGTCATGAGCATGATGCATTTAACGCGAGTCGAAGATTGATTGGAAAGTAATAGACCTGATGCGTTTAACGCGGGTCGGAGATTTAATGAGAAATTGGCTCGTGTGCGAAGTGTGCATTATGAGTACAAGCATGTGCATAGCAAGTGATCGTGGCCATTTGATAATGTGTATGTGCCATGACTGATTTTCTCGGTATTATTATTATGTGCCTAACCTGCAGGGTTACTAATGCGTTTGATTTGGGCCCGAGGGCCTAAGTCGTTTGAATGATGGACTATTTGTTTGATTAGTTGCTTGTTCTGGAGGTACATGTTAGCCTAATTTAGATTTAGGGGGCCTACTCGCTGAGATTCGTTCTCATTGTTATTAAATCTCAACTTTTCAGACCCCTAACCTTGAGGATGGCAAACGTACCAATACGTTTTGGGATCCCGTACCGCATAAAGCGTTCAATGATCGAGTACCCTGTTGGGAACAGGGAGACTTATGTTAAGCATTATACTATAGTTTGGGTTGATGTGGGCTAGCCACAGTTCTGGGCTCATCCTTACCTTGGTTAGTGTTTTGGGATCAGTTCGGCATTTATGGGCCCTCGGGACTTTTGATATCCCGATCGACGGGTTAGGGTAATGGGACCCGCAGGCAGCTGATGGGGAGATAGTCAGTCCCAATGCCATGTCCGAGGAGGATTCTGACCCCCGGCTAGTCATTTTCGAGATGGATTCCGATCCTGATGAGGAGGACCTGACGGAGTGGGAGTCCGATTCTGAGCCGGAGCCTATGGAGCTAGAGCCAGAGCTGGAGGATGATTATGAGAAGGAACCAGTGGAGGCCGAGTCCGAGCCGGAGTTCATGGACTCTAAGTTTGAGTCGTCCGATGATTCATCCGAATCTTCGGGATCCGACTTGGATTGGATACCCTAGGGTTTAGCCTTAGCCATAGTTAGGTTTAGGGCCGATACTTTTTGGAATAAGCCCTTCTTAGGTTTAGTACCCTGATTGCCCGAGTCACGTATCCCTTTTTGATGTTAGTGACTCTTGACCCGTTTTGGTTTATGTATATTGTTGTTAACGAATATTGTAAATCCTTCCTTGTATTGATGTAAGTATGTATTTTTGTGTATATTGCTATTCCTGATCATGTTTATTTATGTACGGGTGCATGATTGCTTCCGCATGTGTATTATTCTCCAATTTGGGTTTTAGGTCAGCGACGCGTCCTAGGACGTCACACTAATTCGACCACGGAAGGGGTTGTTGCGCGCCGTAGGGTTCGAGACGTGACACGAGCCGCCCTCATCGACCCTGGCCTATGGTCGGTCAACCGGTTGATTGACCATAGGCTAGGAAGAAGAAGAAATTTTTTTTTCTTTTTCATTTTTTATTCTTGTTTCTAGAATCATGAAGTTACTTTTTTTTGCTTATTGATTATATTCCAAAACTGATTCTGGAAACAATTTTTTGTAAATTTGTGTGTGGAAATAAATAACTTACAAAATGGATTTTTGTTTCAAAATTGATTCTGAGAACAAAAGAATTGAAATAGTTACAATTTGGAAACTTGCCAAACGCACTCTAAGTAAACTCTAAGAACTGCGAAGGATTAACCAGCAGCGAACAAGACCAACATAAGCGTCTCGCAGCAGATCTTAGATTCGCAGTTGAATCGGCGTCATAAGGAGGTGATGTTGCGAGCTACGAGAGACAACAAGTGCAGCGAAGAACCAGTAGCTTTGTCTATGGAGATCTTAACAAAGTTTGATAAGAGGCTACTACTTCGTAGCTTGGCAAAGTTCATGGCTGGCTTGAAGTCATTATGACAAAAGGCTGGTGTCGTCAATGAGGTGATGACGGTGTGGTGCTCGGCTGCATGAGATCTCGGCCGTCACAACCTGAACCAAGATCGTGGCACTAGGTCGCATCTCGGTTCAAAGTCATGAGCATCCTTGCTTCGGGATTATAGTTACGATAGTATGTTCTTTTTATCTTTTGTTACATACAAGCGGAAGCATATTACATATAACAACAATTAGCAACATGAACGACAACATGAGCTAGGAAAACAAATTTCACAAGCACACTTCTACTTTACATGATGCATGCTTATTTTACAAGCCCTTCCACTACAGGCCTTTTGTTCATTCACATTCGGATTGCATCCGGTTTCCTACAAACTATCCAGGTGGCTAGGGTAGTCCTAGCTCTACTACCATGGTTCTTTTCACAAAAAGCAAAAATTAGTCTTTCTCCGGTCCAAGTGGCTTACTACGCCCTGCTTGCGGCCTCCTTAGGTGTGGCATCATCGGCGGCCCTAGGTGGCCTACCAAATCTCGGAATGAGCAAATATCCATCAAACCAAATATACCAAGCTATAAAGCGGTGGGGGACTCAATCGTTGGCATTTTCTTGCACCCAAACCGTGGTGGTAAATTTACGATATGTGACTTCCCACTCTACATGGACTACGTCAACTATGGTAACATGCATTTCTATTGGAAGCCCATGGCAAATTGGGGGTGGTGTAGCTATACCTATAAAGCTGAAAATAATAAAGGGTGAGTCACAACTCAGTACGTAAATTCACTAAACTTCAGCTAAGAGGTAGCCTCGCCATTGAACAAGAGATTAACCATTACCGTTTTGCTCGTCGATGGCAGATCAGTAGCAAAATGCTTCTTATCTTACCTATGTGTTAAACATGTCATGCACACCAAGTAAGAGAATATCAAGTATGGTATTTAAACATTGCATACAAGATCAGCACACGAAATTCATTATTTCTTAATCGAAACCCATCAGTTCTTCCGATATTTCACTAGGCATCCGAAATCCATCAGGCATCGCCTCGAAGTCCATTGATAGAGGCATCGTCTCAAAATCCATCAATGACGGCATCGCCCCGAATTCCATCGGTAGCAGCAATGTCCCAAAATCCATTAGTGATGGCTTCAATCCTTCATGTGATTATGCAACAAGCATCAAACAATCTAATTTCTTATCTTGTTAATGATATTCCATGCATTCAAGCCTGAAAGCGTGTTGTGCTCGTGTATTTTATGATCTATAGGACAAAATGCCTATTATATTGGATGCAGTCTAGGGCTCTGGCTCGATCCGCCACGCCGAACGTCAGCTCTGAGCCAAACTTGGCTTGGGTCTATACGCCTCAACATAAACCCGCACCAAACTGAGCTCGGTCCATCATGCCAGAACATGGGTACAAGACCATACAAAGCCCCTTTTCATGACTGGTTCGTGCCTTGTCTTATGGCCATGATGCAAGAACAAACAATCACACATGCAAGCATAAACCACTACAAACAAGACATCACTCCAGCTCAACTACGCAACACCACATCCTAACCAAAAGATAGGAAATTCACTTACTACTAGTATCACGGGGTGGTCCTAGAAAGGGGGTATTCAAGATTTTGGTGAAGGGCGAGTGAGAGAATGACTGAGAGAGAGACCAAGGGAGTGACGGAGAAAGAGAGAGAGAGACCGAAGGAGTGGGGAGTGTGTGCTGATTGAAGGAAAAAATAAGAATGGGATGGTGACTCTCTTATTTATAGCCCAAGCTCTAATGATGATTTTGTCAAATGGACCAATCATTTGTATCAAGTTGGCGCCTAATAATAGAGGGGAAATCTTGCCAAATCTTAGACCCAATTATTGTTGATTCAATTGGCTAACAAGTATTCTACTTGTTCTACGAGTCTCTTATTAGGTTCATTATGCTCTAAGTTTAGGGTATATGAATCATCCTATTCGTTAACAATTAAGAGGACACCTAAGCCTCTAATGATGACTTTCCAATAATATTTCATTGACTTGGTCTTCTATTCTTCTTGTTCTCCAAGTTTCTTGGGCATGTGACTTCTCTAGAACTCTCAAGAACACTCAATTATTAGGTATCTTAGAAGATAAGATCTTCTCTAATGATTAGCCCTCAATTATTGACCTAAATTTGACCTGGTCTTCTTGGCTTCTTATTTCCCCAAGCTTGGGACGTGTGAGACTTGTTCTTGTCCTTGAAGAACACCCCATAATCTTCTAAGGATAACTAACTTATGGTTTGCCTTCTTCATTAAGTAGTACCTCCAAAATCCATTATGGTACTTGCAAAGGTGAACTAAGTAAATGGGAATTTACGTATCCAAAAATGATCGATCACCTTATTCAGATCGAGGTTCGGTGTAGAAATATGTCTAAACATGATTAGACATAATCAAGCCAAAGTCCAAGTTGAATGGTGCAAGGTTAGACCAGCCGGATTAATCAGGTGCATGGCATGTTCGGTAGGGCTTGATCAAGTGTAGGGCCTGGCACACAGCCGGGCCACACGGGCACATGGCCAGGCCATACGGGTGCCGGGCCTACTACACGAGCATAAAGCCGAGTGCACAAGCGTGGTGCTGGCCGGCACGGACGGTGCGCCGAGCGTAAGGCTGGCCACACGAGCAAGGGACCAATTCATGGCCTAAACACATGCATCAGCTCACGGATAGACACAATGCATGGCTTGTGGCCAAATTTATTTGGCATGAAACTAGGTTAGAGCTTGATCTGATAGGCACAAGGGTCAGGCACAATTACTAACACACAGCTGGGCACAGGGTTAGTTCGTGGCCTAATTAATGGGCATAAGGGTCGGTCGGCACAAGACCTGGCTTGCGCGGCCAGCACAAAGCTCGGTCTACGATCAAGCCATAAGGCTCTTTGTCCTGACACGTGGCTCGTCTATGGCCCACCCGACTCAATGCGACTATCCATGGCCGATTCACGACCGATTCATGTTCGAGTATCAACAACCCATGGTTGACCCTTGGTTATCATGTAGCCGCATGGAATCAAGTACTACGGGATCAATCCATGGTCATCTGCGATCAATGCATGGCTGAATGGAATTACCCCTGACCGACACATGCCCACACGACATTGAATGGTCGTCTCGGATTGTCCCACTAACGACCCTTATGGTCGAAAGGTCAATCCATTGTTAAATCACTTTAATCGACTTGCGTGATTGGGGAGTCATACCTTTGTCGATTCCTTAGCCAATTCATGGACAATCTTTCGATCAAGCCATGACTAACCCTTAGTACACTCGTTCCAACCATACTATCCGTTCCATTACCGACCCTCGAATTGGACCACTCGCCAATTCCGTTACTATTTACCTTTGGTTGTCTTGGTCCAAATTGAAGATGTCACATCGGCAAAGCTGGAGCTCGTTAAATGCAGGAGGGCATGATGGTGCAAGGATCATGGAGATCATTCGATGAATTTGTTGGGAACATTTTGACCGTGCGGTCCGGTTCTTGGGTAGATCCATGGAATCAACAGGCAATCTCGGTTTCAATTTTTCAAAACCGGTCCTTAATGGGCGATTCTCAGTTTCGGGATGGGAAATACCCACCCTGGAATTGATCACTCCTAATGCAAAGCGTGAAAGAAAACATTTGATATTCGATATCTCCTCGCAGATCATGATGAAAGATCCAGTTGAACCAGCTAATCCCATGTATATTGCGTATCAAAAGTCCAAAGTTTTAATTGGAGAGTGCAAGCTAGTCCTATATTGTTAATTGGTGCAATCAAATCCTAAATTTTTATCAAAAATTTTTTATCAAGTTTATAATTTCTGTAAGAAAATGCAATTGAGGTCTAAACCTTTTCCAGGTTTATTGTTGAGGAATGCATAAAAGAGATCAAAAGAAAGGATGAAGGCTTGAATGCCACAAACAGTACCCAAAAGGAGAAATTGTGACAAATAAACAATTGAATTAATAGTACAAAAAAACTCAAATCGGTACTCTCACATAACATTTATCTTAGATTAATTTTTGTGTAACAAAAAACCCTAAACTGGTACACTCGTGCCACATTTACTATAAAATAATTTTTGTGTCACAAAAAATCTCAAACTTATAAACACGATATGTCTTTACCCCAAACTAGTTTTCGAACCACATAAAATCTCAAAGTTTGGAGTAAATGTGGTACAAGTGTACCGATTTGGAGTAAATGCAACACATATGCATTGGTTTGAAATGTTGTTATTTGTGGCACATGTGTATTGGTTGGGTTTTTGTAACATGAAAATTAGTTTAAGATAAACGTAACACGTGTGTGCTGATTTGAGATATTTATCCTAAATAATTTTAGGTGCATGTGCTAATAAATTTTGCTATTTTCATTGAATGTTTTTTATATGAAAAATTGCATATGATGCCTTATAAGTGGTTAAATTAGTTTAAACGAGACATGGCATGACGGGCACGGCAACAAAGAAACATGATCCAACATTTTCAAGTCATATATACTTGACACCTAACGGTTCATCTCGCCGTGATCTTCTCTTGAATTCTCAAAACTCCTGTTGCTCCATTCCCACGAGGGCGGAGAACCCATTGCTATCTTGGTTGTACTACTGGAGACTTACATTGGAGGAAATGAAAAAAAGAAGAAGAATATCAATAGCATCCTAACGAATATATCAAAACCCATGATAAAATTACATGAATCGCTTTAAAGCCGAGTGCTAATTTTCAAAATTTTCTTTCACTTATGAGTAAAAATATCTTCCTCTTACAGTTTCCTTAAGGTGCAGTCGCTAATCACGTAGTGAAGAGTAAGACTATTCGACATCTAAGCCGTTGTCGTGAGACGAATGCAGCCTCGGCGATGAACATAAAGAGAGAAGAAAATCTACTTTTTACTGCAGGACTATACTAGATTTAGAAAGCAATGACTCTAGTTTAGTTTTAATTTCACTAGTGCTTTTCACAAACGTACTGACCACGTGGTCCAAAACACGATCCACTATCATAAACTAGCATACCCAAGATCATACATAGCTAAGCTAACCAAATTAAAACATGGCAAATTTCGCAGGCCTATCTTTTATAGATTGGTCGAAAGATCTCCCATGAACACTCACGTTTCGTGGCAAAAAGGCAAAGCATTTAACACAGATCGAAAGGATCTCCCCAGAGTCCGCGTCTTGCCGTCTCGGCCTCACTTTCACCGCATTCATTTCGTCTTCTTCTTCTTCCCATCCAACCCTCTCGAAAGCTCCTCCTCACCACAAAAGCGCCAAGACCCTCATGCTCTTTCTCTCTCTTTTGTCGAAAGTAGAGGCCAAAAAGCAAACTTTTCCAGAAGAAGATCAGTAGAGAGAGAGAGAGAGTGAGGGAGAGCCGAACTCAAACCGAAAGCAGAAGCCCAAAGGAGCAAACTTTTCCAAAGGGAGATCAGTAGAGACAGAGTGTGTGAGGGAGCAGAGGCGTTTTCTTGAAGTCTTTCCGTCTTCAGTTTCATTCATGGGCTGCTCTGCTTCAAGGCTGGAAGCTCTCCTCAGCAAGTACCCAGAAGAAGACCACAAGTCCCCGTCCTCTTCTTCTCTGGACTCCACCGCCACCGCCGCCGCTCTCTCCCTGGACTCGTCGCCGCTTAAGAAGCCCCGCGCCCTGTCGCTTCCCGCTCCGCTCGTCCACCACCCGCCTCTCCGGAAGGGCGACACCCACCACCTGGTCTGCCTCACCTCCACCACCTACGGCTCCCTCCGCCTCACCAACCCGGCCAAGACCCCGGCCCTCGCCTCCGCGAGGCCCGATTTTTCCGGTCGAAACGCGGGCCGCGACGACGACGCTCGGGCCGGCGGCGGGGCGAAGGAGTCGCTCTCGCCGGACTCCGTCATCAACACTTGGGAGCTCATGGACGGGCTCGACGACTCCGATTTCGTCTCCGGGAATCCCTCTGGTAAGCTGCATTCTTCGGATTACGGCTCTGCAACGACACCCAGTTCCTGTAGGTACACGAGCTTTGATGGGCGTGTTAGGAATGTGCGTGATTCGTCATCTTTTCCGGTGAAGTTGTCGGAGATGTTGGCGATAAGCCCGTCTTCAGAGACGAAGCCGTTGTGGAAGCATTTGTCTGAGGAAGCTCTGTTGGCCAAGATGGACCCCAATGTGGTGTATAGTTACAGGCGTGCGTTGTGTTCCAGGCAATTGGAGAGCAATCCGAGCCAAACACAAACAGTTAAGCCCGTGAGACCGGCCAGTGTTGAAACTTTGGCGTGTGATGATCAGAAGTGGTTGAGGGGCTTAGAGGATAAGGTCTTGCTCTATTTCACCAGTTTGAGAGGAATTAGGAAGACTTATGAGGATTGCTGTGCTGTGAGAATGATACTTAAGGGATTCAGAGTACATGTGGACGAGAGGGACATTTCGATGGATTCTTCGTACAAGAGCGAGCTGCAGAGCGTGCTTAGGGGGAAGGCGCTTAGCTTGCCTCAAGTTTTTGTTAGGGGAAAACATGTTGGTGGGGCGGAGGAGATTAAGCAACTCAATGAGGCTGGTGAGCTGGCGAAGCTCTTGGACGGATTGCCGGTCAAAGATTCGGGATCCGTCTGCGAGACTTGTGGGGATGCAAGATTCTTGCCCTGCTCGAGCTGTGACGGTAGTAGGAAGATATTTGATGAGGACGAAGGGCAGACTCGGAGGTGCTTGGATTGCAACGAGAATGGGTTGATTCGGTGCTATAGTTGCTGCCTCTGAACTCGGGTAATTGCTTCGATGTGTAAGTTTTTGGTACTAATCCCTGCTCTATTGCCCGAGCTATGTTAAGATATGGCTGGACTTTGTCGAGATTTGTGGATCGCTAGTGTTAATTACCAATGGTGGTTGGTAGAATTGTTCATTTGCCCTAATGAACTACGTGAATAAGACTCCTATTAAATTACTAGTTTTTTGTCATTCTTTCTCATGGTCATTTGGAGAGGTTGGCTTGCCTTTTTGGTCTCTGCTTTCTTTCTTTTTCCAGTTTAGGACATGCAATTTGATTAAAAAATGAAATATTATTTCTAAATGAATCATAGAATAATTCGCTCTTGTAGTACACAATCATGCATGTTTTCTCACCGATATGGTCTTGTGATTGTGGCTATCCCAGTTTGTGGTAGAATACAAGCGCTACACTTCCAAATAGTCCATAACCATTGTCTTATTTGATGCTGTTGTGTTCCTTTGATCGGAAAGACTCTATGGTTAAGGACGAAAATATGTTTTCTGCTTTTATGTGTTTACTAGTTCTTGTTGTAAGGCAGTCTTTTGTACTTCTGATCCGACTGCGAATAAAACTCTTACTCTGCTGCTATGAAATGTTAAGGAAATAGTATTTTTTTTTACTTTCAAGTGTTAGGCCGGGGTGCCAACAGCAAAGAGTTCAGTTAGAAGAATGTCTCTGAACATCTGATTCACAAAAGAAGTGTTGTGTGAGAGTCCGACATGTTATGCACGCACTTTTGACATGGTATTAACAAAGGAAGTCTATTTCCCTTTTATCCATGTATCGATTTGCATGCTATTTCTTTTAGAATTCACTGATCTTCGCGTGAAGGCAAGCAGTAAGATATGCATTCTTTCTTTTTAACAACTCCAAGAGTCGCCCCCTCCCTTCCGAACTGTTCCAATCCAATTTTCTGCTCATTCTTGAACAAGAGCCGGGTTTCCATTGAAACTAGGCGGCTCTCGGCTTTCCTACATTGCTGCAACTTTTGAGCCCCTTATGGCAGGATCATGCTTTTGCAAGTATATTGGGAGGACATGCTTATCTTTGGGTTTTATTCCCAACCATAGACTGAGTGTTGTTCTGGGATTCAATTACATGAAGCAAATTCAGCTTCCAGGTGATTGATGAATTTGAGCATATACTGTGATCACGGAATATGCTGTTATTAGATGATTTAACCTCGTCACAAGTATTTTCGATAGGTTTTCTTGGTTCTGTTCTGCACGATACACTGAGAAGTTACTTTACGGAGGTTCTTACAGCGATGGCATACTTGCGCCATGCCACTTCAGTCGCTGCCGGCAGGTTAGGTGAGTTTATAGGCGCCGTTTGGCAGATTTGATGTCAGCCACTATCGGGTGCTTGGTGTCGCTTTTGATATGATGCATCCGGTGTCCACCGCTATGAAGTTGGCAGCAACCATCACGCGCGCACACATTATCTCTCAAAATATATAGTTATATACATGTAAATGTACATATATACATAAATGTTTGTCACCGCCATCTCAACGAGGAGACGAGGGTGGTGATGAGCCCCGGACCCAAGGGTTGGGTCGAGCACAAGTTTTAGATCTGGTTTCGACACAGCTCAATTGGAGGTAAAATGGGGCTCAGCGGTGGTAGTAGGTGATTTTTTGTGATCGACGATTGTCACCAACCCTGAGCGTGGAGGCGCGACCATTAAGAGAGAGAGAGAGAGAGAGAGAGAGAGAGAGAGAGAGAGAGAGAGAGAGAGAGAGCAATTGTGGATGCAAGCAAAGCCACTCAAGCGACTTTGGTGGTGCGATGACGTGCGGAGGCCAATGGTATGCTTGCTAGAGGGGTGGAGGAGGTGATTGACACCTACAATAGTGGCGGTGGAGTTGGAGGCGTGAGCGAGTGGGTGGAGGGAGAGGTTGGAATAGAGTAGATCTATCAAACGGGTGAGTCCCGTTGAGTTTGGATTGGATCATAAATAATTTGATCCAAACTGATCAATTAGCTCTTTCATGACTTATTTATACGTAATACAAATATATTGACATATATCCGACGGACTCATATTGCTAAAATACTTTCATATTTAACTAAATGTAGGAAAACTCACCCCAACTAAAATGAGAGTGTGGAATGGGCGAGTGCGAGATCGAGTGAGAGAGAATGAAGAGAGAGTTATAACAGTGGATTTGGTCTAAATAAATTGTAAATCCATTTATTGCCAATTTACGATTTATTTATGGTCCACTTAACACTCATATTATAAATCTTTTATGATCCATTTACTAAATAAAATTAACACATATAATAACCCAGCCCATTATATATAAGTTAATAAATGGGTTTTTAACTCATTTTGATAGGTCTAGGAAAGAGTGAAGGCGAAAGTAAGAGAGAACGAATAGGTTGTGTTCGGTCGCCCTAATTTGGATTGGGATAAGATAGGTAAGGTGGAATTAGAAATCTTTCAAATTTTCTTCGGATTGTAAAAAAACATTTCTCATCTTTGGTGCAATTCAAGATAGTATTCAAACTTTTTGAAAATCTCACTTGCTTATGGAGGTGATGCTTTCTAAATCTATGGCAGCATCCTCTTTAAGTAATCTCGCATGGCCGAAATTAGCACTATTTTGAGTGATCATCATTTTCGCCGAAGCTCCTCCTTCTCCTTCTCCTTTGAAATCTTCTGATTGTCAGTACTGTCATACCCCAAAACCTGCTAGGATGGGGGATGACATGATCGTCCTTTCACCCGAAGGACACAGTCTCAAACCACTCAAAAATCGCCACAACATCACCCTCGCTCTATTGGCTACCAACCAAAGAACCTGAAAAGATTAGGAAAGAGAGAGGTGAGCAACTACACTTTAGTAAATAGTGCGTATCTCTTCTAAGCAGATCGAGAAATCACTATGCATGAATACATAAAGCCATACCGAATTTCAAGAGCCAAACTGAAGATATCAAATACATACAAAATCATGTAAGAGTTGTTTCATTTCAACAAAACTTTATACAATTCAGAAAATACTTATTTAAATCATCATAAAAATAAATAGTCAAGTCCATTGATCAATCTCTATTAAAAACCACGTCAATGATCCATTCCATTGATTAATGTCAAATCACACATCAATGATCTTTCCATTGATGAATCTCATATCACATCTCATGTTGATGGTCCATCCCATCGACCAATTTATTGCTCAATATCTAACTATAGTCACGACGCAAAGCCTTGTGATAAGGCTACCAAGATTCCCCCTTGGTAAGGTCTCTACCTATAAAGCCGGTGACTCGGTCTAGAAGGATATTCTAACCTGGTATTCAATGGGCTCATAGCGATATTGAGCACAAAACACACATCCTCCAATAATTCACAATACCAAATCCATAATAAATCTCATAATCCACAATCAATATCACTAATTAATTCAGAAAACAAAACACAATCTTTCTTCGTCAAACTGAACACATTTCACAAACCAAATATATGACATTTCACAACTCAACTCAACCACCAGAAATCCTTTTTGTAAATTATTTCTCAAATCATTCGAGAACTCTTTTCTCAAACCATAATGCATTTCCCACAACAATTTCAAATCAATATATATACTTTGTTTCGCAACACCATTTCCAAAACATAACTTAAATCATTTACAAATACCAAAATGTAGTAAATGCCTAATCCATATTTTTATGCAACAAATATGTTCTTTCACAACTCATTATATATCGAGTCTCTTTCGCTTTCAAAACATGAGTTTAGAATTTCATAGAAGAAATAGCACCACTCATCTGATAATGTCCTATAACCAAACAATGTGACTAAACTCGCTGACGATCTCATAATCCTATCAATTAAACGAGAATCGATGTCAACACTAAGTAAAATACTACAATAATTATAAAACGGCTATAGTAAGCTTAAACGCTAACGAAAAAACTCCTATGCATTAACAAAACTCACAACTAAAGCAGTATTCAAAATTATCCGCAACGCGAAACTTGAATGCGAAACTTGATTGTGCCATAACTTTCTCCATCGAGCTCCGATTCTAGCAAACTTATAGTTAAAAGAAAGTTCGTTCATAGTATTACAAAAGCCCTAGCTTGGTTGTTCCAAAATTGAGCCGAAAATCGACGAAATATGGCTTGAAGGTTGCTGGACGTTTCGGGCAAACGGTAAGTCCAAATCAAGATCCGTAAAATTTCATGGCTCCACGACACCTTAAACTATCAATTCTATATATATATATATACACACACACGTAGTTTAACGACTTAAAAATCGGATTTCACAGCTTGAATTTCCTAAAATTCCGAATTTAAACCTTAAATCTGAAAACTTCTCCGATCGGATGAACGAGGAGTGCAAATGCTTACGGGCGTTGCGATACGAAGTCGAATGGGTTTGGCAAGGTCCTGCAGCACAAAACCCTCTTCTCTTCTTCTTCTTCTTCCTTCTCTTTTCCTCTCTTTCTTTCTTTTCCTTTCTCCCTTTCTCGGCCGAGCATGCTTTCGGCTTAAATGAGCTGAAGCTTCCACTATTCTGCTTTTTGACTTTTTGACCTCTTTTTTTTTTTTTAATACCCAAATATTACAAGTACAGAGTCTCATATATGAGTAGAGGACGAGATTGGACGTCGAAGCATCATGGCAAAATTAGGTGACCACCGTTTAGGACCAACATACAAACACCCAAAACTTTGTGTGTTTTGGTTTTTTTCTTCTTCATATTTTTCAAAAACAACTTTTCGGGTTGATCCATCGATTTCGATCATTTATTAGCGACAGCCGATTTGGTTTGACAGTCATTGAAGGACAATTGGCTGGACGACAATGACGATCGGCGTTGTTAGGAGACGATGATGATTGCACAGTGGTTGGGAGTGATAGGCTGTTGTGGCGGCAATCCTGCGTGGTGGATGGCGAAGCCGGACTCCATCACTCCGTCGTTGGAAAGAAATTGTTATGTTTTTTTTTTAAAACTTTTTTATCCAATCCGGGTCTATCTCACTCCCTAGCTCGGATTTCTTATCCGGCATTTTATTCAAGTATATCTGGATTAATCCGGTTCAGAATACGTTGCCAAACATTGGAAACGATTTTTGTTATCTTATCCGGATTCAAATCCGAACTACCAAACGTAACCATAGGGTTTTCTCTTGATTGATGTTGGGGCAAAAATAAATACTAATTTAAAGGAAGACAATAGATTAAGTACATTGATCACAAGTGGTCTCTCTACTTTTGGTCTCTCTACTTTTGCCTTAAATTCAAATTGTTCATCTATTCTTTTTAGTTCAAAAGCATCCCTCTTCTTTTTAAGAAGCTTCATCGATCGTCTCTCGATCCATCCAATGGCGGATTTTGTTGGCGTGCCATTGACGTCATTTTCCGACCTGGAATTTTTTTACCTGTTTTTCTAAGTGTTGACTCTCTCTTTTGACTTGGACACACAGCTGACAGATTTTGCTAACGTGGCATTAACGCCATTAAATATTTTCTGACCTGTAATTTTTTTTTTCATTTTTCTAAATGTTGACTCTCCCTTTGATAGAGATATTTCGGTGATGGACTTTGATGACGTGAAGTGAACAATATGAAATATCTTCTTCTTCTAAACATGTAATTCGTAAAATATTCACTCACGACCACCCTCTGCCGCCATGGCCGTGAGTTTTTCGAAATCAGATCCGGTCATAGTGGGGCGTGACCTTCGAGCTCAAATGTTCATGGTCGCGAGATTCGAGCCCTAGTGACCACCGTGGGCTCAATGAAAACACTTGTCACGGATCAATTTTTCTCTCACCATCAAGAAATCTCCGGTGCTACTTATTTTGGGGCTGGTGCTGCGATACGACTTCTTAATTGGTGGGCTCTCTCTCTCAATTAATTATTATTTTTTTTGTTTTTATATTGACCGACGAGGGACATGATAAGTTTTAGTGAATCATAACATCACACGTGCCTTCGACTTCCACATTAGCAATCTGAATCCATGTTAGCAAAATTTGACTGGTAAAAGAAAAAATTTAAAGGATGAACTAAACATTTAAAAAGTAGATGAATGTTTTCGAATGAAAAGAAGTAGATGGACAACTTAGAAAGACCACCGGTGACATTATCCCTTGACTTTGCCTGGTTAATCTCAATTAATCAACAACGCAACAAAAATTATCAACTCATTATTCTAAATGTATTGCATTTGTACCAATTCAATCATAAAATCTTTTAATTTTGTCAATTTAGTTCTAAACCTTTTCACATTTTACCAATTGAATCTATTCGGTCAATTTAGGTTCGAAATTACTGATATGAACACCAAGCATCCTACGTGGCACGATTGGCGCTGACGTTGACATTTTAAAAATAATTTTTACATAATTTTTAAAGTTTTTTGTAATTTTCTTTACTTTTCTTTTTTGGGACTGAGGGTCGGCAAGGAATGCAGTGCCCTTGCCTGGCCCAAATATGGCAAGAGCATCACAGCCCTTGCCTAGGCCATAGCGAGGGCCCACGAGCTTTGGCCTATTGGGCGGCGAGGGTCGATCGACGACCCTTGCTGGCCTTGAGTCCAAACCGAAAAAAAGAAAATAAGTAAAGAAAAGAAAAGACCAAAAAAACTATTAAAAAATTGTAAATCAATGTCCTTCATGTCATGTAGGACTGTCGGTATCTACGTCAGCGATTTTCGACTTAAATTGGCAGAATGACTCAATTGGGAAAACGCGAAAATATTTAGAATTAAATTGACACAATTAAAAATTTATGATCGAATTGGTATAAATGTAATAGGTTTATTACTTTTTTTGATAATATTCCTTGAAAAATTAATAAAACACTAGCAGCCTCAGAGATTTTCTTTTCCTGCCAGCACTCATTCAGCGAAAAGACGTGACAAAGTTCGTAGTGGTGTTGATTTTGGCAAGCTAGGTCGTTTTGAACAACTAACACAATCACATCGATCATCGAAAATCAAAACAATATCAGCAATTGCATGTCTTTACGAACAAAACTTTGGTTAAAAATCCAAATTCCTAGCATTACTTTCTTAACGAAAGAAAATTTTTTATAGCCAATTGGTGTTAATTAAACTGCGAGCCCAGCAACAAGTGAAATACGTGCATCGAACTATGATAATATTCTATATATTGCAAGTCCCGAGGACTCTCAAAACCTGAATCCCACTTCAAAACTAGCTGGGGCTCTGTACAATCATCCGAATGTTCAAAAACATCGTGGCTTCGTGTCGACCATTCTTGGACCGGAAGTCCCCCATGCACACGTTCCAAACCGTACGGCGTGCAAGGATTGCACGAAAGATGATGACGAACACAAAATTCGATTCCTTCTCGTAATTTCATGAGCTAAAAAAGAACACTTTGACGGAATTTGACTGGGCTTTGGACCGTACCTAATCTGTCCCCTAAAATTGATTAAAAACTACGGAAAACTTTTCCATGCACGAGACGAAGAGGAAAAGGCCACCATGGGAATGCTCGTAGTCGGGGTGGGGGTCCAAGGCTTAGGGTTTTGCTCGTCGATGTCGGCCACGAGAGAGATGTTCAAGACACTTCCCCTCATTTCCCTACTCGCAGAAAAGGACATGGCTTTCCTTCTTTCGCAAAATTGTGTAGGGCGAACGAGGGGTCGTTTGGTTTCGAGCGTCCTCAAAGAGAGAGACTATATATATAAACACATACGCTTTTTCCTAGGGAGAGAAATCAAGGGGGCAAAGGCTTCTCACGGACCAACCGGCAAGGACTTGTTGTGAATCGGGCGTCGCCTTCGGACGTTGGAATAATCCATGGTAAAATATTGGGTCGGGTCGGTCCCCTCCGCCCATTCCCTCCATGTCCCTCTCTTGTCCTTACCATGCATCGTCGCCGGTTCGCTGCTGTGGACGCCAACCCCACCTGGGACATATCACATCAAACCCCACAAAAAAAAAAAGACTTGTTCAGCTTGTCGGTCGATCCATGCCTGCTTATTAAGTTAACGATATCGATGGAGATGATGTTGGGAGTTGGTACGATGAGGTCCGCTTGAAACACGTTCCTCATGTTATGTTCTTAGCCTCTGTTTCTCGCTTGCTTGTCCCTGGACGGAACCGTCACTGGCTAGAAAGAATGATAAACAATATGGTCTCATCGGTTGCAGCAACGGTTTTCTGGGGTTCTAGGTTTAGTTTATTACTTGTCGTACCAGACAGTGTGTTCTTAATTCAACCTATCCCCGTGCAGATCTTCCAAGTCATTGCCTTATTCGTATTTTAATTTGTTCCGTGCTAGGCGGATGCATGAGGAGTTCAATACTACAACAGGGGTCACAACATACTCCTGGATAGTAATCTAAGTTGGGGTTTTCATCTTAAATAAATCGGTCACCCGCATCATCATCATCCTAAGTAGGTAATGTAGCTCGATCCCTTTGCTCATGTATGCAAATGTGCCTGTTTATAACGATGATCAGGAACTCGTACGGTCAACGTTGACACAAACGGCATCGGCTACCAAATGCTCATCCGGGCTACTTCATATGCTAGGCTTTGAAGACCTCTTTCTAATAAGATAAGCCTAATCATATGATAGAAATTTTCAAAACTGCATACGAACTACATTGTGCGATCTTGCAGTGGTAGGCTATACTAAATAATCCTAAATCGAACGTGTGCAAATCCGGATACTAAGAATGGCAAGGCAATAGTCTCGCACTGTGAAATGGAAGAACATGGAATGAGATTGAAAAGAAACCACACATGGAATGCGATATCCGAATCGTGGATTCAAGCTCCAGTATGATCTTGAAATGCCAGTTTAAAAATTCAAATTACTAGGTGAAGGGAGATTGCAAGCATAACAAGTCGACCGAAACTCTACATTAAAGCTATCTAAGCGACACTTTGACAAATAAGTATGAATTTCCTCTTCCTATATTCACCCCAGAGAGGAGCTTAATCTATATCTAGTTGTAAGCTATGGTCCTCGGCCCAATCATGGATACGTGGTGATAGGGACCGATGATGCGAACCCAACAAATATTTTCATATTGGCGTTTCAATCGTTGCTTTGCCTATATCATGTTGTTCCTGATTCTGATAATCATACATGTCATTAGTAGAAGGACAACAGCTTGCTTTTTCAACGAAAAATCAATGAAAAATTATCAAAAGAAACATGTAATTTTCGCTTCATATTAATTGTGAAGTAATCAATTCAAACTAGAAAGAGAAAACATATTCACGAGCTAAACATGAAATTGGATGACATGCCTCGTGACGGTTAATTTCTCTTTAAAGGAAAAAGTCGAGCAATGTCTTGTTTGAAAGGGAAACACGACCATAGCTCTTGGACATTTAAATAGAAGACAAAATTTAAATGATCCTTCTTAAAAAAAAAGTGAATTGAGGATCTATAGTGCTATAGCCAGCCAACTACATATATAAAATGAAATTATTGGCGACCTCATGTATTTCGACATTTCCACATCTTTATCCTACTTATTACGAGAGATGGTGAGAATCATATCGTATGGTCGTTTAACGTCACGTACAAATGAATATTCGATACGTGATAAGCTGATTTCTACAGCGCCGTGCTAAATTGATAGTGGGAATATTCACAAGTGAGCCTCATTTGATGATCCAAATAGTATTGTTACAACATCGAACGTATTTTGTCAATTTGCTTTTGCGTCTCTAGTGCTATTCTGTAATTCTAATGCTGTGATTTGGTGAAGGTGATAGGAGGGGAAAAGAAAATGTGGAAGCATGCTTCACGAAAAGGAATTTAGCAATATGCCAGGATGCGATCCATGGAAATTTATAATCAACTAATTACCTGATCTATCTTCTTTCTGCGTTTGTGCCGCCGTAGAAACTTCATCGTCACATCCTTTGATCTGTTCCCATTTAGAGGCGAGATGGAAAGATGGAAGTTAGAGGTGAGCTTGCATATATGTGAACACGAGCATCTCAGTTGGTTTGGTAGGATTGCTTACAGTGACCTGCTCGAAGAGTCTGAGCTTTCTTGGCGAGTTGAGGGGAGAAAGCAGCTGAGCTTCTTGTGCTGGGCAATGTTACCAAGCAAACCCATGTTCACATCGCATCAGAGAGAGAGAGAGAGAGAGAGAGAGAGAGAGAACGAACCTTTTTGAACAGAATGCAGTGCATGAACTTGGTGAGGAGCGTAGGACGAGGTTAGAATAAGCATGCTCAGGCTGAGAATGCAGAGCCTCACCGAAACAACCATCGACCCCATCTCTGTCTCAACGGTAGACTTTGCTTATACGAGAGAGTTTCTTAAGCAAGCGTCTGGTCTGAATAAATACTGGTACGAGAGAGAGAGAGAGAGAGAGAGAGAGACCACAACACAAACACAGAACACAAAACGCAGAGTTCGAAAAGAATGACAAGAAAATCTACGCCTCAGCGTCGTTTTAGGAGGTTTTCACGCAGTTTTTGGAGTCGTGTTTCGTCCCCAACTCGTTGTGGGGTCAGTGGCCTTAGGTACGCGCAACATTTCTTTTCTACACACTTCCCAATCAAAGAGATATGCCAACGCTTGCTGCATCACATTCCGTGGGTCAGTCATAGTCTCTCTTTATTTAAGGTTTTCACTATAGTATTGTTCACAGATATATTGCTATATATCAGCTTCCTCTTAATTTAGGGGTAAATAATGAGGATGCTGCATCTGTTAACAAAAGATTTAATGATTTGGCCTCCTTTTGTTTTGCAAAAAATATTTTCCTCATTTTTTGGCATTTGGTTCGTTTAGAAAAATGAGTCAACAAAAGATGTTTTCCTATTCAACAAAAAAACTTAAGCTTAAATTTAGGAAAATATTTGAAAAACTAGAAAATACTTTTCAAAATATGACTAGATATCGGCGCTTGGATACGAAACTTTGTGCTTAGGTATGAAAATCCCATCTTTGGTTCCTAGGTTCCTAGCGTTTAGGACCAGATCTCCGGAGCCTGAGCTTAGGTCCATTGAGGCCGAGCTTGGGATCTTGGTGTTAGGATTAGGCGTACAAACACAACGAAGTAGAGAGTAAAGGCAAGAAGGAGAAATGGAGACATGAGATTTTATCTTGGTTCACCCTTAAACGAAGACTACGTCAAGTAGAGGATTTCATTATAATTAGCACCTCACACTTATCTATTATAACCCTCAATTACAAGAGAAAGAAATTAAATATACTCAGTAGCTATTCATAAACCCAAACCCAAATTACCAATATAATACAGACAATAATATACAAGCCCTCTGGTGTTGTGGGGGTGTTGTCCTATACAACCCTTGCTCCCTCACTGGAGAGAGGGATTCTTGTGCTTTCCTATTGATGGGGAGTATAAACCACACCCTAATACCCGGTGCCTGTGCTCAATGCCCCGACACCCATGCCCAGGTCCATCTAGGTTGGGCCGAGAGCCTTGTTGCTCGTGCCTGATATCTTAGCACCCGAGCTTGGGCCCATAAATGCTGTGCTTGGGTCCTTGATGCTCAAGCTCTCGTCCTCGGCACTCAGGCTCGGGTTCACAAAAGTTGAGCATGGATCCTTGGCGTTTGAGCTTGCGTTCTATGTTAATGAAACATTTATTCTTATAAATTTTTTAACAGAATTTTTAATCATTTTTTTCTTTTTCTTATTTTTTATTTTTTCTTCTTCCTTGGCCAATGGCTAGCCATGACTACGGCTGGCAATCGGCCATAGGAGAGAGACAAGCTCACGAGATTTTGGCAAGCTCAGGGCCTTGCCAGAGGTTGGTGAGCTCGACCTCATCGGCCTTGGTCAAGCTTGTCCCTCACTTGTGGTTGGTTGCCCGGTTGTCGCCATAGCTAGCCACCGGTCGAGGAAGAAGGAAAAATAAAAGAATAAAAAGTTGGATTTGTTTTGGTAATTTTTCCCAGAAAAATCAAATCATATTTTTCATGTCAAATGGCTGAAAATATTTTCTAGTTTATTTTCAGGTTTTAGTCAAATATCGAAAAATATTGTTATTTTATCGAAGAACAATTTTCAGAAATGTCATTTTTTTGTGAAACAAATGGAGCCTTAGTTTTACTTGTTTGCAGGTGTATATAATAGAAAAAAAATACCCTAATTATCTACCACATTTAGACACCTATATTTATGTGTAGATTAAAAAATGTGACCTAAATACCCCCTTCGCATTGCCAATAGCTCTAGTGAATGTGACTTGTACTACCACCTCCCCTAACTCAATTTGCTCACTTGATATTTCAGATACTGCCATATCTAATTAACAAAGTCAGTACCGCCTTCGCATCGCCAATAGCTCTGGTGAATGTGACTTGTACTACCACCTCCTCTAACTTAGTTTGATTACTCAATACTTCAGACTCCGCCATATCTAATTAATAAAGTTGGTACCTCTCTCTCTCTCTCTCTGATCACATAGATATTGCCGTGGTCGTCAACATCCTCGGATCGAGGCTGTCCATGGTTTCCGCGACCTAGATTTGAGGTTGTGGGCTCTCAATGACCTCAAATCAAGGTCATGGATGTTGTGGTGACCTTAGATTATTGAGGTCGCAGTAATGCTCTATTGTTGGACACACGTGCATGCGCACGTGCACATGCAGGCCCATTTGCAGAGCCGAGGCAACGGGAAACGATCCGGGCGGTTGAGCTAAGGGTTTGGACATTTGGGTTTAGAGGGTTTACGTGGTCGGGCATAGGACGTGGCAAGGGAAGGGGTATTTCCGGAAAGAAAGCGCCAATTCGATAATTGTGCTATGTGAATCGATGAAATCCGGAGTCTGAATTATGAAAATGAGAATGCAAAACTGTAATTTCAAAATGAAAGGGTGCAACCTGGTTTAAAGAGAATGTGAGGATGGTCATGGCAATCTTTCCAATGACAACATATACGGGACCAAGCTGTCTATCAAGGTTAAATTCCAGCTGTGTCTAAGAGAGACTTTTCGGTCACTTACCAACTAGCATGGCCACGCACTTCACAAGGCTTTGGTCGAAACCCTGTCCATTTTCGTGCAATTTCAATTGTGCACTCTGTGAAATGCGCTGAACACACAAGAACAAGAGCAATCACAAGAAGAAAATAGAAGGGAACAGCACTGAATCTTCAATAAAAATGGAAAATCAGTACTCGCAACTAGGCAGGCTTAGTCGCTATCATAAATAATTCAACTCAGGAAAAAAAAAAGTAGAAATTTGATGCCAGTGATAATGACAGAAGAGGAAAGGTTCCCTTCCTTGTAGGCGATGTTCTTTGATTCTCTTTTTCTTTTTTTTCTAGGACTTAGCCACGGCAGTATATGATCATTGTCAAGAAGAAAAAAACAAGATCAGATGCCCTTTCATTCCATGTCATGCTGACAATACATTTGACATGAACAGGAGTCTTGAGATTGGTCGAGAATGGCATTAATCACCAATTACATTGTAAAATAGAGAGAGAGTTGCTTGTTGTCCGTTTAAGAAGGATTCTATGAGCTAGGATATGGATATATTAAGAGCTTTTGCCAAATGGAAGTTTAATTATAAATATAAATTAGGAGGTTTCACAGAATCACATAAGATATCACAAACAATCTTTTTTTCCCAATCTTTCTAAATAGTTTTTGCTTTTACTCCAAGATTTTAAGATCGAAGGAACTATTATACATATTTCTTCAAAGATCTTAAGATCCGGATGAGGCATTGTTGGGTGAGGTCGGGGACGACAAACAATGCCCAATCCAAGTTAGCACGCGACGTGGACGTGATGCTAACATGGAACTGTCATGTTGGACCTCTAGCGGCAACTATGGATGGCAAGTTAACAGGTGGCGGATTTAAGTACGGAGTGAAAGTTGGTGAAATTTTGGACTAGAATGGAGACTCAATCTAAAGTTGGTGCTTATTTAGGAGATTGAGCCATGAAGAAAATGATTTAACGCTTGCCTTTAGCTATGGATTCGATTTGGAAAATAGTCTTATTCATAAAAAAAAAATCGAGGTAAACAAGGAGTCTTACTTCGCTCGAATGAAGCTATAGTAGCTCCTCCACTTTAGTGCACAAACATTAGTAATGAAATGGTCCATTGGAGCTTCTCAACGGTTTAATGACCCAAGTTCTCAAAACAGAAAGGGACAAACAATGAATCAATCAAGTCGTCCAATTGTGGGCGACTTGCTTGGTGATCAGCTCAAGCCCAACTTGTAGCAACCTGGGCGGATGTGGGCCTGGCTTCCTAAAGGAAAAAAGGGTACTTGCTTTTACTTTTATGGCAAAATTTAGGATATCGCTTAAATCTTAGTATCTTTATACAATGGCTTACATATCATATCTGTATATTTTGAAAGTTTTGAAGTGTCCTGCGTTTATTAAAAGTCAAGTTGCATCAAATGAAAACTTTCAGAAGAGAAGCAAAAAGAGATGGAAGTTACTCAATACAGATCATAGCAGCAGCAGACAATTAACTTCGGACACTTTCTTCTTCTCTATTGAAAAGAGAATGGCACACATATTAAGCACATCTCTCTTTAACTCGGTTTACCTTATTAGGCACCCGAGTGTTTCCATCTCACGTTGACAGTTGGATCATTACCGGCTAAGGTCCATTGAACTCACGCGCCGGGTGCATGCAAGAGAATTTTCCGAATAACAAATAGCCAAAAGGATGTTTGAAAGGTTCACCATATAAGCAATTAGAGAAGGAGAACTTGCTCTCTAGATTGATGAATAAATCACTGATGAATAGAGGACACCTGAAAGAGCAAAAAGAATTCAGTCTAGACATGATCTTCTGCATCTCATTCCATCAGCAGCCAAAACTTAAAAGCATGGACCAAAAGTCCTGCTGAATCAATGTTGACATCCCAAGTGGACAATGGTGCGCATATATTATCTACAAGTAAACCTCAAAGATTGTAATAAGCTTTTCAGAATCTACAGCAGAGAAGTCCGTGCCTCCAGCCCCTGTGCCTCCGGAAAATCCTCCGATCGGCTTTCGTCATTCTTACAGGACTGCTGTTCCATTCGTTCTGCAATCTGCGCCCAACAATCATAATCCGTTAAAAAGATTAGTTAGTCATGGCTCCAGTAATGAGCCGAAAGAAGAACAAAAAAAATTGCACAACTTGTAGACTATGTTTACATGGGGAAGGCAAAAGATCTGGTGCTGGTAGTGCTGCCATCGGATCTTAGTGAGAGGCTGCCCGAATATGCGCCGGGCCCCGAGTAAGTTATGAGGCTGGATACGGGGCCTGCCATCGAGAAACTCGACTCCCCGCTAAAAGTTTCAGCTTGACGCTCTGTTTGACTGTCGGAAACCCCATGATGTTTCATATTATTTCGAGTCTCAGTGGTGTGAATTTCCTCTCCACTCGTAGATGCAAGGGCTGAAGCACCGGAGTTGGAGGCAGTGCTTCTACATTCTGCCTTGCTAGTGTCGGGAGCATTCTTGATGGTTCCTCTGAAAACAGGCGGGCATGCCACTTTTTCTGCCTCGCAATTTTCAGGCAGTTTCTCGATGTGGCTTTGGTTTGGAGAATCATCAGAATAAGAAGCTGAAGAGGGTTCTTCTGAGGTTGCACTTGCATCTTCCAAGCTACCGTGAATTCCTTCACTTGCCGATGCCAGAGCGGCGGCATCCGTGATCTGTTCCGAGTTTGACTCCTGCAGAAGCGCCGGCCAAACTGTTATGATTAGATCACTCGACATACGGCAACTATAACTAAAAGGTAAGGTGCTGATTCTCGGTATCAGGATTTAGAGATCATGCCTTCCACATAAACCTACCACTAGATTATCATAACACAACATACAAAAAAGTCACATCGGAGTTGAACAGGCTTCTGCATTGAAAAATTTCTGATGCTGAGATACTCAAAGGAAGGTTCTATCTAATGATCCGATCAGTGGTAGCCACACGCCCAAGCCTGAGAAAGTATAAATATTTTAGCAGAAGAGCGGCGATTACACCGCATGGTAGGACCAGAATAATAAGAGTAGCAAGTGATGGTCTTGTGAATGTCTTTATTTTGCCTTGCAAATAGTCTTCACATCCGAGCACTATCAGTGAAGATACTGCAGTAGTTTCCTCCGAGGAGTGCAGGAATACATACCTTAGAAGAAGATTGTGTAGTTCTGTTGCAGACATTATCAGATGAATCGCAGAATAGAACTTCCGAGACTACATCTTTCACTTTGGACCTGGCATCTGCAGCATCATCTGCCTTCGTTTCAGTTGGTACTAAATTTGCACGAACATGCGGCTTAACAGCATCCTTAAAGTAATGATATTCTGAACAGTTCAAATAACTTGCAGCGGAGAAATGATCGTCCATCCTTCCATATGATAAATTGCTCTCTTCATCCTTGCCACCGAGAAAATTGGTTCCTGGGCCTTGGTCCCTTTCAGTTTCAAACAAGACATTTTCATCAGAATTCATGCCTTCATCAATGCAGATGTCCTTGACTTCGAGGAAAGAGCTCTCCCTGTAGCAGATCACCAACTCAGGAACTCGTAAATCTGCATTATTTCTATTAGCGAGATGATCCATGTCCTTCTTCGCCAACCTTGTTTCTGCAAAGGAAGGGCCACTCAGCCCACTCCTATTTAGGATGTCAAGTTGCTCTGAGTCACTAGATTTCAACACCGACCAGAAGCCATACCCGTTGCTCTCAATACTCGACAAACCGGAACTTGCACTGCCCTCGACATCATGTGGGACTTCTCGAGGGCTTGCCATCGTAATTTTCTTTTCCTGGCTCATCTTGTTTTCAGTATTGTTGTTGAAGACTTCATTCTGTGGAGTCGAGTGGTGGTCCGGACTATTTAAGTATGGCGAAAAGTGAAACACCCCATCATCATCACCATCTGCAAATGCAATCAACCTTTAAAACACAGTCCAATATGCCAAATGCCCCAGACAAGAATTAAAATGATGGGAAATTAACCAAAAAATCAGGCTCTCAAGAGAAGGCCAACTGGATGCAGCACAACACATCATTTTCAGAATGAATTAAGATGCCAATATCAGTAACGCATTGAGTAAGAGGGTGTCGATCTTAGACAATGGACAATGCAGAAAAAACAAAACCAGAGCAAGAATGAACAAAGTAAAACAACAAACTTCATGGTTCAAATAGACAACGAAATTCAGGAAGAATTTTGCAGAGCATCAAAAGATATTGCGACTCCGTTGACCAACCGTGAAGGCAGGTTACAGCAATAGGGGCCGTAAATTAGGTGAACTTTCGAAACCAACAAAAGGCACTGTTGAATTAAGTTTGTTAGAATACTATCTATGTTCAAAAAAGAACACACAACGTGCAGGAATTCATTTTTTCAATTGCAAATAAGTAGATAATGCCGAGTCCTGAAGCCATCCTTTGGATCGTGCATGTTGACCCTAAATAATTGGTATACTAGAAAAAGGCAGATTGCAGGGAGACTTTCAAAAAAAAGCAAAAAAGGAGAAGGGGGGAGGGGGGGGGGGTGTCCAACCAATTTCCAGTGAAAATGTCAGAAAGAAATAAACTTAAAAAAGGATCCATTACCCTGAAAATTCAGTGGTGGTTAAAGGAATATTAGGGCTTAAACTGATCATCACCATTAAAAATCAAACTGTGATGCCTCAATCCAAGTTTGTAGACTAAACTGGTTTTTTAGACTTCAACAGTACAAAGGAATAATGAGTTTGGGAGCTTTCCCGAAAGCAACCTAAGCGGGTCAAAAAAGAATGAAATGGAAAACAGAGTTCAAAAGCTATCCACAAACAAACTTTTCAAAGAGCATAATTAAGGACTTTGTACTGATTTGCCGAAAGGAAAAATTGACCCAACAGCCATCCTCCGATTTTAGTCCTCAAGTACAATATTTTCATTGAAAATATGAAGTAGAATGAGTACAAAGAAAGCTCCAGGACAAGCAGAATCTGATGATTCAGATATCTGAATGATGAGATCCAATATCGATGCAAATCATATCTTCCCCTTTTCCTTTTCCTTTTCCTCTTCCTATTTTTTTCATTTCTTTCCTGGGTCCTATGTGTTCTTAATCCTCAAAATATGCAACCCACGAAAAATTAAGCCAGAACATATTAACCCAGAAACCAAGAAGAAGCCAAAACGTGGATGCAGAGAGAGTGAGAGAGACCTTAGAAGGAAGAGGAGACATGCTGATTGATGATCCACCGAGGGAGGATTTGATTTGACCGAGAGATGGCTCTTTGTTTGATGTTCTCTGATCCATCTTCTACGTGAGTCTGGGCTGTTCTTGCGGCATGGAGGAGAGAGAGAGAGAATGGCGGTGATGAGAGACAAAGCAGAGAGTGTGCACACCACTTAGAAAGAGGAAGTGGTTTAGAGACGAAGTATTAAATGCCCAAAAGATAGATTTGGCTAGTTGTCAAATAATCTTTCCCCAAGCAAAGAACTTCTCATGAATAAGCAGCAGCTCTTCTTAACAGGCGCCGCCCGTAACTTATTAAAGTAAGTTTACGGAGATTTGTTTCGATATTTAAAATGTTGACGAGAAGATTTTTTTAATAAGCGCATGGAGACGCTACTTATAACCTAGAAAGTCAGCAAGGCTTCTATTAAATATGCCTTGAATTTTATGTACTTGATCCGATTCATGACCCGACTCGATATATTTTTGTGCGATCCGAAAGTGAAGAGAAAATTGAGATTTGATTCGCGATGCGAAGGGTTGGGTCGATAGGCCCAACTTGTAATAAGCGAACAAATCTCCATAGCGGACCGCCCAAGCTGAAATAAGCGAACCAATGTCTCGGGGGTTCGGGTGCATAGCCCCAGAGAAAATTTTTTTGGAAGCCCTATTTTTACTGCGGCTAGATTTTCTCATGATAACACAGAGAGAACTTTGTTTTTAAAGAGTTTTGTGAGCTGTAAGGTTTTGTAGTTGTTTCGACTTCTGAAAACTGTACTCTCTTTGATTATAGTGGAATTTTGTCTTACCTCGCCTGTGGACGTAGATTACCTTGTGATCGAACCACGTAAAATTTCCGTGTTCTGTCTTTTGTTTTTTCGCATCTGTTTCCAACAGCTTCTTCTTCTCCTTGGATTTGAAATTACAATGAACCCAACAAAACAACAGATTATCCGGCTATGTCCTCTCTCTGTCTGGGTTACCTTAAGCCTTAGCCAGGGGATCATGTGGATCTTTGGCATAGTTAAGGGGTTACCGCACCTCACAAGGGGAACAAGCTTTGTATGAGGGCCACCGCGGCCTGTCCGTTTATAATGCAAAGACAGCAGGCTCCACAGATGTGTTCCTTATTTTAACTTGTCAGTGCGCACACGTCTCGCATCCTTAATCGCTCGTATCTTTGTCTTCCTTAGGAAGGGGGAATATCTTTTGTTGCTTAACATTCAAGGGATGCCGAAATTCGCATGAAGCCTCGACGAAACAATTTAAAATTATACTTAGGACCAATCTATCTCCCCGGTAAGTGGCCAAAATGGGTGCTATCTTTGTTTATTGGTGCATGGAAAGTTCACAGCTTTCTGTAATTTGTCACCCACCATTTCCTCCCTTCACCTTTTCGTTCCCCCCTTGCTTGTGTTCTCAAAACTTCGCCGTCCATTTTTGTCAGTTTCCATGCCAATCCCGTTTCATGGTTCCCCTCCCCCATATCGGATTTTCGCAGCTGGGTTCTCAATCACAGCGCCCAAGATTAAGCACCAATCATCATTTCATTGGCCGGTGGAAGTGCCATTTTGAGGTGGGGTTCTGTTGATGTTGATTACTTCCTCTTTTCCAGAGAATTATTTCCCCGCAACAGAACCACCGAGGGCGTTGACCCTTCAGTCCATTAGTTCCACGACAGAAACATCAGAGAGAGACAGAGAGGCGGAGCACGTTCATATTTCATGACGGTCAGTTCTTCATTTTCCTTCTTTCTGTGGCCATTAATGGTTATCTACAGGCATATGATTCTCTCTCTCTCTCTCTCTCTCTCGGACGTCAATCGAGAGACAGTAAATGTAGCAGAAGCAGAGCCATGTGAATGAAGTAGGCAAGAGGGTAAAGAGTAATTGTATCTGGTGCCCTGCAATAGGAGAGTGACTTTACGTTGGCCGGAAAAAGTAATGGCAACTAGGAGGGAGTGCGAAGGGCTCGATTCGTGCAAGGGAATGTCACTCAGCCCGATTAGTCGACGTGGGTTCACTAATACAAACGCATCGTGACCGTTGATCATGTGGGTCTCCACTCCGCCTCCTGTGCGAGTCCCACAAGATCAACCATCTCCGTATAATTAACCCGCTAGTCTCATGTCTCGGCAACATTTTAGGGAAATTTTCCATCTCTCTCCCAATTAGTCCCTTTTCCTTTCCAATCTCTCCTTTCTTTTTACGAACTTATTACATATCTATAAGAGCTGATATTTGATAGATACTCTAAAGTGAAATTACTTCATTGGCATATTTGATAGAAATATAATATCTTTCAAAGGCTCGAATCCGATATGCGAACCGGCACAGGAGTTACCGTGCTTATTTGTGATATAAAGCTAAAATCAATTGGTTCCTTTTATTTGTTCAACATAGGTGTCGGATGGGTACCCCTGTATTGTTCTTTCACATTGTTAGAGATAATTAGGGATTGCTCTTAGATAATTTTCAGTGTTAGAGATATTTGACGAGTATATCTATTTTTGACTATGCATATCTTGATCGATACATGTTATCTTGGATAGTTTATCTCACAAAACCTATTGATAGACTGATGCACTCTTAAAATATATCGAAATATACACAATATTCCTATATTCTTATATTCCGCATCATTATTCTTAACTCATACGATAAATCAAGTCCATCTTATTTATTCCATTGGAGTTAGAGGGCGAAATAATGATGTTGAGATGATTATGTCCATCGTAACCCTTTTGTTTTGAGTCCCAAACTTCGACACATGTGCTTGATTAAAGATTAGTGACGTGGTCTCATAAACAATTTAGTCTAATCATGCTTACACAAGAAATTTCGGTAAACTCGGAATCATGTCGGTGCTCATTCGCGTGATTATCAAGAATATACAAATAAATGAATATATAACACATAAGTAAGAGTATTAATCATTGAAGATATGAATTTGGGTAATCGTCTAAACCATGCGATCTGTCCGGCCTGCATGTATTCGGGTTTGTTTTGACCGTGGACAAATTGCGACGAGTACTCCATGCATGATGCATCGTGCTCATCATCGCATGACCTGGAACTCTTTTCTTTTTTGCACATTTTATTAATAATTAAAAGCTGCCAATACAGAATTTTCGGCTGGCATGACGCGGGCCTGCGCTTGCACGTTTGCCTTGGTCAATTTGGCGTTTCATCCCTGTTAACGGACATTTGTTTCTCTCCTCAAAACGATTACGGAAATAATCTCCGAATTTTAGCCATTGCACTTTTTATTCAATCGAGATGTTCTCTAAATTATTGATACATATTCAATGTATCCCTTTTATTTACTCAAACGACAAATCATATGTTATTTGATGACGGAGATTATTGTATATAGAATTGAATTTTTAAAAACTGATAAGTCAATATAATCCATATTTTTATCCATTTACTTTAGAAAAGCGAAAAAAAAAATTAAGACATTAACATGTTACCCTATTCTTTTATTGTCCACTGTTCAAACTCGATGATTGAAAGTCATATCAGTAGTCTGTTAACTTTTGAAGAAAAATACCAAAAGTATTAAAAGTTATGTATAATGCTCACTTTAGTATCCAATCGAAGAAAAAAAAACGATTACTTAAGTGGCACCAATAAACAATTCTGGCTAAATTAATTACATGATTTTTATAAGTAAAATTTTAATCTGTGTTGGCTTTTATTTTTTAAAATTAGTCAACCTGGCAATATTTATGTGTATATTTCTCCCTCCTCTCCTTCCACGTGCACCCTCCTTCCAAACTCCAAATTCTACCTTCCCTCTCCCGTTTCCATGGAACCCTCGCCCTCCGCAATCACTCTCCAACCCTTCGACCTCTCCATCGCCGGCGACTTCCTCTCATGGGCTGGCGACGACATAGTCACCCGCTACCGCCGCTGGGACTCCGTCGCCACTCCGTCGCCTCCCTAGAGGCTGCCGAGTTGTATCTCCGGGCTGTCACCATTCCCCACCCGTGGCATCGCTCCATCTGCATCGGCGACCGCTCGATCGGGAATGTCTTCGTCAAGCCTGGGTCTGGCGACGAGCGGCGCCGCGCCCGCATCGGCTGCGCTATCGGGGCCAAGTTCTGAGGGCGGGGGTTTATGACGGGGGTGCTGAGGATGGCCGCCCGCAGTGTGTTCGACAGAATGCCTGAGATGGTAAGGCTGGAGGCGTTTGTGCAAGTGGAGAATGAAGGGTCTCAGAGGATTTTGGAGAAGCTGAGCGTTGCCATTCCCCACTCATGGCGTCACTCCGTTTGCATCGGCGATCGCTCGATCGGGTACGTCTCCGTCAAGCCCTGGTTCGGCGATGAGCGATGCTGCGCTAGCGTCAGCTATGCTGTCGCGGTCGAGTTCTGGGGGCGGGTGTTCGCAATGGCGGCATGCAGGATGGCCACCCGGCGCATGTTCGACAAAATGCCTGAGATGGTGAGGCTGGAGGCAACACAGTTTTACTTGGATTCAATGATGATCCTTCGGTTCATGTCATTCTTGTTCAGTTACCACTGCCTTCAGTATGTATCTAAATGCACTTTCTTCCCCAATTAATTGATGTAGACTTCTCAAATTATGTTACTTGGGTTCGATCTTTAATCTCGTGAGAGGAGGATTCGTTGAAAAAGGTGAATTTTGATGATCACGTAGGAGTTATGACGACCTTTGTCCTCAGATATGAGTTTTTATACTTCATAGAATCTTTGCTGAAAACCAACTTCCTATAAGGTGGTCATTGGACTCTGAGGAATAAAGCCCCTTGGCCCTATCTGCCGTATTAACTAAATGGCATCTTCTTGTTCTTTTTAGAATATTAAAAACTAAATTGTTCTTCTGCCAGCATATGAATTAACAGAGTATCCTAAATGCAGTTACTATCGAGAAAGATGTGGACGGATTTCACCCATTGAACATTGGTCAACTTGCTATGATGGGTAGAGGGCCCTTGTTTGTGCCCTGCGCTCCAAAAGGCTGAATGCTATTGTCATGGCATTCGCAACACAATTTTACTTGCACAAGAGACAAGCACTTAACGTATTTGTTTTGATTTAATAATTTTGAACCCCGTTTTATGAATGAACCTGATAGAGAAAAATGAAAAGAATAATATTGACACCTAAATTTTAGCCATTCGCTTAGGTATATATTGCATAGAAAAATTAGGGGTCGATCCCGACCCCTCGCAAAAATAATAATTAAACTGCATATAGATATTAGGAGCATTTTCATTAATAGTTAATTAAGCATATATAGGTTGCATATTTATTAGACCGATGATGGATGGATTCGAGCGAATGGTTCTGAACTTAATCGAATTGATTGAACCAAGCCCATGGCTGAAAATTACCTCGCGCTTCGCACATGTTGGCCAAACTGTACGTGTAAACGTGGAGTGCTCAATTTAGAAAAATCAATTAACCAACTACGTTACCAAAACTTTGAGAGCTTAAGCAATCACCAGGCTCATGTGTGAGAGATGGGAAGATTATTTTGATCCTGAGCATATATTGGTGTATATACTTTGGTCAACAAAGAGGAAACATCGGAAGAAACAAAAGGAAAAATATAAAGAAGCGGTGGATCTTGAGGAAAGTGAACTAAGGAAGTACACGTTTGCATTGGTTGCACTCTGTTTGATTGGCATCCTCAATGGCTGCCATAGGCATCCTCTACCAAGTTCTACGCAAGCGTTCCTTCGAGATCACTAGCCGCAAGCTCCCTCACTGATACCACACCACGAGCTAGCCATTGAGACCAAGTTCCAACGACCCCTAGCCACCAGCTGCCGTCTATGAGCCGGTCACTGTGAAGCATCGTCAATCCAGAGCCATCAATTGTTCAAATTTGGAAACGTCATCCGTGCAATATTTCGAATTAAGTAATTTGTCATCCGATTTAATTTTGACGTCTAATTTGAGTTTATTGTGATCTCAATTAGCTATTGTGTCGATATTGTCATATCCAAAAATCTTTTCAAAATTCGTGAATTAGGATCCTTTCCTAATTTCACAAAGTGCATATAATCGCCAATCCGATTTCATGCCCAAAATATGTCTCGTGATCGCACGGAAAATCATCAATCCGATCTCCCGCCTGAGATACGATTCACGATTGCAATTAAAAATTGCCTTCAATCCGATCTCATGCACGAGATATGATTTGCGATTGTACGGAAAATTGGCCAATCCGATCCTCATCCCCGGGATATGATTTGTCAATTTATTTTTCAATTTTAAATGGATATGGATGATATCTTGGGTAAATGGATGCTATCTTTGATTTTGTATTGATCACAGTTTTGATTTGATTCTCTGTTAAAAAAATCCCAAAAAGATTATATAGGATCAAGGTAAATTTTAATATATAACATTGCGTGTTTAATAGATTTTAGATAAACTTTTAAAATTAAGTAGAATATAGGTTAGAATCTTTCCTCTCTAGATAGATTGCATGCTAAGATAGGGTTTATCTAAAATGAATTGGACAATATCTTGCACTAGATATAAATTTTCATTATTTTATAATTTCGAATTTTAGTTGAAAAAACAAAAAACAGTTTATCATCCCCATGTCATATAGATTAATTGTCTCATGCTTGCAGCATCACTGCCACGTTATTATCACGTGTCACATATGCTATGTCGCATTGCCATCTTGCCACGTCATCATAACTTCCCAGGTCATTGCTTAACTGTCATTTAGTGAATGTATGTTAGGTTCATGAAATTGTGTGTAATGTTAAAATAGTTGCATATTAATTTTGCTCGTCATTAGAAATCTCATGTCTAGGTTCATTGCATGCCATATTAGAGATAGTCAATTTAATCGTCATTAGAATTAGGACATTTTGGTAAATCGTATGTTGCATGTCATGTTAGAGTAGCAGCATGCAATGCATATAGTTTAATTTTCACTAAATAAGAGAAAACTCCAAAAATATATTGAGTGAAATTGCGTATTAATTATAAATCATACTAGGGTGTTAATGTGATTTTTTACTAACATTGCATATGCTTTCGTTGCTTCAAGGTAAGTATATCTCAATTTCCTTGCAATTTATTCATTGCTTTGATTATTGAGTGTTACATTAATAGTTGCGCCACCTGCATGTTCACCTCACAGGTTAGTGGCTTAGTTAAAATGAATCTAAGTTGCCTATCAAAATATTTTTGCAAATAAAAGAGAAAAAGTATCGAAAGGACATTAGAGTAATCTAGTGTAACAAAGTCTCCAAATCCATAATTTCTAGTTTGTAATTCTCCTGATACTTTATTTGGGTTTCTAATCAACCCACTAACAATATATTAGTGGCGACTCCTAATTGAAATGATCTTGCATGTTAAGAACTTGAACCTAAGTTGCAAATTGATAAGGACTTGAGAGAGCCCGAGTTAAGTCTAAGCTTAATAATCCATTAGCTGAACCTTAGCTAAACCCCCCTAGGTGGTGCACTGCGAGGGTAGGTCGCAACAAACAATTACAAGTCAGGGTGACAGATTGAGAGTGAAGCAACATTAATATGATATTTGTGCTTGTGTGCACTTGGCACAGAAATGATCACTTTTTAACAACGATTGGCACTGAAGTGATCATTTTTTAATAATAACTAGCACTAACGTGATCACTTTAAAAAAAATTGGCACTCAAACGATTACTATTTACAACTTTTAGACGACGTCGTTTAAGGGTTATATGCTGATTGAGCACACCGACGAGCCATATAGGACTGAGAAATTAATAAAATATGGTTACGTCGGAATTCCGACTATCTAAATCGGAGTTGGCACTTAAGTAATCGTTTTTTTTAAAGTGACTTAAATGATCCAAAAAAAACTTTTATCATTGGCACTGAAGTGAGTGCCGTACACAACTTTTGGCACTTTCACTATCCTTCTCTCATTGACTTCTCTCATTTACGTGAACGTAATTGTTCCCGAATCTGACATATTGAAAATTTAAAATTTATAAACATCGATGTATACATGGATAATAGAGCGGTGTTAATTAACTTACCGTCGTCTTGGTATGGGTGTTATTATTGGTTAAATTGTTAGATAATTAGTGATAATAATTTATTATTTACAATATGGTGTTAAAGGAAGATGAAATTCTATTTTCATTATGATTTCTTACAAAAACTTCTCTTAAGACACCTAAAACTCACATGGCATTTGGAGACTACATGCATGGCCACATGCCACTCTTAAACTCAACCTCGTGCATTAATTTGACACCTAACCATAAGCCACTTGTTCTTTTAATAATGCATGTAAGGTCATGTGTTCTTTCAGACTGAGGTCTTAATGTTAATTATGACTCATAATGCTCACATGCCCTTCTAAGGATACATGCAAAGCCATGTGTCTCTTTCAAAGTGAGACCTTATGCTAACTTGACACCTAAAGACTAAGTGTCATCACCATCAAGCATTAGTCATCAAATTCCTCTCCCATTTGGCCATCAACTAAGTGAGACATGGCCACATGTAAGTTACATGCAACCTTCCATCTAATAATTACCCATGGTCATCGTATTAATCTTGGTAATTTAGACTCAAGGTCTACCCAGTTGTATCACTCTATTTTCCATTCTCAGAAGCAGATTCTTCTTTCGGTTCTATTTTTCACAAGTTAGAAGGTGGTTAGGACATCCGATTGTTCAAGATTTTATTTAAGAGGTAAATGAAAACTCTAAATGTTAAGTTAGTTCAATCTACTGAACACTTTTAAACTTGACTGGTTGAGATATGCCATTTTGATGCGCTATGATATTGTGGATATGGCAATTGTTGGATTCGTTTTGCTAGTTTTGTACATATTTAAAAGGTGTGTGATTGGCTTTCTTATAGTGTTGTATATTTGGTAAGTGAAAATGATAAATCTGAACTTGAGTATATTTACTCTTGAAATTGAGTAGATTTTAGCTTTTAAATCTGGATATATTTCATTTTGAACACGAGTAGATTTTACTCTCTAAATCTGAATATATTTACTTATGAACCCGAGTAGATTTTACTTTTTGAATATGAAGATACTTACTTTTGAGCCCGAGTAGATTTTACTTTTTGAATCTGAATATACTTACTTACTTCTGAATCCGAAAAGATTTTACTTTCTAAATTTGAACATACTTACTTTTGAATTCAAGTGATTTTACTTTCCAAATTTGAATATACTTATTTCTGAACCTAAGTAGATTTTACTTTCTAAATCTGAATATGATTATATTATGAACCCAAGTATATTTAATTTCTGAATCTGAAGGTATTCACTTATCTTATGAGTATATTATTTATTGAGTACAATCACATGTTTCTTTATGTGATTGAGTGACTAATGTACTTCATTATGTTGATAAATGTGTGACCAAATAAGAAGGAAAGAAGTGCATTTGTATGGAAGTGCATCTAATTGATTGTTTATCATTATTTGCATGAGAAATAACAGATTATTGTGATGAATATGGCGATTGTTATGAATTGCATGCTAATGATTTGATTAAGACCTTTATCATAGCCTATTTGCCACCGAGTGAATTCTCTTGTATGAGTATGTGGATAAGACTCTGGAGTTAGCTATATGTTTTACCGTTTATGATGGTTCTCTACAAGATTGAGATGATATGAAATTATATTATCACATGACTCACGTAGTCATGGAATGACTTGGCTTTTGTAGCCTAGGTATGGCATGGTTTTTATAACCACGGTATGACATGACTTTTATAGTCGTGGTGTCACGCCCCGTACCCTATGGTGCGCCACATTCCTCGTAAAGGTCGATTCGAGTGCGACGTTCCAGGACACGTCATCGACCCAACACCCGCACAGAGATTAAGGCACACGCGGAAACAATACAATGCCAGAACAATTTCAAACCACATAACCAAGGATAGCCACACAACAAATAACATGAACAGATATATACTTGGATTGATATTGAGAACCATATACATCATCCATTTACAGTTTGCGCTAAAAAATCAAAAGTGGGTCAAAGGTCACTACAGACAAAAAGGAGGTAAGTGGCTTGGGGGTCAGTCTACTACTAAAGGTGGGGCTCCGGTCAAAAAGGTATTGGCCCTACCAGTCCGAAACTAAGGCTAAACCCTACGGTACCCAGCCCGGATCGAAATCAGAGGCCTCCGAAGATGAAGAGCTATCGGGCATCTCCTCCTCAGAGTCAGATGAGTCTGGCCCAGACTCGGCCTCTGCTCCCTTGTCCTCCGAGTCCATGTCTTCAGGCTTGGCCCTCTGGTACGGGATCCTCCTTCATCGGCTCCGGCTCCTCGTCATCCGGCTCCATCAGGGCATCGGGTACCTTGTGCTCAGCTCGGTAAACGGGACATTAAAAGTTCGGAGAGGACCATGCTCTCCGAGATCATCTCTAAAGCACCAAGCCACATATTCGTGGGTCTAGTAATGTGTTTCCCCCATGTCCACCCATATTAAAGTATAGTATCTGATGTATGCTTCCCCGTTTCCTACGGGGTGTATCGTCCTCGTCTGCTCTATATGATGCGGAATCCCAAAACGTACTGGAACTTCAAGCATCTCAAGGCCGGTGGTCTGAAAAATTGGTTTTATACAATGGTGAGAATATCTTAGTGAGTAGCTCCCTAAACCTAAACTATGCTAACATGCACCTCCTGACGAGTACTAAACAATGCACAGTTCAAAACATAAATTGACTCAGGCCCTCGGGCCCAAACCCAGTACTTACTTGACCCTGCAGGTTAGGTATCACATAAATTCGCAACAATAGCACAGGATTCAACCACGGTACATGAACGAACATCACTCAGCCACGACGCATGTCATGCATATGCTCGTGCTCACACCCATGCTCAAGCCTCATCAATACATCTCGCACACTTGCACTCTCGCACACTTGCAATTACCAATTTCACCGACTTGCATAAAATGCATTAGGTCTAACAGTTTGAGATCGATCTCCGGCCCGCATAAAAGGTATCAGGCTCATGACACACAACCCGCGTAAAACGCATCAGGTTGGTCATCTTCCGGTAATCCGGGCATCGTCCTGCGTAACACGCACCAAGACGAGTTCACTACCCCGCGTAAAACGCATCAGGGCTTTAGGTGATCACACATTCACATACACCAGTTATTATTTGAACCCCGTGTAAAACGCATCAGGGTGTTTTATGCGATCACGCTCATGTCATTCGCGCATACTCATATATGCACGTGCCATGTTAATGCTCGAGATGCACCTCCACAGTCACATCGTTCACACTTGGGCACTCACAAATTTCATCGTGAGCATTCAGTTGCACAACGCCACTTATTGAGATCACAACATAACATGTTCAATTCAATGAATCACAAGCCCAATTAATCAAACTATCTAGTCTAGCCATGGCACAAACTCAGCACATGATTTACGCATATAAGTCACACCAATGGATTAACATGAATTTTCGCACTCAAAACCCGCCAAGCTACTCTAACCTTAGTCACACTAGGCATAAGACATGGTATATAAAAATCAATCGCCATCAAGGACAAATCAACTATTAATTCAGCTAGTCCCACATTTCCAGCAACTACACCATTAAACCCCAAGTCGATCGTGCCTTGCCCAATTCGGTCCCAGCATGGACAGCCATCAAGCCGATCATTCTAGGCCAATAAATATCCTCAAAATACTCTATTAGGCTTCCCAAAACATCACCCGAATCAGCCACCATGATAACCAAACTAGGTGCGCACTATAATCCTCAATTGAACTTGAACTTACTCCAAACTCGGCCGATTCAATCCAATATGTCAAGCCATCGCACAGCCCATTCTAAGCCTCTAAACCTCAATTAAAATTATCACACTAAGCCGTGAAATCACCACAAGATCACCACGAAAACAGCCACCATCTAGCTCACAAATTTCATTCGCCAAAACCACAATTTTTGTCCAAATCACAACTCCCATGATCAGCCACCACACAACACGCTATGGACCGCCAAACCTCAATCAAATGATCATTCTAGGTCACCAAATGCGCCACAAAATTAGTCCCTAATAGCCACCACAATATAACCCCTAATTTACCCTAATTAACCCCTAAAACCCATCTTGAAATGCAATTTAGCCTAATTAGGGCTTAGCGTCAAACTCACCTGGATTCCTAGGTTTCAAATAGGGCTGAGCAAGTGACGAGGACGGGGCAGTAGTGGATCCGTGCCGAACAGTAACGGCGAGTGGCGGCTCCGGCGAGGCCCTTGAGCGGCCGAGAAAGAGAGGGCACGGGAGAGGGGGTGGCTCGATGAGAGGGAGAGGAGAGGGGGACGGGTTGGTGACGGTGGGATGAGGCGAGGGGCGGTAGCACTAGCGGCAGCGGCAACGGCGACGGTGGCGCTCCGTCGGTGAGGTGTGCGCGTGGGGCCGGGGGGGAGGAAAGCTCACGGGTTGGAGAGGGAGAAGGAGGCTGCCGATGGTGGTCACGGTGGGTGAGAGAGAGAGAGAGAGAGAGAGAGAGAGAGAGAGAGAGAGAGAGAGAGTATATAGACATTACAAAGTGGGGTTGGTGAATTACTTTCCCACTTGGACAATTTTGCCCCTAATTCAAGGGCTTGAATAAAAACTAACAAAAATATCTAGGGGCACAATTGACCATTATTTCTAACATTATTGGGCTGAACAACTAATATAAAAACCCTAAAATAAACCTCAAATAAGCCCAAAATTCGGAACCCTATAATTAGGCCTAGGGGCAAAACGGTAATTTTCCGATCCCGGGTCAAATTTCTAATTTTTGACTTTATCGATCTCAAATATGCGTGGCCACCTAAAAATGACGTTATCCTTGAAAAATAGTCGCGCACGCCCACGAAAATCGACACCGAAGTCCGGACTAAATTCCACTATCGATTTAACTCAATTTGCAGTTTTAGCGTCTCTAACTAACGGGCGGCTGTTTAGGAGTTATGCGTATCAACCTAGGGCTACTCGAGTCATGACGGTCCCGATTTCCCAGAGAACACGAGGATTTATCACTAGTCCCTAGGTTCACGGTCGTCCGGGGCAAGTTCGGGATCGTTCGTCGTGCGTACTCTCGGTCTCGCGGAATCACCCGCTATCCAATCGTATGCCGTCGGTCAAACCGAATCCGTCACTCCCCTTGGACTGGCCCTTGTCGGCACAAAATATTCCTTCGTCGCTTCTCGGAATCGGACTCGATTCACGGTCGAGTTCTTGGGTCCACGCACCGTTTTCCTAGTTAACCATTCTCTAACGGTTAGTATCCCGAGAATGATCAATTCCGGGCTAGACTTACTAAAATGAAATGAGAAATAATCATCTATTTTGTTAATCCCAGAAATGGGTCGAATTCAGGACGTTACACGTGGTATGTTGCTAAGAAAAAGTCATTATCATGCGGATGTATAGTGGTATATTTATTTTCGCTAATGTAAATGACACCTATGATGAGTGGGCTAAGGCATGGCAAAGGCTATAAATGATTCCGTCCCTCATGAATTGGTGGTGACGATACCTCATTCGTCGATATGCCTTGTGAATTTATATGGTCTTAGCCAAAGATAAGTATGATTTCACATGTATGTATTCATGATTTATTATGTGGCATCTATGCATCATGAAACAATATGTCATTTGTTTGTATTTGAGTGAATAATTTTATGAAATGTTATTGATTTTCTGATGCGGTTGTTGTTTGTTGATACTGGGTGAAGTGGTAAAATGATTCTTCTAACTTAAAACTAAAGTTTTCGTTTGCTAGGTTTCAACTTAATCCTTTATTTTTTTGTTTGTAAGATGATCCCCTGGACATGACAATGAAGGGGACATGATGATGTCTGAAGCCATCAACTCCTGAATTGGATGATGGTTCACTTTTGGTTTAATATGAGAGTAGTGGTGCTAGTTGACCCGACCTTCTTCCTAGGACTCTGTTGTTTTATATTTTGCTTGGATGATGTAGTAAAATTGTAAAACTGATATTTAATATAAATAAATATAATATCCATGTTTAACTCGTGCGATTTTCTTGTACAAGATTTTGTTGGAGAAATTTTATTGAGCTTCCGCATGTGTTATTATAATTATGAATTATAAGCGGTAATTACACGTGTCACACGTGACGTTTTGGGGCATCACACTGGATATATCCACTTCCTAACTATAATCATATAATCACTTACTGAGTATACCACTTGCCTAAGCATGTATACTAGTTTGAGTATACTTACTTATTGAGTATATTCACTTGCTGAATATTACCTACTACTGCTCATATTCATCTTATCATCACCACTTGCTACTTACATCCGCTTCTGAGTATGACCACATGTTTCTCATGTGATGGTTTGACTAATGGATTTCATTGTGTTATGAATGTGTGATGAAATAAGAAGGAAAATACATGTGCTGAAATACATGTCATTATTTATTATTATGACTTGCATGAGAATAATATGTTTCCGCTAGCTATACATATTAATGGTGACGATACCCCGTGTGTCTGGATGCCTCGAGAGTTGAGATACCCCGTATGTCAGGATGCCCTGGGAGTGCTCAGGAGGAGAATTAACAAACATAATGCATGTGTATGTGCATATATAAATGCATATAAGTACTCATGCCATTGAATGAACTAATTGGTGGTTACCATGCATCAAAATATGTTTTGCCATATGATGCAATGTTGTTATTATATTACTTTGGTGTATCAAAATAGGAAAGGTAAAACATTTTATTCATGTACTTGGCATACATGCTAGTTTGTTATGCATTCATGTTATTTTGTATCGGGTTAAGTGGTAAGGTGATCCTCTAACTTTAACCTACAGCTTTCATTTACTGAATTTTGGCTCACTCATTTATTTTTCAGATGTGTAGGATGGATCATCCACCCCCAATGCTTTATGGAGCTCCTATGCATGTTTATGAAAGTGTGCTTATACCTGAATCGGATACCGTATATACTAAATGTTCTTCTCCTGTATGGGTTGACATGGGGTTCATGGAGTGGATTCCCCATTGGTTTGTTGCTTGGTACTTGAACCTTGCTTGTGAGTTGGTTGGCCCGTCGAGTGGTTTCGACGGTGACGATAACCTAACAATGGGCAAGGTTGTTGACCCATGGCACCGATCTTGACCTTTATATAGGCAGTCCTTTGGGGCATAGGAGTAGTGTTGGAGATAGGTGATCTCAACCTTTTCCATAACTTTTGTATTTTGTATTTGTTGGGACAATATAGTAAATTTGTAAAACTGATGTTTAATATAATTAAAGAGGCATATGTGCATTGACTAAACTTGTTTTTCTTGTAAGGGATGTTTGCATGTTTGATTATGCCTCCACATACTTAAAGAATAATATAAGTAATAATAACAAGAGACACGTGTTGCACGTAATGTTATGAGGTGTCACATCTAAGCCCTTGTCTACGGTTGGTGAGGCTTGTCAGTCACTGGCTAAGGCTCGACAACCCTGCCAACCATCCCTACCCTCGTCGACCTTTCTCAGCGATGGTGGGGTGGCAGAGGCGAGGGTTTGGTTTCAAAGCCCCCCTCTTTATATAAATATATAGCTTATTTTCAATTAAATTAAATAAAAATTATATCAAAAAAAATAGATTTGAATCAAAATGACGTTATTTTAGCTACGTCATCGCTATGTAGGCTAGAGAAAATTATAAAAAGAAAGTCGTATTTGCATTTTCCATCAGCCAAGTTAGACGGAGTTAATGGATGGACTCGATTGGACAAATTTTACAAGTTTTTAGGACTTAATTGCACTTTTTGCAAAGTTTAGGATTCAGTTGCACTTTCGTGTCAAGATATTTAAGACTTTCGGTGCACTTTATCCCAACAAAGTATCTAGCTTTCACACTCATTTTCTATAGTTGATCCATAGCTTGAACAAGCCAATGGCACCGGGACACTCATAAAGAAGTAAAGCATACCCAAGGCATTGGAATAACTATGGATGAGACCGCCCAGTTCAAGATAATTACATATTTACAAGATAACGTCTCAAGTCATCCTATTTCATCATATCCGGGATGTGATATAGTTCCGAAGGATGAACTGGATATGGACAATTCGCATGAGATACCATTCTTGAATCACTTTTCGTTCAATTCCGCCATGCCAAACATCTGAAAAGATCCCCTTATCTTGATTCCTTCTATCAGCGGTACTCTCCGCAGTCAGCCCTGAAAAAGAAAAAACTAGCGAAGGCAAAGCAGAGAAAAACTCAAGCCCTTGGCAAACCGGTGTGCATCTAAGAACTTCTGAAAATGTTCAAAAGAAATATCTAGTAAAGACGCTGCGCCCAGTCCACCCCTTAACCGGCAAAAGTAGTGAAAATACCCTATTGGCCAGCTGGTGAAAAATGTCTAGCTGTCGAATATGATACTAAACCACATTTCCGAGGAAGATGATTGGAACAGAAGGAAATGGTAGAGGGGTTCGGCATGGTGCTCCGTGGCTGAAATCAATCGATTACTTTATCTTTTCAATATTAAATGTTAGACGGGGTACATCGTGAATTGTTCTTCCACATAATTAGGTAAGCCCATCTTTTTTTATTCAATGAAGTTAAGGGCAAAATAATGGAGTGAAAGATGATGATATCCAAAAGCAATCGTTTTATTTTAGGTCCCCGTTCTCGATACTCATGCTTACTCACGAACAGCTTAGTCGACTCCTTCCGCGTACTTGCTAACATTAGAAATTTCCATACACCCAGAATTGTATCAGAACTGAATTGGCATCCGATAAGTTTAGGATTGACCGATGTGATATATTTTTTTTGCACATTTTATAATAATTAAAAACTTAAAAGCTGCCAATAACGAATTTTGGGCTGGCATAATTCGGGCCTGCACTTGCACGTTTGCCTCGGTCAACTTGGCCTTTTCATTCCTTTGTTTCGGACATTTGTTTCGCCTCATCAGTCCGTCTCGTCGAACACGAGAATTTTTTTAGTTAGGACAGAACAGAACACAACTTCATAAAACTAAAGTAATATCAGAACTTCCAGAATTCTTTCTTATGCAAAACAAGCAAAAATTACACAAAATTCTCGGCAACAGCGCAATGCTTTCATTATTTCGACAATAGTGAGTCCTATTTTTACCCCTTACAAAAATTCACTCGGGTTAAATCAGCATCCGGTGAAAGTTTCTGGAGCTAAGATCTGCAAATTGTAAAAAAAATTCTATCTTCTAGAACTTGGAGCATTCTACCGAGTTCTCAAGAGTCAAGAGGCTTACTAAGGCATGGACGTCCAACGAGACACCGAGATAATAATTCAAAATTTCAAATTACAAGAAGTCATTTGGCCTGCCAATTTTGATGTTCTGTTCAGCTAAGAATGCCGTGATCGCATTTTTCTGCCAGCTCTTGAAACTCCTGCAGACAATATTATAAGCAATGGTCAACTCATGGCTTGAATGTTACCAGAGCTTTGCTAGAACTAAGTCTATCGCTTTAATCCTTTCAGGATTTTGGTGTATAGGTCAATGCTTTTAAAATAGCCTGATGCTCTGTGCCCCCTAGCTATATCGCTTAATCTGCGCACATTAGGAAGCTGAAAAATAGGCTGTTTGAACTTTGACTTGTATGTCTGTTTGGATGACTTACTTATGATCAAGATGCGCCATAATGTCGCCACTGGGGAAAGCCGACTTTGTAGTCTTGAATGCCACTTCGATCGCTTGCTTCCACGCCCCCCCCACAACTGCCCTATTAGCTTCTGCTTTTGACTGGCTAGGATCTTCCATGGGTAAGCAATATCCGGAAAGCAGGTGCCCGACCCACACATCATCTTTCCTGAAATTATCGTGAAAATGCTATGTAACTTCGAGCACCTAATAAACTTGATGTTCCAACTTGAAAAGATCATTATCTTTCTTCTGTCTATAACTCTAATCAGAACAGGTAGCATATTCATGGATATCAACCACACGAAAAGACATGAGATTGTAGCATTAAGGAGGATTAAAAAGTTAAAAGATGTCTTACTGGACAATGTCCATATGCCGAGGCGCGTAATGTCCGCCACCTATCCCAAGCAAGACTTTTTTCTTAGCAACATCCCTGAGACAGCATCAGAGGCAAATATATAATTCCATGGTCCAGAGCAAGAAAGGACTAATATTTACAGTCATGAGCACTTGTGCTGTCTCAGTTTCCTGTACTAAGCATTTCACATCTACGACGAAGGTGAACATCTTTTGTAAAGAAGCACAGAAGTTATACTGCTTCCCCAATAGTCTTTCGAAGGGGAAAAAACACATCTACAGAGTGTTGAATTCAGTCACAAAGTCATACAAATAGCCTAGAAATGATATTGCCAAAGAAAGGCTAATTTCTTATAACATCAGTTAAAGCATGAGTGAATACCTGCTCCAGTTCCCAACTGCAGGCTCTCCTCCAAGCCCAAGACCTTCCCAAACCAACTTCACCGGAACAAGTGATATGTCAGACTAAAGAATTAAAAAAAAAAAAATCTAAAAAAAGGATCAGATTCCAGACTGCAATCTCATCACACGGTATAAAATATATGTCCTTTTCAAACATTTAAAAGAGGTGACCTATAAGTTTTACAGGAAAGTTATCCTGTGAAAAGAAGTTCATTTTAAGTAAATTAAAGTCCCCATGAACTCAGGAGCCAGTGATATTTTTTTGCTCTGATATTCAGGGGCAAGAAGATCAGTACTTTTACACAACTACAGAAGGAATGAATAATAACACCCCCGATACCCCAGTGTACACTTATTCTTCCTAAAGTTTGAAATGATATACCGATTGTTTGTCCAGTGCTATTCGATCAACACAGAATTTCGCCTCACCAAGAAGAACTAATTCTGTGAGAGAGTTACGAAAGGAGGGGTTGTCATAGGATTGTTCATACAGATCCGCAGACAATATATCAGTTAGTATAACATCAGTATGATGAAGGCGCTTGTCGTCATGGTTTACTCTAGAAAAGAAAAATCCATCTTGCATACAGTCAAACCACTATTGCACCATATCCACCTTGATAACTGCAAATGACATACCGGAATGTGCAAACTAAACACTACAAGAGGCAAATTAAAAGCAGGGACATGCCACTCAAGAGTACTCTATACATAAAAAGCTGTGAACTCAACTTGAGCAACGACTTTAGCAGCATCCAGCCTCTTCCAGTATTCCTCGGTACTCCCTTCAAGCACAAACACCGCTGTGGATCATATCTATTTCTCACAGCTAAGTACATAATCTTATACGCAATGAAAGAGCGCAGCACACAGACTACAAAGTCCACATTCTAAGCTAAACTCAACCATAAGACTCCATGAGCATTTGCAAGGCAATCTACAAAAGGAATTAATTAAAGGAAAGCAGAAAGAACATACATACTGTCAAGTAATTACAGCTATTTGTACCCCAAAAAAGAAAGGAGCTATTTGCTGTAAGCTTGGTTGCTTGATATGATGTGGAAATCAAATGGATAGAGTTGTCATATGGAATAGGACAGTTCAGAGAAACTAGACTTCCGAAAACACAATCAGATCATCTTTTAGGGGAAGGGAAACTCTACAATGATATAGCAGTCATATGAACGACAAGCTTTTTCACGTTAGATACTTTCCCACTATTAAACTTAATTCATTATGGAATGGGATGGTACAAAAAGATTTCATTTTACTTAAATCTCAGTAACTTTGACAGAGAAGGTTTTATACATGATGGCAAGTCATTAATTGACAGATGACCAAAGGCAAATACATGAAAAGTGTAGACGGTGAAAGTACAACCGTCTTCAGTTAACAGGACATAACCAGTGTTCATCATGTGGAAATTGAAATATGAGAAAAATGCTGTTCTTTCCATATTTGAGGAACTCAATTGAATCATTCCCATGGGCTTCCAATGTGGATTGAAATAACACCAAAGCAAATAATCAGCAACAGGGACAACGATGATCTAGTTTGAACAATACAATCGGAGAATGAAATAAAAAGAGAGTTGGATATACCAATCTCCACAAACATTGCCAGCTTGTCGGTCACCGGTCCATGATGAGTGCCCTCCAAGGTAATCTACTCATAATCCATGAAAACAAACAAACATCAATAACCATATCCAGAACCATCACTTACAATGCAACGACATGCCACGAAATAGACCCAACATATCGACGAACAAGACATCATAAAAGGACCCCCAGAAACAAGAACGTACCTCAAACTCAGGAACCAAATTATAGGACTGAGCAATCTTCTTCAACAATCTCAGCCAGGGTCCTATTCTCGGATTCGGTGGTGCGGCCCACCCTGGCTTCCCTCCTTGGGGTGGAACTTCGCCTTCAAGCAAATGAGGTACACCTACAACGACGACAACAACACGCACACAGCAAGAGAGGTCAAAATCACGAAACTCTCTCCCAAATGCAAAAAATTAACGTCCGCTGACTGCGATACTCGAAAACGAAGAGCAGAACAAAATTACCAATTGGGTGGACAGTGAGAGCCGGGCGATTGGAGACGGCAGTGTGCTTGCTGAAGAAGATGATCTCGTCCACCACTTCGCCGGTGGCTTCTTCCCAACGCACGTCGAGATGATCTTCTTCCACGATGCCTTTGTCCTGTTGCAGCAGCCTCACTTGTTGATTGGCGAAACTTTTTATACCCTTCAAAACCCATTTCACAGAACATCAGAACATCCGCCCAAGAAGTAAAAAAAGCCACTCAGATCAAACGCTGCTGTTCAACACGTATCAATGGAGGCGTGGACGACCTGAAGGGAGGGACCAGGGGTCCAGCCGGGCATGGCCAAGAGGGCATTGGCGGGATTGATGGACGCAGGGTCGGTGGTAGTGGCCACCAAAAGGATCACCATCTCTCTCGCTCTTTCCTTCTTCCTCCTCCTCCTCCTTCTTCTTTATTGCCTGCGCGGCGCTCTACGAAATTGATCTCTGCAAGTGCAAGCAGAGGTGTCAAAACAGGTCATAAACTCATATATGACCTATTTAAAAATAAATGGGTCATATATGGGTCACTTTAATTTTAAAGAGTCAAGCTTAAATGGGTTTTAAATTTTAAAGTTTAAAGATAAAGATAAATGGGTTGAGTTTGGAACTCATGTCTAACCCACCTACTAGACCCATCCACACACTCTCTCCCTCTTTACAAAAATGTTTTAAAAGAATCGAAATTTAATTATTTTTTATTTTAGTGCAACTAAAATCAACAAAGCATGGGAATTTCGTCAAGCATGTGATCCGCACGAATGTTGCGGGCAGCTTCATTTCCAGTGGGCGACCGTAGCTTGGCTTCTCCTACCTTTTTTTTGAGCCGCCACATGGGAGGTGGCAAAGGAGGGTTCGAACTCGTCTATCGCTCTTATTAAGGGTGTGAAAGATAAATCATTTACTTTTCGACCTGAATTTCTAATTAGAAATAATTTTTTTTATTTCTATTTCCTGAATGAATTTTCGAATAAAAACTAACATTTAATAATGGCACAAAGTTTTTATTCCCGAAAGAAAAACTCGTTTGATAGCATTGATGTGGAATCCGTACATTGAGGGACGGCGGACGGTGGGTGGGCAGCGGCGGCAAGCGTGGGTGGCGAGGGCGAGCTCTGAGACGAATTGTTATTTTTATTTCTGTTCTAAAAATTAAAAAAGTAAAATTTTTTTTGCTTTCTTATTTCCCTTCCAAACTTATTTCTTAGCTAAAAATTTGTTCCGGAAATAGAAAAATTAAATTGTTTTACTAAACAGATTTTTGTTTTAAACTTGTGAACAGACAAATAAAAAAACAGAGAAACATAATGGTTATCATTAGTGCCTAAGCTATTTTCTTAGCCATCGCTAGACCCGTTGTCAGGTTGGGTTGAGTCGAGTTAAAAATGATTCAATCCAAATTGATCAATTTCCATGCAATATGAATTTATTGACTTATAACCGACACAACTTGTATCCAACCAAATCTCGACATGACCTACATTGCTAGAATACTTTTATATTTAACAGAATCTAGGAAAACTCATACTTAAATTGTGGTAAAAGCGTGGAGCAAGCGAGCGCAAAATCGAATGAGGGCGATAGAGTGGAGAGAGAGTCATTAAGTCGTGAACCCATTTAACATATTATTTTGGATTTTACCATTCTAAAATTATTTACTGAATATAACTAATCCATATAATCTATATAACAACTCACTCCATCAAATATAAGTTAATAAATGATTTTATGACTTATTTTGACAAGTCTAGCTATTACCCATTGTCTCCACTTTCACTTTGATGAAACAATTTTGAGAAACTTTATACATATCAAAAATTAATTTATTAAATTAGTATAGTGCGTGACATGAGGAATTATTAATATATGTTGTATACGACTCTCTTATTCAATTGTCCACTTATAATTTTATCGTTGAATGCATCAATTTTTAATGAAAATAATTTTATTATATATCTCTAGTATTGCTTACAGTTTTGATATATTCTCCTTCTTTTAAATACAATTGCACGCATATACTTAAGTGTTGGAAGAAAAAAAAAAAAAACACTACGGAGGAAACAAAAGTATGATTGACATTTAATTAGTTTATAAGAAAAGTTTACGTTGTTGTAAAATGGTGAAGATTTAAGAAATAAATATTTAATACGTCATTTGTAAATTACCATCTTGTCAATTATTTTGTAATAAATTACTATTATTCTTCCATGCAGATCTAGACTATATCAACATTTTTTGACAGGAGTATGGGGTTGAAGATTGTTTTTGGTTTATGTTAATACTACAAAAACCCCAAACTGATATATTTATGACAAATTTACTCCAAATTAATTTTTTGACTACCAAAAACTGCAAACTGGTAAACCCGTGATAAATTTACTCCAAACTAATTTTTTGACCATAAAAAATTCTAAACTAGTACATTTATGACAAATTTACCATTCGTTAAATTGGATTAATACAAAAAAAAATCACAAACTAGTACACCTATGACAAATGGAGGGTAAAACCCTAAACTGGTACATTCGTCGATTGTCACGTGTCATTTAACTCAGCAATTTGACGGTAAAATTTAATGGAAACTAACGGATGGTAAATTTGTTATCGGTTTGAAGCTTTTGGTGGTAAAAAACTTAGTTTGGAATAAATTTGTCACATGTGTATCAGTTTGGGGTTTTTCGTGATATTAACTCTTTGGTTTATTTTATCTATATAGATAGAAATAGATGTGTAAATGGATGATTGTCAAAAGAAAAAAGAATCACCAAATTAATCCTAACCTTAAAGAAGCGGTATATGGATCTTATAATGACACCTAAATTATTGTTTTCCCCGGACAACTATTTCATGAGTAAATAATTTAATTAATATACAAATTAACTAAAGTGATATGGCTTGTTTAGTTCCACGCGGAATCAGATTCCGATAAAGTAGTCATATGTGGAAAGAAGTTTTGCTTTTGGCCATAATGTTTGAAAAGAAATCTAAATATGAAAATGTATTACTCGTGGAATTAGATTCCTTAAATCATGCATGATGATTCGATCTCAAGTGATTAATGAGAGGTGATAGACTAGGTTATCATCCTTCGTCTACACCATGTAACTTCAAACAATTGCACCCAAACATGCCCAAGAATTTCTTGATCTCTATCCGACGGTGAGTCACGAACCATGCAATTTCTCTCGGTTATCATCAGATCAAGCCCCCGAGCCATCTCCTTGCTCACATAGTTCACCCAATGTCCGACCATTGCCTCTTCGTTACGCAGCCTCCTCCTTCACCATGCTCCGATTCGCCTTTCAACTTCTTCATTCTCTCGAGACTGCAGAGTCTCAGTGTCTTGTCTGCCATGCCGCCGCTGCCATCCCGTAACGCACTACCCAAGAACTCACCCAATCTCTTCACTGTCTCGCAAGGCCTCTCCTACACTTCCTCGTACCTCAAGAACAACACCTGCTCGCCTTGTAATACTCCAACGTGTGGTCCCAGTAGTGCCCGCATAACGCCGTCCCAGAACTTCCTGAAAGCTTCATTCATGGGAAGCGCTCTCCTTTCTTCTCCACGACCCATCTTATCGGCAAACTGCCACGTCGAGATGAACGTGTCCATGTCGACGAACGGTGCCAATCGCGGTGCAGGAAATATTCGGAAACTTATGACTTCACCTGGTCTCGTTGTTTCTTCATTTGTGACTCCACTCAGTCTAGTACGTCACCTTACACTTTGAGCCCTCCATCGCTGAAGGCGGAAGCAACGAGCAAGGCAAGTGCTTCAAGAACAGTCTCGGCCGAGCGAAGGAGGCGAGGTCGGGGGCTCTCGTCATGGACGTCCAGCTTCAGTTCCAAGACGGGCACAAGGTCGCGAGTGGGGTTGGTTAGTAGCGGATGTGATGCAGCCCATATTCAAGACCAACTCATTCAACTAAAAAGATTAGCACGCATTCAAGCTCGACGACACTCTCATCAATAAACTTACTATCAATATATTAGAGAAAACATCTCTGAACAGCAAAGCAATTCCAAAAATTGCTCTCAATCAAATCAAAACAAGTCAAGCAATTCTTGTACTCTTGGCAAGTGTAGTGAGAATTTCCAAAGCTGATAAATTCATTTGGGGATTTTAATTTTCTATGTATAAAGACTATAGCTATGAAAGTTATTGTGATATTCTGAATTTCAACCCATTTTCGAGATTTATGAAATGAATATTTCTTCAATGCGCTTTTAGTGAAATCTTACTCGAAATTGATCACTCTCGAGTAAATTAACCGTTAGTAATGACTAGCTAGGAATCGAGTACATGGACCTAAGAACTTGATCATGGATTGACACTTCGATCATAAAGATTGGCGAGGGAATATTTTGGACCGTTAAAGGCCGATCCAAGGATGGTTATGGAACGATTCGCAAATGTCGTGTAATTGGATCACGGTTGATTCTGCATAGCCATTGTATGAATTTCGAACGATCCTAAACCTAATCCGAATGATCGCGTCATTTGGAACTAGCGATTGAGCCTCGCAATTACATGACAACTGAGGTCACCATGGCTCGAGTAAACTTAAATGTGGCTTGATATCGAATCGGCCATGAGTCGATATGCGTAATTCCTAAAAGCCGCCTGTTAGTTCGAGATACACTAAAGTCACATTCGATTGAATTTGACCATTAATTAGACTTTGAATTAAGTATTGAAGTTTCAAGATTTCCATGGCTAATTTATTAGACATCGTCTCGTTAAAGTGTGGCCAATTATTGGGTTGATCGGAATTGCGGAAAAAGGAAAATTATGGACAAAATATTTGGGTGAATAATGTTGAAAATCTCTCTCTCTCCTCTCTCTCTCCTCCTTCCCCGCCGAGCATCCCCACGTTTCTATTTTTGCTTTTGCGTTGCTCATGTGCTTCTGCTTTCCTTCTGCTTTGCTGACTCCCAAGCTGCCCCACATTGTTGACTCCTCTGCCTTGCTGACTGCCCATGATGCTGCCCTCATGTTGCTTCTGCTTGCTGCCGCTAACACCCCTTCTTCTGCTGACTTGTTGACCTCTCCTCCTTGCTGACTTCCTCTGCTGACTTGCTGCTGCCCACGCCTTTGCTGCTGCTGCCCATGATGAACCTCACTTGTTGCTTCTGTTTCTGGCTTGCTACTGCTGACTTATTCATTTCTGTTGCTTCTATTGCCGTGCTGCTTCTTTCTTTGCTTGTGTTTGCTGTTGCCTTCTGCTTGCTGACTGCTGCCCCACTTGCTGACTCCCTGACCTTCCCATGCCATTGTTGACCAGCCCCACAACTCCCCACCATTCCTCATCATTGCATATTCTTCCCCTTCTTCTTCTTCTTCTTCTATTTTGTGGCTTGTTGCTTTGTTTTTGCTTCATTGCTTTGGTTTCTTGCTGCTGCTCACCGCCAGACCAGCCCCTTTTCCCTCTCGCCATCACCACCACCCACGATCACCACCGACCACCTGAGCTGCCATCCGTCATCCGCCCTCGCCACTGCTTCGCCGGAGTAGCCGTTACCGTGCCGAGGCTCTCTATTACTCCCGTTGCTCGGTTTTCTTGCTTAGGCTAATAGTAAGTGGCTTCCTAACCCTTGACTAGGCTAAGGGGTGACTAATGGATATGTTAGGGATGGTTTAAGGGCTGTGGATAGTTGGTTTAGTGGCTGGTTGTACTTGGTTTGCTTGGTGGTGCTTGTTGGTTAATTTCCGGTAAGGTTGCTATTGTGTCGCTGGTATTTGCTATTTTTTCTGTGACTGTTGTGGGACGAATTTGGAGAAGTGTTCTCCATGAAAGTTGCTTCTAACATCTTGAAGTATAACATAATCTAATTTGGGAATTTTTGAAAATCATTTGAGGCCATTCGGAAGTCCATTTTTGGACCGAATTTAGTCTATTGGATTTACTGTTCATCCGACCTTCTTGTCTTTCCGAATTTTTATAAATTTTTAGACCTCTTTTCAACAAAATTTCTTCACAAAAATTGTTAATAACATCCGTGTCTATGACATATAAAAATTTCAAATCTTTCTAAGGAGATTTGGTTACTACTTGAAATGCATTTTCAAAGCTAGATGGCCAGTCCGAATGAAATATTTTATGTCCGACTTTAGATGACAAAAAGAGGTGGTTCTAGATAGAATTGGATTTTGTATTCTACATGGAAAATGTTTATCAAGATGTTTTATATGACATATCCAAATTTTAGAATTTTTAGAGTTAATTTACTATTTATTTCAAATGGATTTCGGTCATTGTGCAACTGTCTAGTTTGGACTCGGTTTTGTATATTCTTGGTTTTTCTTTCTCTCGAGAATTGTTCGGTATTATCGTGGTGTTTTGACGGATTTGATTGACATTGGGCTAATTTACAAAGATAAGAATCGGTAATGATTGCTGAGGTATGTGCATGGTCACGACACGTTTCGTCTAGGCGGGGGTTCTAGATGATGCCTGACGGGGGTTCTCTAGGCAGGGGTTCTAGACATTGCCGATCACGGTGGAGGCCAGATCAATGCTCCTTTGTGGAATGCCATTTGGGCGGGGTTTTAGGATGTTGTCGTCGCCAAAGTAGCGGGGCGATGCCTGGTTATGGCAGAAGACCAGTGGGATTTTGGTGGCCGAGGGGTCGTTAATAATCTAGACTTAATAAGTGCGATTTGCATTAGGGAATGCTTTGCCTGAGTTAATTGACGAGCACGTCTAGATTATTAACCATGTTATGCTTGATCATGCCATGAATTGCTTTGCGCATGCTTGATGGGCAATTGGCCATGTTATAGCGATATTCTAACGTGCAGGGCTCACGTATGTGCCGAGGCGAGATAAGGGCGCCTATGATTGTTATGACATGTTGGATGTCGGTATTGCATGTTTAGAATCGTTTGGAGGTACGCTTTGGCCTAAGCAAGGCTTAGGTAGTTGTCTATTGAGAAGTGTTCTCATGGTTGTATAACCAAACCATTTCAGACCCGCGACCATGATTGATCCGGAGATGCTGTCAGGATACTACGAGGATTGAGGATAGGTTGAGTTATCCCATCTTTTGAGTGCCCCTTTTGTAGTGGAGTTGAACTTACCAACCACCCGATCCTTGTTGTTGTGCGTGGTTCGTAGATAGTGGCCTCGTAAAAGGCTTGCAAATGTATGTGTTGTAATCGATGTTATATTTATAAAAGTGTCTTGTTGATGTGTATCATTTGTCTCTCTACTATCCCATTGTTTATATGTTGTACGGAGAGTTTGAGGTTGCTTCTGGATGCGTTACTCGTTAGTGTTTCGATTGGGTCGGCGACAAGTCCTGTGATGTCGTATACATTACGACCACAAAGGGATGATCCCGCGCTCGTGGGGTTCGAGGCGTGACAGTTATTGCATTATAATTATTCTAGCTGATGTCTTTCCATAAACTATTAGTTACCTTGTACTTTAAATACATGTAAGAAATAATAGTAAAAAATTTCTTGTCCAATTCTTCATGGTATCAATGCCTACTGATCACAAGTGCATAGTTCATTTTTTTCAATGGCAAAAGAATCCTTAAACACCAGCGCTCCTATGATTGTCACTAGCCCCTCTTCATATAACGCCACCATCCTCATGTCAATCAATGCAACTGTGCAACTACCCCTCAAGTTAACATCGATGAATTATCCCTCCTGGTTGGCTCAATTTAATTCTATGCTCCTGGGTTACGACTTAATGGGGTATGTAGATGGAACCTTAGTGTGTCCGTCTAACACCATTACTATTGATGGCAAAACTACTGCCAATCCATCCTATTCTCATTGGGTACGTTGAGATCAACTATTACTTCATGCAATCATAGCTGCTACTTTGGACTCAATCGTGCCTCTTGTTGCCTCTGCCAAAACAACACATGAGGCTGGGAACAAACTTTCGCATCTCTTTGCCAACAAGACACGTTCACGTGTCATGAGTCTCAAGGAGTGTTTAATCCTCACAAAATGTGACACTCGATCAGTGGCTGAGTATTTATAAGTTGTCAAAGGAATTGCTGATGAACTTGCCATCATCAACTCTCCTATTAGTGAAGGTGATTTAATAATACATGTTCTAAATAGGCTCGGCTTTGAATTCAAGGAAATTTTTGTCGCCATCAGAGCATGTGAGTCACCCATTTTCTTTTAGGAACTCCACGATAAACTTGTTGACTTCAAGCAATATCTAAAAAGGAAGAGAGTCAAGGTGAATTGACTTTTGTCATTGCAAATCTTGCCAAGAGAGTCTCTCACAGGAACACCAATCAGCGCCCTATTTCGAATCGAGGCTCGAACTCTTTCAAGTCAACTCGACAATCTCATTGGCGAAAGAGCAACAATTATGATCGTAATCAACTCATTCAAAAAGCACGAGTGAGGTGCCAACTATGTGAACGGGTAGGGCACTCAGCCAAGCAATGCTATCAAGCCAAACGATTTTTTTCCTCTCCTCCTACTGCAAACAACACAGTGTTATCTCGCCAAGCCGTGTGGCTCATGGACTCTCGAGCGTCTCATCACGTCACTTCGAGTCTAGAAAATCTCTCTCTGCATTGTAATTATGAAGGCCCAGACGAAATCGTCATTGGTGATAGCTCAGGTTTGCAAATTACACACACAGGTTCAACTAAACTTTCCTCCCCCACTGTTTCATATTCATTGTCAACTGTTTTGTGTGTTCCTGATATTAGTAAAAACTTGATATCTGTTTCAAAGTTTTGCAAGACTAACCGAACGTCCATGGAATTTTTTTCTGACCATTTTTGGGTGAAGGATCTGTGCACGGGGGCGACACTCACATAAGGCCTGAATAACAATGATGTTTATGAACTTCCATCTTCACTCCAAGTGAATCATACACCATCCTCCACTATGATTGGTGTCTGTGCATCCTCCAGTGATTGGCATCGATGTCTTGGTCATCACTCTCATAAGATCTTAGAGTTTCTTTTAAAATCGAAGTCAATTCCTTCTATTTTCAAGTCACATTCTAGATTTTTGTGCGAGTCGTGTCAGTGCAATAAAAGTCATAGACTTCTATTTGGTGCTTCTACATTGTCTAGTTGACAACCTCTTGAACTCATTTACAGTGATGTTTGGGGTCCTGCTCCAGTAAAATCAATAGCTGGCTTTTCATATTATGTTATTTTTGTGGATCACTATACTAGATACATTTGGCTCTACCCAATCAAACAAAAATCTGACTTTTTCGCTCTATTTCCAAAATTCAAGAAATTAGTGGAAAATTACTTTCAAAATCCCACAGTATCAATTTATTCTGATGGTGGTGGAGAATATCAAAAACTAAAAGGATTTTTCTTGTCTCATGGGATTACACATTTACAAACACCTCCACACACAACCCAACTGTGTCATTCTGAAATTCAACCCGCTTGGAATTTATAAAATGGATGATTTATGGACGTATTTGTAGTTAGATCTTGCCTGGAACTGATCACTCCTGGGATACTAACAAATAGGGAATGGCTAATTAGGGATTTAAATTCGCGTGACCAAAGAAACTCGATTGTGAACCAACTTTCGATCATAAAAATTGTCAAGGTGACATTTTGAGCTAATGTAGGCCCGAACCAAGGATAGTTAAGGATCAATTTGCTGTAGTCATACGAGTGGATCACGGGTGATTCTGCTTGACCACGAGATAAGTTGACGAATGACCCTAAACCTATGCCAAACGATCGCGCTTGTTGGAACTAGCGATCGATCTTCGCGATTACATAACAATCGAGGTCATCACGATCCAAATGAACTTAAATGTGGCTTGATTCAGTATCGACCACAGGCCGAATATGCGAATTTCTCGAAAGTCACCCGTTAATTTGAGATACGCTCAAGTTGCATTATTTAAATTTCGTCATTAATTAGAGACCAAGTTGGGCATCGGAAATTTCGAAAGTCACAACAGGATAATTGGACGACGTTGTTATTAGATTGGTCAATCTCAGATTTGCCCGGATTCTTCAGAAAATTCGGAATTTTGGCAAGAAATGGAAAAATGACTGTTTTACCCCTGGGACTTTGTTAAGGCCAAGTATAATGTGAGAAGGGCATTTTGGTCATTTTACACCAACTTTAGAGATAAAATTTTTTTGGACAATATTGCCCTTGGATTTTTTGTGAAATTTCATTTTTGCCCTTGGATATTTTTTGTGAGAGTTAATCTTGGCCATCGATCTTAGAATAAGAATGAATCGTGATTGTTGATTTGAAAGTAGAGAGGAGGGTATGATGGTCTTTTGGCAAGGATAGACACCAATTATTAGCCATTTAGCCTTATTTCTTCTCATTTCTCTCTCTTACCCTCTCATTCTCACTCTCTCGGCAATCTCTCTCCCTCACTCTCCCTCTCGGCCGATCTCTCCCCCTCCCACCGTGACCCTGGCTGACCGTCCAGGCCAGCCATCGCCGCCGCTCACCCGCCGTCTTTGGATCACCGCCCTTTCGATCGTTCGAGGGGCTCTGCGACTCGCCACCACCGCCTCACCGTCCCTCTCTCTCCCTTGTTTTTCCTTCACCTAAACACCATCACTGGCCTTCATTCGGTTCAACCCAGCCGAGGTAGACCAGCCGCTTATCTGGCTATCGTCGCTGCCGCTCTGCCATCGCTGTCACCATCCGTCGTAAATGCGTTCGGATTGCCGCCCCCTTCTTGCTTGAGCTAGCCTAGGATTTCAAGTAAGTGGCATCATAAACTCTACTTAGGATATCGGGTATTGACGGATTGATTAGGGGCTGATTAGGGTTAATTGGGGACTAATTTGGGCTAATTAGTGGATGTTTAAGGGCTGTTTTGATAGACTGAATTGGGGGTCGATCTTGGTTGATTTGTGGGTGAAATTGTGATGGTTTCGGGGTTGATTTGATGCTGAATTGAGTGCTGAAAAATCGTGATTTGAAATGATGAGCATATGGCTCGATTTGGGGATTAAACGTGTCTTATTGATGTGTGTGGTGCTATGGCTGGTTTGTGGTGATTATTATGGCTTGAATTAGACATGAATATGTTGATTTCATGCTCATATTAGTGGCTGTGATTGTGGGTCCAATGGTGACCTTGCATGCTCGTTGAATTGTGGATTAATTGGTTGAAATGTGGACACATTTATATGTGCATGGGTTGAATTGGATTGGCTAGAAATTGGGCTTGTTTGTGTGCCAATTAAGCATGTGAAATGCGTGAGGTTCGATGCTCGCATGGGCTGAATTGGATCGATTGGTAATTTTGGCTTGTTGGTGTGTCAATCGAACATGTTCATATGATGTTCGAGCGAGTGAATGGATGAAAAATTTATGTGATGTCTTGTGCGTGTGGTCACAAAAATCCTTGAGGTGTGTAGTGTAACACGGGAAATTGAGCCGCCTTGAGGTGTGTACTTTAATGCGGGACGATGCCCGGTATTACCGGAAGACTGCCAACTTGAGGCGTGTACTATAACAAGAGTTGTGCTGTAGGTGGAGTATGTTGAGCCTGAGGCATGTACTGTAACGCGGGCAAGAGAGATAGCTTGAGGCGTGTACTGTAACGCGGGTTGAGGAGTGTTGTGAATTTGAGACGGTCGTATGTGAACTGTGGATTTAAAATGGACATGAGGCGTAATTACACTAGTCATGGGCATGTTTAATGAAAATGGTGTGGTGTGCTTGAACGAGAATGTGAAATGAGTAGTTTGGGAAATGCCATTTGTTCGATTGTGTTTTTGGGCATGAAATTTCATTTGGAAAATGCATGTGGCTGGAAATTGTGAAATTGAGACTAACCTGCAGATTGTGTATTAAGAGCCCATGTAAGTGCAATTGTGTGCTTGTTGTGCGTTTATTGAATGATGTTGTGTTTGAATTTGTCTGGAGATACATGTTAGCCTAGATGGAGTTTAGGGTGTTTACTTGCTGAGATGTGTCTCATGGTTATTTAACCAAAATATTTCAGAACCCCGGCTTGAACTATGAATCTTTCACTGCCACCACCCCAGCGTTTTGGTATATCGATGCACACCGACCATGACTTGATAGAGTACCCGATAGATGATAATATGGCCTGGATCAAGCCTACCACCATAGTCTGGGTAGATATTGGACAACCCCTTTGGCAGGCCCACACCTATACAGCTTGGTGTTTCTGGGATGGTCTGGATGAGTTCAGTCCCATTTGAGGTTTTGATGTTCCTTTTGACGGAGTAGGAGACTGGGATCCGTTAGCTATACCCCCCCTTGATGGTGAGATGACTAGCCTTGAGACTAGCCTCGCATAGTCAGGACATCAGCATGTACCCGCTCCACTCGAACCCACAGTGGCTGAGCCTGATCTGAAGCCAGAGGAGTCATAGGCAGGGTATAAATCGATGGACGTGGATATAGGAGAAGTACTCGAGGAGGAGCCCATAAAAGAGGAAGAACATGAAGAAGAACTAGAGGAAGAAGAACCTGAAGAAGAGCCAGAGGAGGAACCAGAGGAGAAACCAGAAGAAGATCCAAAGGTAGAACCAGAGGATGAGCCAGAGGCAGAGCCAGAAGAGGAGGCTAAAGAGGAGGAGCGAGTCGGATGATGAGGACAACCCAATTGAGATCAAGACGGACTCTAAGTCCTCAAGGGAGCAAGTGGCTCAAGGGGAATCAGATTCGAGTTCCTGGGGAGTTTGACTTGGAGTGGACACCGTCTAGAAGGCATAGGGGCTAGTTTAGGGGTAGAGTAAACCTTTTTGAAGTGTCCCATTTTTGGAGTTAGAGTATACCCAGACTACTAACCTCTTTTTGATATCGGTGTTGTAAACTTTAGAAGCTCGTTGTGCATGTATATTATGTGGATTGTAAATGGTGTATATTGTATAAGTTGACTTGGTAATGTAGATATATTCTCCCTATTATTTCTTTCTAAATATTGTTTGGGTGTTTGTTGCTGCCGGTAGTGCTTCATCTCTGATTGTGAGGGGTCAGCGACATCCTAGGGCGTCATGATATTCGACCATAGAGGTATGTCGCGAGTTCGATGGGGTTCGGGCCGTGACACCAACATATTGGGATTGCAGAGTGTCGTCATAGGCATGTTGTTGAAACAGGTCTTACATTGCTTCGTCAAACGTCTCTTCCATCCTCATTTGGGTCCTATGCATTTCAAGCCGCTACATATCTAATAAACCGTCTACCTACACCGGTCTTAGGACTCAAATCTCCTTTTGAGATTCTTTTTAACTCTTGTCCAAATTACTTGAAACTTCGAGTTTTCGGTTGCCCGTGTTATCCTTGGCTTAAACCATATGGCAAGCATAAACTTGAATATCGATCAAAACGTTGTGTTTTTCTGGGTTACTCTCTTAATCAAAGTGCTTAAATGTTATAATCCTCAACAAAACAAAGTCTTTGTCTCACGTCATGCAGTGTTTGATGAGTCCATTTTTCCTTACTCCAAACACGCTCAATCACTCCATCGTCATAGTTCTCAATCCCTATCTCTATCAACTCAAAATACCAGTGCACCCTCTCATTTTTTAATAAAAAATTCACCCATCTCTTCCAGCACAAGGGAACCAAGCCATACCATGCACGGTTGAACAAGTCTTTCAAGTTCAATGGATGGAGAAGTTCTAGATCACCATTTGAATGGCTTCACGAATTTGGTGGAGAACACCAATTTAATGTCCCCCAGTGCAGATCCATCACAAGCTAGTGAAGCTCCATCTATGCCTCCCACGGACTCAAACACTTCATTCAGCCCCTCCACCACAATTCCATCAATGCCCACACGCTCTCATCCGATAATCACTCGCTCTCAGAATAACATTTACAAACCCAAACATATACATTCAGTCACCAAACATCCTTTACCTCTCTTACTTGAATCAACGTGTGTTTCCTAGGCCTTAAAAGGTCCAAAGTGGCACACTGCTATGTCGGAGGAATTTAATGCAATTCTTCGAAATGGTACGTGGCAACTTGTACCACTTGAGCCTCATCATAATAGTATTGACTGCAAGTGGATATTTCGAGTCAAGTGAAACTCATATGGTAGCATCGCTCAGTACAAGGCACGACTTGTTGCCAAGGGATTCCACCAACGGCCAGGACTTGAATATGATACATTTAGTCCAGTTGTTAAACCCGCAACAAACGGGTCATTATTTGTCTGGCCTTATCAAACGGTTGGCCCCTTCTACAACTGGATGTCAACGATGCTTTCTTACATGGCACTCTTATGGAGGAAGTCTATATGCATCAACCACTGGGATTTGTCGATCAGTTACATCCGCATCACATATGTAAATTGAAGAAGGCTATTTACGGTCTTAAGCAAGCCTCTCACGTATGGTATCAAGCACTTAGTTCCTTTGTAATCTCGTTTGGATTTATATGTAGACATGATGGCATTATTGCTTATTTCTTGGTTTATGTAGATGATCTGATCCTAACAGGAAGTGAAACAAAATTTTTGCAAAAATTTGTGAGAGCTCTTGCAAGTAAATTCTCACTAAAGGATCTAGGGGATCTACATTACTTCTTGGGAGTTGAGGTGATACGCACAAAGTCTGGTTTGTTTCTCACACAACACAAGTATGTAAGGGACATTCTTGATCGAGCAACAATATTAGAAGCCAAGGAGATTACCACCCTATTGGCTATCGACAGCTCTCTCACTCTTGTTGATGGGTCACCTCATACTGATGTAACTAAATATAGGAAGATTGTTGGTGCTCTTCAATATCTTACATTCACAAGACCTGATATTGCTTTTGTCGTCAACAAACTCTCTCAGTTTATGCATCAACCAACAGAGTTACATCGGAGTGCTATTAAATGTGTTTTACGTTATCTCAAAGGGACTATTAATCTTGGCCTCTACTTGCAAAGTAGTCCCTTTTCGTCGCTTCATGCATTCTTTGATGCTAATTGGGCAGGCAATTTGGATGACCATAAGTCTACAACCGCCTACATAGTTTATATTGGCTAGAATCCTGTATCATGGTGCTCTCAAAAACAACAATCTGTTGCTCGTTCATTAATCGAAGCTGAGTATCGTGCTGTTGCTGCGACAGCTTTTGAGCTCATATGGATTCAATCTCTCCTTCATGAACTTGGGAGTATCTTCTTTGAGCACACCTAGCATCTATTGTGATAACATTGGTGCTACGTATATGTGTGCTAATCCTGTTTTTCACTCCAAGATGAAACACTTTGCCATTGATTATCATTTTGTTTGCGACATGGTTAACAAAGGCCTGTTACGAGTGAGTCACGTATCCACTCATGATCAACTCGTGGATGCACTCACAAAGCCTCTTGCACGACAAAAATTTCTTCTTTTACAGCCCAAGATCGGCATTCGCGATGGAACACCTCTCTTGTGGGGGCATATTGGAGAAAATATCTCTGAACAGCAAAGCAATTCCCAAAAATTGTTCTCAAATCAAATCAAAACAAGTCAAGCAATTCTTGTACTCTTGGCAAGTGCAGTGAGAGTTTCCAAAGCTGACAAATTCATTTTATCTTTCTTTGTATAGAGGATTTTATCTTTTCGTGTATAAAGGTTGTAGCTAGTAAAGTTATTGTATTATAATTGTTCTAGCTTATGTCTTTCCATAAACTATCAGCTACCCTTTACTTTGAATACATGTAAGAAATAATAATAAAAAGTATCTTGTCCAATTCTTTAATAGACCTCATTGATAATTGATGCCCCTCATCGATAAGCCCCCATCAGCAAGAGTCTCATCTTCGACTTTGTCATAAAGACTTTGTCATTTCCCATGCATTGGAAGCTTGCAACAAAACTCCTTGAGACGACCCCAAGCATTGGAAATATTGCACTTTTAATAACTTCTAGTTTCTATGTGCTTTTTAGTTTCTAGTTTTAGTATTTTCTTTTGTTTTGCTATAAAAGGCCATCAAGTTATGTAAAGGGAGACTAAATTTGATTAATGAAATTTGCTTTGTACAATTCTCTTGAGCCTCGAAGAGTTCATATCCCTTGAAAACCTAAAATAGTTTTCACTTTGTCCTTGAAGAGTCGGCGCTTTGAAAGTCTGCATCCTTGAAGAGTTATAGCCATCAATCTAGAAGAATTGATGCCATTTCAACTTCCTTGGAGGCATAGAAGAGCAACCACTAAAGTTGATATCCTTTTTTTCTTCGTATCCTGACCAATCATGACTGTCCACTTCCTTCTAAAATTGACAGCTCCACAATGCTTTTTGAGAAAACTCAAAACATAAAAGTTGTAGATCCAGGAGTCTTCATACTTTTGAATTTGGAATCATGTCAATCCCGATCTATATCAACAAAGTTATGATCATTTTTCCAAACTAGCGCAAAACTAAAATTTATGCTTGTTCTTGTGATGGAGTTTCCGTGCGTGCACGTCACTCTCTTGATCCTATTGTTCAAGTGGTTGACCTTGGGTTACATCATTTGGTATTAGAGCTTTGGAGGAGAGGACAATGCCTTCAAGACAAGCAAGACGTCGAGGTGGCAAGACCATTCCATTAAACAAAGTGCACACACTTGCTAAGAACTTGCAGCAGTATATGCAACAGCAAATCGACAATTTGACTTGAGAAGTTCAACATTTGAGGGCTGAAGCAAACAACCTTCCACCTCGTTCCAGAACCAGAGAATCCAATGGTGATTCTTCTTCTGAAGAAAGTGTTCAATCTTTTCCCTGAAGGACGAATGCTCCATATCACGTATAAGAAGTTCGTGAACTGGATTGGGAAAAGGAAATCAAGAGAGACATTCCAAAATTTTCAGGTGCTGATCCTGCTGATGAAATTGTCGATTGGTTGACACTTTTGAATGAAGTTTTTGAGCATAGGAGTTGCTATGCAATTCCAAGGTAAGGCCATAGCTTGGTGGAGACATGAGAAGCAAACTCGCCAATTTGTTGGGAAGACTCCAACCACTTTATGGAGAAAAATGGAGGAAAAGTTTCGAAAGTATTTCCTTCTCAAGGGATACAAGAGAGAGCTCTACCAAAGGTACCAAAATTTGAGACAAGGTACGTGAACGGTAGACCAATATACCAATGAATTCAACGAGTTGGTGATTTGCAACAACATTCAAGATCCGAAGAGGTGCTTATAAACAAGTGCTTGAATGGTCTTCAGCTTCATATCCAAGATGCCTTAAAAGTTCTTGACATTTGGGATTTAAGAGATGCACATCAATAGGCACTCAAAGTAGAGCGTTCTCACTCTAGGAGGCAACAAACCTCTACCTCACTAAACAGGACAACCAAGATTACCACCAGTACCACCAAAGTTGCTGAAGTTACGACACAATCTACTAGTAAGCCTTCTTCTTAATACAACATTTTAAAACAATCATCTACAACCGGTATACGTTATTTTGGTGGGGAGATAAGTCATCGTGCTAGTAATTGTCGAATCAATAAGAATCGATTAGCTGGTAAAGCTTTCTTGGTGGATAATGAGTTTGATGAGAACACGGAGGAACCACTTGATGAAGAATCGAAAGATGATGAAGTTGTTGTGGATGATGAATATATAATACATGCTTATTCCGGCGAGCTTCTCATAGTGAGAAATATTTCCCTCACTCTTAAAGATGACATCGGAGATATAGGTGCCTACGCACCAATATTTTTCATTCATCTTGCACCATTTTAGGGAAGGTATGTAAATTAATTATTGACTTTGGTTGTTGTGAAAATGTAATTTATGACATGGTGGCAAGCAAGTTAAAATTGGAGTTGAAAGTGCACCCCATGCCTTACAAAATGTCGTGGTTGAAGAAAGGTACCGAGGTAACCGTTTCCAAATAATGCCTTGTCAATCTTTCCATTGGCTCTATCAATTTTGATAAGATATGATGCAATGTTCTTCCCATGGATGCTAGTCACATTATTCTTGATCGACCGTGGCAATTTGATAGGAGGACTACTCATGATGGTTATCGTAATATTTATTTTTTTGTGTATTGAGGAAAGAAAATTACTTTAGTGCCTGGTAAGGAACCTTTCATGACTCCTTTGGTTAAGAATTCCTTATCTCCTACTTTGCTCACAATGAAAGATGTAAAGGGTGCCATGAAAGATGTTAGTATTGTGTATATTTTGCTTAACAAAATAAAAGTTTTTGGAGAATGTAAGTGCCAAATAGGAAAAACAATTATGCCAAAACCCCATCAAGCTAAAAGTTTTTTTTGGAAAATTTTTAATCAAGGATGTCTTTCCATTGGACTTACCACTTGGTCTTCTCAAAATTTTTAGCACATAAGTAATCGTTTTTTTATAAGAGACATTTAGCATCAAACTGACTTGATGTCTAGTGCTTCACTACCTAATCTAGCTCATTACAGAATAAGTCCGGCTAAACATGAAGAATTGTAGCAACGGGTTATGGAACCCTTGAGTAAGGCTTTTATAAGGGAGAGCCTCAGCCCATGTACCATTCCAGCCCTTTTGGTGCCTAAGAAAAATGGTACTTGTGTGTTGATAGGAGGGTGATCAACAAGATCACTATTAAGTACCACTTTCTATTCCCTGCCTTGATGGTCTTTTCGATTAACTTTCTGGCACAATTGTCTTCTCAAAGCTAGATTTAAAGAGCAGTTATCATCAAATCAGAATTAAACTTGGAGATGAATGGAAGACCACATTCAAAAACAAGGATGGATTGTTTGAGTAGCTAGTCATGCCATTCGGATTGTCTAATGCACCATTGACATTCATAAGGTTTATAACCTAGGTTTTTAATCCATTTCTTGCGAAGTTTGTTGTGGTTTATTTTGATGATATTATGCCTTTTAGTAAGTCTACTAATGAGCACTTGCAGCACCTTCGAGAAGTATTACAGGTGTTAAGGTAATGGCGCTCGTATGCAGCCCCCAACAAGTGTTACTTCATGGTGTCACAAATCCTATTCTTGGGATTTCATATCATAAAAGAATGGATTTTGGTTGATGATGCTAAGATTAAGGTGATTAAAGAATGGCCAACTCCAGCAAGTGTGCATGAAGTTTGAAGTTTTTATGGTCTAGCTTTTTTCTATTGGCGGTTTATTGCACATTTTAGCACCATTGCAACCCCACTCACCTCTTGCATGAAGAAAAGAGTTTTTGAGTAGCCAAGTGTAGCCCAAAAAAGTTTTGAACATCTCAAAGAAAAGTTGAGCACAGCCCTAGTCCTTGCATTGTTTAACTTTGATCTTGTCTTTGAGGTGCATTGTGTTGCATTAGGTACTAGCATAGGAGGAGTTCTAAGTTAAGGTGGTTGACCCATTGCCTTCTTTAGTGAGAAATTGAATGGTGCAAAACATCGTTATAGCATTTATGATTTGGAATTTTAGGCATTATTTCACACACTTGAGCATTGGAGGCAATATCTTATTCATCGAGAGTTTATTTTATACACTAACCATGAAGCTCTCAAGTATATTTCATGGCAACAAAAGCGCCATTTTAGGTGTGCAAAATGAGTTGAATATGTTCAAGAATTCACGTTCATTATCAAGCATAAGGCTGGGAGTTCAAAATCAGGTTGCCGATGCTCTTAGTAGAAAGAAGAGTTTACTCCATACTATGCATTCTACTATTCTTGGATTTGACTCTTTTCAAGAGTTGTATCGAGAAGATCCTTATTTTTCCAAGATCATTCCAGAAGCACAAGACAAGAAGCTTGCTGATTTTATATTATTTGATGGTTTCCTTTTCCAAGGAAATCATCTATGTGTACTGGATTGTTCTCTTCAACAAAGGGTGATGATGAAATTCACCATGATGGACATTTTGGGCATGATAAGACTATGCAACTTATTTCAGCCAAATATTTTTGGTCCAATATGAAACGAGATGTATATCTACATGTGATGAGGTGTCGACGTTGCCAACTAGGAAAGGGACAAGCTACAAATGTTGGTCTTTATTTGCCTTTGCCGATACCACAAGCCCCTTGGGAAGATATCTCTATGGACTTTGTCCTTGGACTACCATGTACATTTAGAGGTATGGATTCAATCTTTGTGGTTGTCGATAGATTTTCAAAAATGGCACACTTCATTCCTTGTCACAAAACTATGGATGCCTTCACGGATTGCTGAGTTATTCTTCAAAGATATCTACAAGTTGCATGGCGTTCCTAAGATTATTACTTCTAATCAGGACACCAAGTTTCTTAGTCACTGTTGGTAGTAATTATGGAAGAACATTGGTACTAAGGTGCATTATAGTACTGTGTTTCACCCCTTAAACGGATGGACAAACTGAAGTTGTCAATCGGTCCCTAGGAAATCTATTGAGGACTTTGATTGATGATAATCCCCGCTCTTGGGAGACACGATTGTCACTTGGAGAATTCGCATATAATTGTTCGGTAAACCGTACCACTGGATACAGCCCTTTTGTGATTGTGTATGGGTGTCAACCGAAGATTGCTCTTGATCTTGCACCTATTCCTTTTGCTGAAAAGAGCCATTGATAAGGTGGATGATATTGTTTCTCAAATGAGGCTAGTTCATGAAGATGTGCACCAAAGGTTGGAAAACAAAGCTGAGTCCTATAAAAGGATGTCGATAAGCGTTGGCGTGAAATCATCTTTGAACTAGGAGACTTTGTTTGGGTTTATTTGCCACCGGAGCATCATCCCATTGGAAGCTACAACAAGCTTAGTGATCGAAAGCTTGGTCCACTTGAAGTTCTTGAGCGCATCAATCCTAATGCATATCAACTAAAGTTGCCTTCTCATATGAAGATACATGACGTGTTCAATGTTAGTCATTTAACACCTTATATGGGTGATTCTTCCAATGATGGTGATTCGAATTTAGGGACGAATTCTTTTAAAGAAGGGGGGAATGATGCAGGTCATATTCAAAACCAACTCATTCAACCAAGAAAATTAGCACGCATTCAAGATCGACAACACTCTCTTCAATAAGCTTGCAATTAATATACCTCATCGATATTTGAAGCCCCCCATTGATAAGCACCCATCAGCAAGAGTCTTATCTTCGACTTTGTCATTTCCCATGCATTGGAAGCTTGCAACAAGACTCCTCGAGATGGCCACAAGCATTGGAAATATTGTACTTTTAACATCTTCTAGTTTTTATGTGCTTTATAGTTTCTAGATTTTAGTCTTTTCATTTGTTTTGCTATAAAAGGCCATCAAGTTTATGTAAAGGGAGACTGAATTTGATTAATGAAATTTGCTTTGCGTAATTCTCTCAAACCTCAAAGAGTTCATACCCCTTGAAAACTTAGAAGAGTTTTCACTCCGTCCTTGAAGAGGCGGAGTTTTTAAAGTTTGCATCATTGAAGAGTTGCAGCCATCAATCCAAAAGAATTGATGCCATTTCAACTTCCTAGGAGGTTTAGAAGAGCAACCACTGAAGTTCTTATCCTTTTTTATTCTGTATCCTGACCAGTCACGATTGCCCACTTCATTCTGAAATCGACATCTCCATAGTGCTTTTTTGAGAAAACTCAAAACATAAAAGTTGTAGATCTAGAAGTATTCCTACTTTTAGCTTTGAAATTAAATCCGATCTGTATCGACAAAGTTATGACCATTTTCTCGAACTAGCGCAGAACTGAAATTTCTACTCGTTCTTGTCACGAAGCTTCTGTGCGTGCAAGTCACTCTCTCGATCCTATTGTTCGAGTAGTTGACCTTGGGCTACATCAGGGTGCAATTGCATGAGCAAATCCGAGCCCGAGGTGCTTGACTATTTACATTGGGATGAGTCAGCCTCGGAAGAAAGGTAAAATATTTCAGCTTTAGATATGATTTAAATGAGTAGGCCAAAAGCATATTGGAAGTGCTTATCTCACTATTATTCCCCTAATTGCACCACAGGACGGTTAATTGCAAATTATTTTTCAAGAGAGAGAGCCAATTTAAAATAGGTAATACTTCAAACCCATGAAATGTCCGACGAATGTCATCGACGAGGTAAAACTCGGGTCAAATCTTAGATGAACAACCGAATCGTGCAATTCTTTAATATGTTATGGTATGAGGAGTCAAATCCATATTGTGCGCTTAATTCGTACGCACAACTTCGTTACTCAGATCTTTTAAGACAATCGTCAGGTTAATTACATTTCCTTTGCTTTTACACGGCTAGAATGCTTTCACATGCGATGCGTAATCTTAAGCTATAAAATGTGTTCCGAGAAGAACTCCAACAAGTTAGGGCTTCGAAGGTCTTTGGTTCATTTCCATGAGCAACTAGGGGTATTTTTGGAATATATGGGGGAAACTGTTTCTGAAGTCTGGAATTATCTCTTTAAGTTGGTCCCCCACGAGAGCTTTGGATCTGACATAAACATCGAGCCAACAATGCTTTCTTTGATTTGTCTCTTCAGCATTATCGGCATAATATGTACAAAACTAGTTGATGTGTCCATTGCATTGTTCATCAATTGCTGCATGTCATTATCAATCTTTCTCGTTTGTTTGATCGTGTTTGGAAGCTCCTCAAATGTTTGAAATGGAAGAATGATACTTCTTTTACAGAAACAAAAAGTACTCTGAAGTCATATTTTCTCATAAACTACTGTAATTTTGCATATTGAGCCAAAATTTAGATTTTATTGGAGTCATTTTCCCAAGAAGTAATTGTTCTGGCTACTACTATTTTAGTCCATTCTAAAATAGACGAAAGGGATTCATTCTATCTGTGCAATAAAAAAAGTGGGTTGTGCTAGCATCACCATCCTCTGCAGCATGACGGTGTGACAGTTAAAGGATAGCCACAAATTTTCCTTTCTCCAACACAATCGCGTGGAAATTTTCAAGCAAAACACAGATCACTATCTCTCTCACGAAAAATGTGCAGCTGAGGATTGACTGTCCGTTTTCCAAGCTAACGGTACGATTAGCCAAGCATTTTCCATAAAAAATAAACAACACTTTAGCATACATAAATCCAAAAGTTTTGATTTTTACAATTATAGTTGAGAGAACATCATTTAGATTTGAGGATTTCATTTTATATTATCCATTTGCATCTTTGCCCTTTCAATACACTATGTAACTGCAATTCGTGTTAAATAAAGTGACATGGCCACGCTTTCGATTGAAATTTTTTGGGAAAAAGTTTGAATTTCAAATGAAAGATGCTATTACTTGCAATACAGTAGAGACTCATATTCGTATTTGGGAGGAGGGGACAATTTGATTACGATTGAAACCCAAAATTGTTGATTTCGTAACAAGAGATGCTCAATCTACTCATTATTTCTATTTATGATTTTTGTCACGCCCCGAACCCCATCGAGCTCATGGCATCTCTCTTCGGTCCAATTAGTACGACATTCCAGGATATGTTGCCAACCGAAATCAGCACATTAGAGATATAAAGCACCAGCGAAAGCCACAAACACCTGGACAATAATTGACGAGGGGTAAAAGGGAGAATGAACATCCATTACCATTATAAACTTATACAATATCTACCATTTACAATCCACAACATAATATACATGCACACCGAACTTCTAAACTATACACCACTGATATCAAAAAGGATCAGCAGTCTGGGTATACCATGCTCCAAAAATGAGACACTACAAAAGGTTTACTCAACCCCTAAACTAGCCCCTACGCCCTCTAGATGGCGTCCACACCGAGTTCGACTCCTCAGAACCCGAGTCTGAATCTCCTGAGCCACCTGCTCCTTTGAGGACTCTAAATTAGCCTCGATCTTAATCAAGTTGTCCTCATCACCCGACTCTAGCGGAACCTCAATCCGCTCTTCCTCTTTGAACTCCTCATATGGCTCTTCCTCTGGCTTATCCTCAGGTTGCACTATGTCTATCCAGACCTACGGTAGTATGCTTGATCTAGGTCATATTATCGTTCTATCGGGTACTCTACAACATTATGATCGGTGTGCATTGGAATCCCAAAACGTTAGGGCGGCGGCGGCGGAAGATTCATGGTTTAGGCCGGGGTTTTGAAATGTTTTGGTTGTGTTGACACATAAATTTTGTCTATTCATTTAAGGTTTTATCGCATAAAAATTAGGGTTTAATTTTTTATCCCCTAAACTAAAAATATTTTCTTTAAATTGCATGGCATGTAGACAATAGGTGCATTTGCATTAATAGGGCCTATTAGAACATATTTTCAATGTTTATTTTCAAAAATTAAATTAAAAAAATTAGTTAATTAATTAACTAAAAAAAAAGGAAAGTAAAGAAGAAAAAACAAAAGAGAGAAGAGACAAAAGAGGGGAAGGCCGTCTGCTTTCTCTCAAGGAGTGCACGTCAGAGGGGGGGCTATGAGAAGAGAAGCCAAAAGAAAAGGAAAGGAAAAGTCAAAGAAAAAATGACAAAAAAAGAAGAAGAAAAAAAAGCTTTTCTTCTTATTCTGTTGACAGCATAATCCATTCACAAAAAGGCAGAACGCAGCACGAAGTAGGAGAGCAGAACGTAGCAAGAAGCAGAAGTGATGCAGAAGGGCAGGCTGATCAACGGCAGCTTTGAGTGGAAAATAGAAAGAAAAGAGCTGGCTTCGTTGACTGATTGGGGACCGTTTTGGAGGGACACCAAAGAGACAGGACCGGTGGGAATCTAAAAGGAGGAGGCTTGGAACGAGAAAAAAAAAGCGGAGAGAACGGGAGGAGAAAGGAGAAGAGAGCTTGAAGAGCTTCCGGAGAGAATAGACTATAAGGGGAGCCAAAACCGAGAAAGAATCAAGAAAACCAAGAACGCAGAGAGAGTTAGAAGAAGAAAAAAAGAAAAAACGGAGACGACTGAGAGTTGAGGGGAATCAGAGAGATTCGACTCTCATCCACTTGCCGGAATGTCGCCTGAGCCACCGCTGAGGCCCCAGTTGTCGAGCCTCTCTTCGGTCAACCTCGAACCAGGTGAGTTTTGCATCCTTTTCTTCCCCTGTTTTTGTCCCCCTTCCCCTGCCTCTCAGGTGCTGGGCACACCGAGCCTATTCGGTGGTTGCCCGGCCCCGTCGAAGGAAGCTAACTCGTTTTTGACACTCAATGAACCTTTTCCAAACATCATGTGTAAAAAAAAAAGACTACCAATCGTGTTGAGATCAGGCATGTAGCTCCCTTTTCAGGTTGCCTAACACCTATTTGCCAAAATGCTTCAACGAAGTTCTTTGAGTTTATGACCCTGAGTTTGATCTTGCATTTTCGAGTTGTTTTTGTGCAAATTGAGACCTTATTGTGGCAAAAAAACAGTTGTATGGGTCTTCTCGCTTCACATTTGAGTTGAAAACCACATCAAATCTCACTCTAGAACATTTTTATGAACTCGCACATCACATGTTCGACGAAATGCTTAAATGGAGGTCCGAGTTATTTTTTGGGAATCAGTTCTTGAAACTCGATTTTTATGCTTGATTGGTTCCCATATTGGTCGCATGGTGTATGAATTCGTGTTTTCTCTGTGGTTTCTTTTGGTTTTGTCGCATATCTTGCATCGTTCGAGGCGGCCATGGACGTGACCTTCGCCGGAGCTCCATTCTCCTTTGCCCAGTGACACCTGTGGCTCAAAGCCGCCACTGTCAGTTCGCTCTTTTCCATGTTGTGTATGCTTGGTTGTTTGGGTTTTACGTTATCTTGTGGCCGAAAGTTTGGGGATCGGAGAATGAATCTTGGTTGCTGGTGTCATTCGGCGACCGGAGTTAGCTGAAGGTTCGGCGGATGGGGGGGTCGATGGTGAGAGCGTGAGCCCGGTGTAGGTAGTCGACGTTGGCGGCCCGCATCGTCGGTCGGAGGCCCAAAAGCGTTCTTGGTGAGGTCTCGGTTGAAGAATAGGAGTTCTCGGTGAAGAACAGTAGGAAGCAGGGGAGCTTTCTGGGCAAGAAGGTCACGCGCAGGAGGGGATGAAGAAGAAAGAAGAATAATAAAAAAGGAAAAAATAAACAAAAAAAAAGAGAAAAGAAAAGGAAAAGAGGGGAAAATCAAAAGAAAAAATAGAAAATAAATGAAAATGGGGTCCCGGGGGGTTGGAATGCCGGGTCAGAGTTCGGGCGGATCGAGTCAGGGGACCCGGCCCGGAATCTTTATTTTATTAATAAAAGTATTCAAAAATTCAAAAATTCAAAAAATATTAAAAATTTAAAATTCCAAAAAATGGAAAATTTTTAAAAATCCCAAAAAATTAATTGAATAAAAAAATTAAAAATATTTTTAAAAAAATTCAGAAAATTCAAAAATATTAAAAGATTTAGAAAAATCCGAAAAATTCCAAAAAAATCCAAAAATAAGGAAATGTTCAAAAATCACTTTTTGGGCTTTATTTCACTAGATGTTAGTTTTAATTTCATTCTGGGCTCAGTTTAAAATTCGTAAAAATTGAGAAAATCTTTTAAAAAATTCTCAAAAAAATCGGACAAGCCATTAGGGCTTTACCTTAGGGCTTCTGATTACCTTTTCCTTTCTAGAGACGATGATAGGTCGCTGGTTATTTATTTTGGTTGTGCGCTTTAAATATATTGGTTGTTATTTTCCATTTTTAGCATGGTTAGGACAAGCTTTAGGCTTTTCGATAGGCTACCCGGTATGTTAGTTTGCAAACGTTCAAGTTTAGGTACCGAAAGGGCACTAGTAGATCGCTAGTGTAATTAAGTCCCGAATTTTAGAATCTCTGATTTTCGCATGTATCGAGCGACACTCCTACGTCTCGGATAGGGTTTCTAGCCAACCTTTAATTATGGCTAGTGGCGACTCGATCGAATGCTTAGTTTAGACAATTCTTGTCGCACGAGGTATGAGGCTCGGGAGCGCCTCGGTCTTTGGATTAATGAACTCTTTGGTTCCTCATTCGAACGAATCAATTAACATTCACATCCATTAACCAATACCTCTTGGCCTAATCCGATTGGTTCGGGAAGGTCGCGACAGCTTGGCGACTCCGCTGGGAACTTGAGGACTTAGGCCTAGTATAGCTTGATTGCTTGTTAACTAATATGGTCTGGTGGCAGGGTATCGTGAAGGCTCAAGTAAGTCCGCTAATATTATGTAAAATGTTCTTGCGGTTGGGAGTTATAAGGTGATGAGTGATTATTAATCCCTTGTTTTGCAGGTTTGGGGTTTGGGAACGAATATTTATTTTTTCGAATTCTTAAAGCGTTGTTTGCATATTACTCGTTGTGTATGATTTAAATGTTTTAGCACTATACTGTTGTACACACAATCATGTTGTCGGACCTGAGCTGCACTAGGAATGTTTAGGATGGTATTGAGTTGGATACGCCTTCGACCGCAAGGCTGCATAGTAGAGGTTGCCCAACTCAATCCTGAAAGCTTCTTTCTTGGTGTCAAGAATGCTTATCTTTGCCCGCGAGCCCGCGTCGCATCGGGGTATCATTCTTGACTGAGCTGGAGTTACGAGGACTTGGCTTAGTGCGTGAGGTCGCGACTAGTCATCCCACCCTTGTAACTCCAATTTGTTAAGCCATCTAGAGTAGAAGTTTAGCCGCACGTTACATTTGCATGTTTACGTGATTGAAAGTTCGTCATCCAATGTAAGTATGATTTCTCTCATTACTTGTTCACTTTTGGTTCAAACTTTTATTTTTGAAATTTGTGGAAATCAATCGAATGCCCTAGGTGATCTAAGCTTATAATTGAAAATTACGGGCAATCACTCTTGACAGTGAGCCTTGAGCATAAAACTCAAACACCTCTAATTTGGCCTTACAAAACAGATGATTTTGTCTAAATTTTCAATTGTGGGCTTAAAATCACATTTTGTATAGAAGTTCTTTCAAGTCGAGATGGTATTTTGGGGCATAAAGTTGAAATCAAATTTTCGATAAAATTCTTTTTTGTCCTCATTTCGGGAATTGAAATTCAATTTACATTTTTGTGTATTGATTTCTCGAAACAAGAATCAACCCTATTTTCTGCAAAAGTAAAATCACAAATTAGTCTTTCAAAATTGATGCCACATTTTGCAATGAAGCTTTTAGAATAAAAGGGGCATTCGATTGAGAGCCGCAATTTGATCTTTTAATGATGTCTCCTCTTACGACGAAATCTTGGTGAAATACCAAAAGCCCACAAATAAGGACCATGGGGGGCATGTATCGTTGCCTTGCTTTTGTTGTAAGAGGCAGCATCAGTAAAAGATCATTTTTTTCATTCACATACTAACATTATCTCCCCTTCACAGGTTATGCGTAACGATCATTCTTTGGAATCCTCTCACCTGACCATGCCAAGAAGTGGACTTTAAAGCTAGGACAAGAATTATTTATCGTATTCCTTCATGCAAGAGTTTTTCGTATCATGTCCTTGTCTTCATTCTCATCACGAATCGTGTTTTCTGATTTGGGTTAATCGTGAACCCAATCGATGTGTTTGTAAATCGTGCACTATCGTCCTTGAGTAATGAGGTTTTAGTTCATATCATTGGTCCTGGAAAGTACTTGTAATGCTTCATACTGAGTCCCCGGGTTAGGCTTTTATGTCTTACTTTCAAAATGTTTTGAAAATAAGTTTTTAAATTAAAAAAAAAGGGGACTTGCTTAAGATTTTATATTTCTTTGCTTGGTCACTTTCTCAGTTGGGACCACAAAATGATACTTTGATATGGTAAGGTTGTAATCGTTCCAATTGGAATTTCTCATGCAAAAACTAACTTATCCATCCATTTTTGTCAAATAGGTAAAATGAATGATTTGTTCGACATTCACCTCTTTTAAAAACAAAAGTATAAGCGCTCGAAACCCGAGTCAAATGTGACATGGCCTAATCACCGATTGAGTGTGTCATGGGTTAACACATCTTGCTAACAAACCATAACAAGGAGATGCTTAATTGGGAGAATAGACCGGGGGCATGGAATGTCAAAGTCGCCCAACTCAATGAAAAAGGATGTATTTCGTTCCCAAAGTTCAATCGTTTTAGCATAGAAATGACACATTCTTTCCTTTTATCCATGATCAATTTGAATAAAAGTCTCGACATGAACAGGACGAGACGACGTGCATCAAAATTACCTTACTAAAACGCAAAGTACACTTGATCAAGAAGGCAACGTTTCCACCAACGATGAATGGAAAACACCTAATTTAGTGTGGAGCACAATGAACTCCCCCTCACCCCTGCCGAAGAAGCATGACAGGGCAAAAACATCAGATTCATCATAAAAGGTGTATCGTTCCTAAATTGAGTCTACTTGAGAATGGAGATAACATATTTTATTTCCTTTCTCGCAGGGAGATAAATGGGGCAGGTCATTCAAACGGTAGTAACCCTCACCCATGATGCAAAATATAACGGAGTCAATCGATTCAGCACAAAAAAGGCATATCATCCCTAAATTAGTCAAATTCAATTTTGGAATAAAACTAACATATCTCATCGCTTATAGACGAAGGCGCACATTGACCACGGAGGTGACACCTCCTACCAAAGAAACATGCAATAGATGGGGCAAAGCATCCAAAGGACAATGCCCTCAAATATTTAAATAGTGCCGAAAAGTCAAGGCGAAGAAAGCGGATGAAGGGAGCTGCTAAACATACAAGGAAGCAAATTCAAACGAAGGGAGCTGCCAGACACGCAAGGAAGCAAATTCAAATGAAGGGAGTTGTCAAACACTCAAGAAGGCGAATTCAAACGGGGGTAAATTGTATCGTTTCCAATTGTCCATTTTGATTTCATTTTTGACATAATTCTCCTTTCCTTTGATAGGAAGCATAAAAAACATGAAGGATAAATGCAAGTGAAGGGTAATGATGTGTCGTTTCCAATCTTTCGATCTATAAAGATTCATGCACTAACATGTTCTTTTTTATTCTTTACAGGGTTACCAAGTCGCCATGTAGTAGGTAAGTACCCTTCTTCCAAAATTCAAATGAAAATCAAATGAAAATTTTCTTCATAAAAAAATGGGAGAGTTTCTAATGTATTTGAGAAAAGAGCACTAAAGTAGAATTGTGAAAGCAAATTTTTCACAAAAATTTTGAATATCGTCTTTATCCAATAATTGCCTTGGTGCTTGGCGGACCATTTATTTTGAATCAATTCCCTATCGAGATTAATCAATTCGTGATGATCTCAACAAAATGAAAGGGAGATGTTAATAATGCCAAGTGAGAAATATTTAGAATGAGGAAAGGCAAATCATTTCTAAACACGTCTCGTAAATGCTTTGAGAGTTGAGCAGAAAAGAAAACCTGTGTTGTTCAAGGACAAGAGATTCATTCGCGAGTAGTACACGGACCAAAATGAAAAGAGGCATTTCTTTCATATATCCTATACACTACAGGTGACCATAGTCAAGCCCCTTTGAGCCTTTACAAGTGGAGAATTTCTACAAAATACTCCGGTCAAGAACCACCCCATAACGGGGCAAATTTGGAGGTTTTGGTTGACATTCTGTGGAGGAAAAGATGAGAAAAACTTCTTTGCCCTTACTTGTATTAATCTTTTTTATGGTAACTTTAGGTGAGTCCTTATAGAAGCTTGAAACATCCCAAAATGAAGAAGAGCATTCATTTCTCTACCCAAACACTCATACCATTTACTTAGCCAAGTTGAGCCTAAATATTCATTTCTAAAGCCCAAGTGGTGATTATCTTTCCAACTTGGGGAAATGCACATTATTTACCATGGCGATTGGTGCTTATGTTATAACAAGTAAAAAAAATCTCGAAAGTCTTAGGAGCTCAAAAGATTCAAATGAGCAAAAGTTAAATGAAAACTAAGGGGTATGAAAAAGCAGTGTGCCTGGTAAAAGCAAGGCCAATGCCCATTGAAAAAAAAAAAGAGCAAAAAAGTAACATCAAGAGAAGAATTCTTTTGCAAGAAAAAGTGTCAAAAGCAAAATGCTTGCATTAGAGAACAGAGCAAAGCTCTTGCATTGAAATGAATAGCCAATGGACTTTCAAGACAAGTTGGATTTCAAAAGTCGAGTGCCTTCAAAAAGATTAGATGATATGGTAATAATGCCATGATAATCACCAACTCCTAAATCCCATTTGAGAATTTCTGAGCTTTTTGAGATTTACTGAACCAATATTACAACCATTTCCCAAAGTCTCTTCTGATTAGGATGATTCAAGTGAAAATAAGGACTTTACAAAGAAGCTGTCGCTTGAAGAAGTGGAGGCAATGTTGTTTTATCTTATCTAAAGGTTTTTTGATTTGTAAACCTGGCGAAAATGACGATCAATGATTATTTCATTTCTTAGCCATCAATGCTTATCCGTTGTTGAAATCATGACCAAGCCCGAATTATAGTCCTTACAAAAGACCTCTTGGATTGGTCAATGCATACTTATTGCGAATGATTCTCAAAGCCTTCGACACTGGTAGTGTGAGGTATATAGAGAGATCATGTTTACTTCTCACATCAATGGATGGGATCAAACAACCTTTTTGAGAGTATGTGAAAAGTCTTTTCAGACTAAGGAATTCTTGTTTGGCATGCTTAATGGGCCCTCTTAATGAGTTAAGATCATTTTGACAAAAGACTTTCTCCTAATGGAATTTGATGATTAATGACGTCTTTCAAGCCTAAAGGCAATTTTGCGATATTGAAGGATGTTGAATGCTTTCTAAACAATTGAATCTATCTTGAATTGCTCATATGATCAATATTTTCTCATTGATGGTACCCTTTTGATATTGTCTTTCATGACATGTAATCAAATGACATTGATCTCATATGGTATGCCTTCATTATCAGAGCATTTGGTATAACACATTCCATTAAATGTGCAGTATCTATTTTGGAATCTTTTGATTGACATGTACGGTAAGCTCTAACAGCCTGAAACCATTCTTACATGAGAAGTCTTCCACACGTGAGATCGTGCTTTCTGAAGGTTGTGCGTTTGTCCTTAAACCACACAATGCAAAGGTTTATGCATTTATTGTATAACACCCCGATTTCAAAAGATTCTAGGTCTTTTCTTGAAATCCTGATTTCAAAAGGTTCCGGATCTTTTCTTAAACCCCGATTTCAAAAGGTTCTGGTCTTTTCCTGAAACCCTGATTTCAAAAGATTTCGGATTTTTCCTTAAATCCCGAATTCAAAAGGTTTCGAGTCTTTTCTAAAACCTGATTTCAAAGAGTTACGGGTCTTTCCTTAAATCTCGATTTAAAAGATTTTGGGTCTTTCCTAAAATCCTGATTTCAAAAGGTTCTGGGTTTTTCCTGAAACTCTGATTTCAAAAGGTTCTGGGTCTTCCCTTAAACCCCGATTTCACAAGATTCTAGGTCTTTTCCGAAACTCTGATTTCAAAAGGTTCCGAGTCTTCTCTTAAACCCTGATTTCAAAGGTTTGTGGTCCAACCTTAAACCATGCATCAAAGGTTTGTGGTCTAACCTTAAACCACGCATCAAAGGTTTGTGATCCAATCTTAAACCACGATTTAAAGGTTTGTGAGCCAACCTTAAACCACGCATCAAAGGTTTGTGGTCCAATCTTAAACCACGCTTCAAAGGTTTGTGGTCTAACCTTAAACCACGCATTAAAGGTTTGTGGTTCAACCTTAAACCACAATTCAAAGGTTTGTGGTCCAACCTTAAACCATACATAAAAGGTTTGTGGTCCAACCTTAAACCATGCTTCAAAGGTTTGTGATCCAACCTTAAATCACGCTTCAAAGGTTTGTGGTCCAACCTTAAACGACGCATCAAAGGTTTGTGGCCCAACCTTAAACCATGCTTCAAAGGTTTGTGGTCCAACCTTAAACCATGCTTCAAACAGGCCCAACCTTGTTTAAGGTTGGTCTCAACCTTAAAACTGTGTTTGTGGTTTCCTTAAAAGTTTCCAAAAGTTTGTGATCCAACTTTAAACCACACTTTATTCATCTTACGTTATTTTACTTATTTTGTTCTCATCTTATTTTGTTTAATTTTATTTTATTTTATTATTTTTTTCTCTTGCGTGAAGCCAACTTTCACTTGCCTTCCGCTGACAAATTTATGTGTCTTTTGTCTTTAAAGGGAACCTTTTTGAACTCCCCTTCAAAGAGGGGCAGTTGTTGACACATAAATTTTGTCTATTTATTTAAGGTTTTATCGCATAAAAATTAGGGTTTAATTTTTTATCTCCTAAACTAAAAATATTTTCTTTAAATTGCATGGCATATAGACAATAGGTGCATTTGCATTAATAAGGCCTATTAAAACATATTTTCCATGTTTATTTTCAAAAATTAAATTAAAAAAAATTAGTTAATTAATTAACTAAAAAAAAGGAAAGTAAAGAAGAAAAAAAAAAAAGAGAGAAGAGACAAAAGAGGGGAAGGCCATCTGCTTTCTCTCAAGGAGTGCACGTCAGAGGGGGGGGGGCTATGAGAAGAGAAGCCAAAAGGAAAGGAAAGGAAAGGTCAAAGAAAAAATGACAAAAAAAGAAGAAAAAAAAAAGCTTTTCTTCTTACTCTGTTGACAGCACAATCCATTCACAAAAAGGCAGAACGCAGCACGAAGTAGGAGAGCAGAACGTAGCAAGAAGCAGAAGTGATGCAGAAGGGTAGGCTGATCAACGGCAGCTTTGAGCGGAAAATAGAAAGAAAAGAGCTGGCTTCGTTGACTAATCGGGGACCGTTTTGGAGGGACACCAAAGAGAGAGGACCAACGGGAATCTAAAAGGAGGAGGCTTGGAATGAGAAAAAAAAAGCGGAGAGAACTAGAGAGAAAAAGCGGAGAGAACGGGAGGGGAAAGGAGAAGAGAGCTTGAAGAGCTTCCGGAGAGAATAGACTGGAAGGGGAGCCAAAACTAAGATCAAGAAAGCCAAGAACGCAGAGAGAGTTAGAAGAAGAAAAAAAGAAAAAAACGAAGATCGACTGAGAGTTAAGGGGAATCGGAGAGATCCAACTCTCATCTACTCGCCGGAACGTCGCCTGAGCCACCGCCGAGGCCCCAGTTGTCGCGCCTCTCTTCGGTCAACCCCGAACCAGGTGAGTTTTGTATCCTTTTCTTCCCCTGTTTTTGTCCCCCTTCCCTTGCCTCTCAGGTGCCGGGTGCACCGAGCCTATTCGGTGGTCGCCCAGCCCCGTCGAAGGAAGCTAACTCATTTTTGACACTCAATGAACCTTTTCCAAACATCATGTGTTAAAAAAAAGACTACGAATCGTGTTGAGATTAGGCATGTAGCTCCCTTTTCAAGTTGCCTAACACCTGTTTGCCAAAATGCTTCAACAAAGTTTTTTGAGTTTATGACCCTGAGTTTGATCTTGCGTTTTTGAGTTGTTTTTGTGCAAACTGAGACCTTATTGTGGCAAAAAAAATAGCTGTATGGGTCTTCTCGCTTTACGTTTGAGTTGAAAACCACATCAAATCTCACTCTAGAACATGTTTATGAACTCGCACATCACATGTTCGACGAAATTTTTAAATGGAAGTCCGAGTTATTTTTTGGGAATCGGTGCTTGAAACTCGATTTTTATGCTTGATTGGTTCCCATATTGGTCAAATGGTGTCTGAATTCGTGTTTTCTCTGTGGTTTCTTTTGGTTTTGTCGCATATCTTGCATCGTTCGAGGCGGCCATGGACGTGACCTTCGCCGGAGCTCCATTCTCCTTTGCCCAGTGACACCTGTGGCTCGAAGCCGCCTCTGTCAGTTTGCTCTTTTCCATGTCCTGTATGCTTGGTTGTTTGGGTTTTACGTTTTCTTGTGGCCGAAAGTTTGGGGATCGGAGAATGAATCTTGGTTGTCGGTGTCGTTCGGTGGCCGGAGTTAGCCGAAGGTTTGACGGATGGGGGGGGGGTCGATGGTGAGAGCGTGAGCCCGGTGTAGGTAGTCAGCGTTGGCGGCCCGCATCATCAGTCGGAGGCCCAAAAGCGTTCTTGGTGAGGTCTCGGTTGAAGAATAGGAGTTCTCGATGAAGAACAGTAGGAAGCAGGGGAGCTTTATGGGCAAGAAGGTCACGCGCAGGAGGGGATGAAGAAGAAAGAAGAATAATAAAAAAGGAAAAAATAAACAAAAAAAAGAGAAAAGAAAAGGAAAAGAGGGGAAAATCAAAAGAATAAATAGAAAAGAAATGAAAATGGGGTCCCTGAGGGGTCAAAATGCAGGGTCAGAGTTCAGGCGGATCGGGTAGGGGACCCGACCCGGAATCTTTATTTTATTAATAAAAGTATTCAAAAATTCAAAAAATATCAAAAATTTAAAATTCCAAAAAAATGGAAAATGTTTAAAAAATCCCAAAAATTAATCAAATAAAAAAATAAAAAAATATTTTAAAAAAATTCAGAAAACTCAAAAATATTAAAAAAATTCAGAAAAATCCGGAAAAATTCCAAAAAAAAATCCAAAAATTAGGAAATGTTCAAAAATTACTTTTTGGGCTTTATTTCACTAGATGTTAGTTTTAATTTCATTCTAGGCTCAGTTTAGAATTCGTAAAAATTGAGAAAATCCTTTAAAAAATTCTCAAAAAAATCAGACAAGCCATTAGGGCTTTACCTTGGGGCTTCTGATTGCCTTTTCCTTTCTAGAGATGATGGTAGGTCGCCGGTTATTTATTTTGGTTGTGTACTTTAAATATATTGGTTGTTATTTTTCATTTTTAGCATGGTTAGGACGAGCTCTAGGCTTTTCGATAGGCTGCCCGGTATGTTAGTTTGCGAACGTTCAAGTTTAGGTACCGAAAGGGCACTAGTAGATCGCCAGTGTAATTAAGTCCTCGAATTTTAGAATCTCTGATTTTCGCACGTATCGAGATGATACTCCCGTATCTCGGTTAGGGTTTCTAGCCGACCTTTAATTATGGCTAGTGGCGACTCCGATCGAATACTTAGTTTAGACAATTCTCGTCGCACGAGGTATGAGGCTCGGGAGCGCCTCGATCTTTGGATTGATGAACTATTTGGTTCCTCATTCGAACGAATCAATTAACATTCACATCCATTGACCTATACCTCTTGGTCTAATCCGATTGGTTCGGAAAGGTCGCGACAGGTTGAAATAACCACGAGACACGTCTCAGCAAGTAACACTCTAAACCCCACCTAGGCTAACACGTACCTCTAGACAAGTTCAAACACCATAACACTTAATAAGCACATCACAAGCACACAATTGCATTTACCCCGGGCTTTTAATGCGTGTAACCTGTACGTTAGCCACAATAACACAAATTCCAACCACATGCACATTTCAAATTAATTTCGTGCCCAATACACAAGTCGAACACTTAGCATTTCATTTCCACATTTCACACACTCGTTCATGTCTCATCACGCTATTTTCATTCCACTTGCCAGCAACTCGCATAATAGTACCGCCTCGGGTCAATTGTCAACTCACGATCCACACATGACCATCTCATTTTCACAACACTTCTTAGCCGGCATAATAGTACCGCTTCAGGCTATGTATTTTGCCTGCGTAATGGTACCGCCTCAAGCTCATCATCCACCACCTCAATTTCACAACACTTTTCAGCCCACGTAATGATACTGCCTCAGGTTGTGTATCTTGCCCGCGTAACAATATCTCCTCAGGCTCATCATCCATCACCTATGGCACAACTTGCGTTGAAGTACACGCCTTAGGTTGGCCATCTTCTGGTGATACCGGGCATCGTCCCGCATAAAAGTACCGTATCAGGACGGCTCAATTCCCCGCGTTAAAGTACACACCTCAGAGATTCTCGTGACCACACGCATGACACATCACACAATTTCTCATTCATTCACTCGCTCGATTTACACACTAACATTCCAAATTACCAGCCGATCAAATTCGGTCCATATACGCATCAAACCTCACGTATTTCACATGCTTAATTAACACTCAATCATGGCCAATTGACAGTCAATTCAATTCAACCCATACGCGCATATAACAGTCCACATTTCAATCAATTATTTCACAAACCAATGAGCATACAAGGCCGCCAATGGACCCACAATCATAGTCACAATTATGGGCATAAATTCAACATTCCCAAGGCTATTTCAAGCCACAATAGCCACACAAACCAGCCAACCCCATTCAATTCGCATGTGCACAATTAACCCGAATTTCTGCAATTTAGGTCAAACTCCACCATTCACGGGTATCGTACTCCTACCGACAACCCCCAAACCAACATGTACTATAATTTAATCACCAATATGTACTAATTCGGCCACAGCATGAACAGTAATTCGGCCACAACAGAAAATCACCATAACGGCGCATTTAGGCCCATTTTTCGCGCAATAAGCCACAATAATAACTCGGAATCATTCCGATTAACTAACTAATCAATTTTAATCTCAATTCCACCTCAAAAATCATCACAATTTCACCCAAAGCACTCAGCCAAATCAGTCCAACCATTGTCCCACGATTAACCCCTAAAACTCGCTAAAACGGCCCCTAACTAACTCGAAAATACCCGTTATCCTAAGCGAGGATTAGGATATCACTTACTTGTGATTCCTACATGGAATTGAGGCCTTAACAGTGGCTGGACAGGGAGCGAACAGCAACAGCAGTGGTGACAAGCGATGAGAGTTACCGACGACTCACCGCGGTCACAAGCGGCGACGATTGGTCGCTGGTTTTCTTCGGCTGGATTGAACAGGAATGAAGGCTGGTGATGGTGTTTCAGTGATGGGAAAAACAGGAGAGAGAGAGGGACGGTGGTGGTGATGGTGTGGCGAGACGGAGGGGCAAACGGTGGCTTGACAGAATGGCGGCGATGGCGAGCTTGGTTGGTCGGCCACGGCCACGGGAGGAGAGAGAGAGGGGTCGGTCGAGTTGGGTAGAGAGGGACAGAGGTGAGACGTGAGGAAGAAAATGAGGAGAGAGAGAGAGAGAAAAGAAAATAAATAGGAAGAGAAAATGCTATTCTAAGCCTACCCTAGGTGAAATTACCATCTTATCCTCCTCTCTACTTTCCATCCAATGGCCAAGATTCAAACTTATCTAGAAATCGACGGACCAGATCGATTCCCATAAAAAATATCCAAGGACAAAATTGGGAATTTCACAAAATTTCCAAGGGCAAAATTGTCCAAAAATTTCTATCTTTAAAGTAGGTGTGAAATGACCAAAATGCCCCTTTCCCATTATACTTTGCCTTAACAAAATCTCAGGGGGTAAAATGGTCATTTTCCATTTCTCATCGAAATTCAAATTTTCTGAAGAATCTGAACAATTCTGAGGCTTACTAAGCCAATAACAACATCGTCCAACTATCCTGTCATGACATTCATGATTTCTGAGACCCAATCTTGATCATTAATTAATGACCGAATTTAATTAACGTAACTTGAGCATATCTAGACTAACGGGTGACTTTTGGGGGAATTTGCATATTTGACCCGTGGCCGATACTGAATCAAGTCACGTTTTAGTTCACTGAGGTTGTGACGACCTTAGTGGTCACATAATCGCGAGGATCAATTGCTAGTTTCGATGGGCACGATCGTTTGGTATAGGTTTAGGGTCATTCGTCAACTTATTTCGTGGTCCAGCGGAATCATCCGCGATCCACTAATATGACAGTGGCGAACTGATCCCTAACTATTCTTGGATCGGCCTACATCGGTTCAAAATGTCACATCGACAATTTTTATGGTCGAAAGTCGGTTCACGATCGAGTTTCTTTAGTCGGCGAATTTAAATCCCTAATTATTCTTTCCCTAACGGTTAGTATCACATGAGTGATCAATTCCGGGTGAGATCTAACTACAAGCACGTCCATAAATCATCCATTTCATAAATTTCAAGTGGATCGGATTTCAAAATGTCACAACTTTCCTTTAGAAATTGCATTGAGAAAATTAAGAAAAATCAGAAAAGAGCACTCATTTGTATCCATTTGTCATTTAACATCGTTTTTCACTATGCAAATGTTATATCTGAATCCGTAATTATTTTTCAACAATCCATCCTCCAAGTTAAACCTAGTGGTAGAGTGTTCATATAGTAATCTCAAATATAAGGAGCACTCATAATTTTTTTCTTTTTACACACCTACACACACACCTACACCCACACCTAAAGCCTCAACCCAGAACCATGCAACTTCTCTACCGTAGCCCGGTCAATCCTCTTAGCCATATCAACACTCAGGTAATTTACCCAGTCTCCAATGTCGCCTCTCCTAAAGAACGACTTGCTCTCATGCCCTAAAGCTATCTTGCCGCTCTTGTTCACCTCCAACCCGCTCAATCTATCAAAACTACTGAGCCTCAGTATTTCATCCGATGTCCCCTCTTTCAGCTCTTCTTCACTGAATGGATACTCCAAGAAACCAACCAGCCTCCTCAGTTGAGCGCACGGGTCCTCCTTCACATCCTCGTACTTTAGGATCAACACCTTCTCAGGTTTCACCGAGCTCGCCTTGTGGTAGCCCAGCACGTGGTCCCCATAAGGCCCGAACGCGCTCATGTCGCGGCAGAACTTGTCGAGGGACTCCTGCAACGAGATCTCACCTTTGTCCTTGGGCGTTAGCTTGTTGGCGAAGTGCTAGAATGAGACAAAGGTGTCCTTGGGGTTCCTGTACAAGTACACCAGCTTGCACTATTGAGCGTCAGAGACGCGGCAACAACATGATTTGATGGAAGAAATTTTTGAAGGTGAAAAAATGGCAACTCGCGCAAAGAAAACAAGAGGATAAATAGAATTTTCTAACTCAATATATTTCACTTAGATTTCACTCTTATAAAAAATTACATGACTCCCATATTTACAGAAAAGTTACGTGACCCTTATCTTTCCTAAAATATAACTAGAAAGAATATCTCACAATATCTCATCTTATATCTCAATATCTAACCATATCTCTTAATATCTCACCATATATCTGAAAAAGCAATTATTTAACCTAAAAACACGAAAAATCAAAATATGAAAATACGAACAGACTCAAAAAAAAAACAAAGTACCAACAAATTTGATTTAATTTCTAACACTCCCCCTTAAACGAAATTCTCTTCCATCGATCATTCCGGTAGGCTCTTGAACTTTTGAAAATCATCGATCTTGAGAGGTTTAGTAAAAATATCTGCTACTTGATCTCTGGTCTTCACATGCAATATTTCAACTTCATTCTCTTTAGCCTGTTCTCAGATGAAGTGGTATCGAACATCGATATGTTTATTTCATTCATGAAAAGCTGGATTTTTTTGCCAAAGCAATAGCAGAAACATTATCAACAAAAATCTCCGTTGCTTTCTTCTGCTCCATAAGAATATCTTTGAGTAGTTTTCTCAACCATATTACGGAAATCCAAAGGTAAAAAGTCTATTGCTTATAAAACTAGCACTTTTCATGTAGACTTTGAAGGATCGGCTCCAACGACAACAATGATGATGATGATGATGATGATGATGATGATGATGATGATGATGATGATACCTTGTTGATTCAAGAGCTCTTAAGATTCTTGAAGAGAGAGAAATCCAAAGGCATTTATATTATCTATCCAAAGTTTAGAAAGAGGAAGAAAATCTAGAAAAAAATGCATTAAGCAAATCGAATTGAAAATTAGCTGATATCAACAATTAGCTTAGCTCAAAGATCACTAGAAGCAAATATCAACACCTGCTGTTTTTCTACAGAAGATCACGAATTTGATCCTGTCCAAATCCTAATGCTATCAACTACAGATTTCAAATTTTGATAAAATCAGATTCAATGGTATGATATTTGCTAAATATCTACTTTGTGTGAGAGTATCAAAATTTCATGTTCATTCTCTAACTTGCCTTGCAAATATTTTGATAAATTTATCATTATTCTTGATGATACCTACTAAATTGCTTTTGATTATGTATGATTCATATTGATATTATATCTTGTCAAAAATTTAAGGCATTACATGCATTCATTTCAAGACATGACACATGTAATGCTTGTATATGATAGAAGCATCAACATATCCTTTTGCAAATGATGCTAATGGTACATGGTACATTCTCATTGCATTTGAGATTCTTTTTGCTTGAGGAAAATTCCCTAATATTGAAAGCAACCATTGCATGCTTTTGTGTATTCGGTTGTAAGTGTTATACTATAAAAATTGATGATAATGTTGGAAGTGGGAGAACCGATAAACATCAAGTTCTAAGATAAATTGACAGGTGCACAAGCTGATGTTGATGAAGAACGAGTGTTATTGCATGTACCAACTAATGATATCTATCAAGATTAGCAACTTGAAGCACTAAGTTTGAAATCTGCACATTACCAAAGGATTGAAGATACAACTCAAGTCATCCTAAAGATCACATCCTTGGAGATATTAGCAAATGAGTAAAGATCAGATGATGATTCAAAGAGAAAATGTTTGTAGAGCAATCACATGATGCAAAGATCCAAACAGGATCAACGACATATGTCAGCTCAAGAAAGCACTTTGCGAACTCAAATAGGCACCAAAAGCGTGATATGAAAGGTTAGGTACTTTTCTTGTTAAGAATGAGTTTAAGAAAGGTAAAGTTGACACATTGCTATTCATAAAGAGAAATGATGATCATATTCTGTTAGTTCAAATATATATGTCATCTTTGGATCTACTAATGATCTATTGTGCAAGGAATTTGCAAATATCACGAAAAGCAAACTTGAAATGAGCATGATGAGAGAATTGAACTTCCTCCTTGGTAACAAATTAGAGCTGGCACTTCATATTTCAAGCAAAATATGCCAGAGAATTGGTAAAGTAGTTTGAGATGGAAAGTTACAAGAAATGTGATACATCAATGGCACCATCAACAAAATTTGATAAGGATGAGAAAGGTAATATGAGAATCCATCCAAATGAAGTTTGACAATTTTTATAGAACAAAAGTAGTAGTGGCAAATTACGAGACAACAGCATATGCTCCTATTTAACCTACAAATTATGCTATCTTCAAAAGTCTGAAAATTATGCTCTATGCATTCAATCACTAGTTATTTGGGATGTATCAAAATGCTTTGAATGACATAAGCGAGCCCTCAAAGCGTCGTATGAAAGGTTAAGAAGTTTCTTGATTGAATAGCTTAATATGCTCTTGAATACTGCTTCTACTTATTCGAAAGCAATGGCACATGATATATAATTTGAAAATGATATATATTTAACATCATTTGTGCAAAAGTTTGTTGAGTTTATGTAGATTGAAATTGGAATGAACTTAATTGAAGGACTCAATTCTTCTCGAGTTTCAAAAAGTAAAAAATCATGAGGATGAGGTTGTTACTAAGAATATAGAAGCAGAAACTTCCATTGAGCACCTCAAAGAAGTGACATCAACTCAAAGCAGTAATATCAACGTTAAATTTGTGACATCACTAATGAAAGTTGAGATAGCAGCCAACACAGAAGACGTTCCAAATGTTAAAAATTTCCGAACCCCAATGAAAGCTATTTGCTAGAATTATCATGATGGTAGAGGGAGGAAAACAAAAGGATGAAGAGCAAAAGAAAGGGAAAATCATGATTATCTCAAAGAAGCAACACATTAAGTAAGTGTAAAGATCAAGTATGGACAAATTTTGACATACTTGAGCTAAATGCGGCCTGGATCTTGGCTATCATTTTGAGGAGAGAAGAAAAGGTGAATGCATGTGTAGAACCTGCTAAGTTCTACATAGTACGGTTAATCCATCTTCTATATCTCTTACTTTTGGTCATTGTGATGATATTGATGATATCTTGATAATATTGATGATCATGAGTAAGATGATTGTTCATGACATGTGCGAATAATGATGATTACATGCCGGTGGTGATGATCCTAAGAGGTGATAGCACATAGACAGGGGGAACAATATTATTTTTATTAATAGTTTATACCAATTGTTAACATGTTGTCTCTCAATACGTGTCCTTGAATAGAATTTCATGATTAAATGCTTTTATCCATCATCTCTTCTGGATTATTATGAATTCTAATTATCTCTATTATTACCTGATGATTATTATTATGTGGAGACATTGAAATCTACTCATGCAAATTGTTGAAAGTATCTAAACTTGTTTGAGTAGATCTTTATATTCCCTTTGCAATCTCATGTTTTTTCATTAAAGGGAGAGTGTTACTGTGATTGTATACATCTAAGTTCCTTGATATACATATTTGTTTATGCAAATGGTGTTTGATCTATCAAACACAAGCTTCATTGCACATTTTTTATGTTCATCTGAGCATGTTGAATATGGGAAAAGGTTTGATTGTATGAAAATGAGCTGAATTACATATATATTTTTAATGCCATTTTTATTATGACAAAAAGGAGGTGAAGTTTAATGAATATGCATGTGTTTAGAGGAGTATTAGCTCACATGATGAATGTTCATTCCTACTTAAAACTCATGTGATTTAGTAACTTGTGTAGAAACATGAGATGTTGTTAACCCCTATTCTTTGCTCGTAATGTTTCTACTAGCCATTTCCTATTTGTATTCATTAAATATCTTCATATTTGGAGATTACATTATTTACTTTTTACGCACACAAAATTCAATATCTTTTATTGCGTGCTAAAACATCTGCATATTCAGACGATTGTTTTGTCATCATAAAAAAGGGAGAGATTGTTGGAAAAATCACCAATATGGTAATTGTTGGGAAAATCCCTTGTGTTGTTTTGATGATGACAAAGACAATTAAAGGCTATTATATGCGTATTGATTGAGTAGTACTAGGTGATATATGCACAAGCCAAGATGCAGATATTTGTCATAAATAATACTAAAATATTCTGATATTAGGAGTGCTGTGCTGATATCTAAAGTGAACAAGATATTGGGTAATTGAAGATGTATACAAACTGGAAGGATATTCAGATATGGTGAATATCTAGAAGGACCTTGATTGAGGCTGAACAAGTCGAGAAGAACGGGGATGTTCGTGATGGCTTGGAGGAACAAAAATCGGGTAAACAGTTGGATGGACTTGGTGATGGTGAACAAGTCTAGAACAAAGTTGTTTGGTAAAACTTGGAAGGACCATGAAGATGAATAGCTTGGTAAAGTCGAAATTGCCAATACATTTGGAAGGACCAAAAAGATCAATATTGATAACGGGTGAGAGCAACTACCTTATATAGATGAGGTGGAAGACTGTGATGCTAATTAAGGACTACGAGATATCCATGGTATGATCCATTAGGAGAAAATTGCAGGATGTCCTTATACGTTTTCAGTAAAGAACACCAATGAACTTAAAGATTAGCTAATTGATGATATTTGTATCAATGCTGAGACATCATGTCATTAATGATATTTGGATAACGAACATGTGAGGATGTTTGAATTATAGCCGTTAAAGGGTGGAAATGTGCAATGGGAAGATTAGGAAGTCTATCGGGGAATAGGAGCAGGTGTTTGTCAGAAATGTCAGAGCAGTCAACATTGGAACAGTAGTTGCATGACGTCTTTCCAAGTAGCCTACAAATGTTTAGGATAAAGGGCCGTATGAGGAGCTCCATCTCTGGACAGCAGCACCAACAGATCTCTAACGGCTAGTTGATTTTCTCAAGCACCTCCAATAGGAAGATTGAAGATATTTGTTTAAGAGAAGACCTTCTAGGCCAAAATGTTAGCGAGCACAATATAGAATCCAAATATTTGTTTTGAGTTGCTTTCCTTGTTGATATTGTTTCATTCTCTCGAAAATCTTTACTGTGATGATCTTGCTGTATAGCAATCGTGCGAAAGATCAAGTGTACAAGAGTAAGTGCAGTAACTAAGTCTTGATAGTATGATCTATCATTTGTAAAAGATCAGTACTTGCTAATTGTAACTTGTTGAGCAAATTACTAGTGTGATCTAATTGCGGCTGTTGGTCTGGAGAGTGGATGCAGTCTTAGGGACTATATATCTGCTTGCAAATCTTTTAGCTCTTTACTATTAGCATTACTTGATCTTTTTCATCATGATTTGTCAAACAGCAACTCGCACCTAATTTCTACAAATTGCTTTTGCCAATGTTTGAAGTTGAACTTGTTCTATTCCGCAAATGTTTTTCATAGTTCTCAAACAATCTATTTACCTCCTTTTCTAGGTTGTATTGTTAGCCCTAACAGCTCAAGCATCGGGGACCTGAGCAATGCCTTTATGGACCCAAGTTGTAACGTCTTGAATTCAACCCACTTCTGGGATTAATAAAATAGATGATTATTTCTTATTTCGTTTTAGTGAGTCTCGCCCGAAACTAATCATTCTCGGGATACTAACCATTAGGGAATGGTTAACTAGGAAAACGGTGCGTGAATCCAAAAACTCGACCGTGAATCGAATCCGATTTCGAGAAGCGACGAGGGAATATTTTGTGCCAAGATAGACCGGTCTAAGAAGAGTGACGGATTTGGTTTGACCAACGATGTACGATCAGATAGCGAGTGATTTCCGCCCAACCGAGAGTACGCGCGGTGAATGATCCCAAACTTATTCTGTACGACCACGACCCTTAGACTAGCGATGAATCCTCATGTTCTCTGGAAATCGGGACTGTCATGACTCGAGTAACCCTAGGTCGATACGCATAACCCCAAACAACCGTCCGTTAGTGAGAGACGCTAAAACTGAAAATTGAGCTAAATCGATCGTAGAATTGAGTTCGGACTTTTGTGTTGAATTTTGTGGGTGTACGGGACTATTTTTCATGGATGACGTCATTTTTATGTGGCCACACATATTTGGAATCGATAGAGTCAAAAATTGAAAATTTGACCCGGGGCGGGAAAATTACCATTTTACCCCTAGGTCTAATTATAGGGTTCCAAATTTTGGGCTTATTTGGGGATTATTTTAGGGTTTTACATTAGTTGTTTTAGCATGATCATTTTATTGAGGTTTAGTGGCCTAGGACATGCTGTACGATGGCTGGTAGCATTGGATTAAATCGGCCCAAATTCGGGCTCAAGTTCGGGTTCAATTGTGCATTATAGAGCGTGCCTAGTTTGGTCCTCGTAGTGGCTGATTTGGGTGATGTTTTGGGGAGCCAAATGAAGTATTTTGAGGATATTTAGTGGCCTAGAGTGACCTGTTTGGTGGCTGTCCATACCGAGATATAATTGGCTAAGGCGCGATCGATTTGGGGTTTAATGGTGTAATTACCGGAAATGTTGGATGGACTAAGTTAGTGGCTGAATTGTCCTTGATTGTGAGTGATTTTGTGATGTCATGTCATATGCCTAGTATGACTAAGAATGGAGTAGACTGGCGGGCCTCGATTCCGCAGATTCATGTTGATCTAATTGTGCGATTTATATGTGTGAATCGTGTATCATACAAAAGTACTTTGAATTGCTTTCATGGTTGTGCTAATATGTTGGTTGGGCATATTGAAATGTGGATTGAGCATATTGCGTTGTGAATTGAAAAAGTGGTGCGGTGCAATTAAATGCTCATTGTGAAATTCGTGAATGCCCAAGTGTGAACGTTGTGGATGTGGGTGTGCATCTCAAGCATTGGCATGGCACGTGCGTAGACAAGTGTGTGCGAATGACATGAGCGTGTGATCACTCAAAACATCCTGATGCGTTTTACGCGGGGTTCAGATAATAACTAGTGTATGTGAATGTGTGATCATATAAGGCCCTGATGCGTTTTACACGGGATAGTGAACCTGTCCTGATGCATGTTACGTGGGACGATGCCCGTATTACCGAAAGATGATCAACCTAATGCGTTTTACGCGGGTTGTGTGTCATGAGCCTGATGCGTTTCACGCGGGCTGGAGATCGATTTCAAACGGTTAGACTTGATGTGTTTTACGCGGGTCGGTGAAAATTGATAATTGCAAGTGTGCAAGAGTGCAAGTGTGCGAAATGCATTGATGAGACTTGAGCATGGGTGTGAGCATGAGCATATGCATGACATGCATCGTGGCTGAGTGATGTTCATATTCGTTCCGTGATTGAGTTCTGTGCTGTTATTGTAAATGTATGAGATGCCTAACCTGCAGGGTCAAGTAAGTATTGGATTTGGGCCCGAAGGCCCGAGTCATTTATGTTTCGACTTGTGTGATTGTTTAGTGCTCGTCAGGAGGTGCATGTTAGCCTAGCTTAGGTTTAGGGAACCTACTCACTGAGATTATTCTCATCATTATATAAACCTAAATTTTTGAGACCCCCCGCCTTGAGGTTTCAATACGCTTTGGGATTCCGCATTAGATGGAGCGGATGAGGACGATACACCCTATAGGGAACGGGGAGTCGCATATTAGATATTATACTTTAGTATGAGTGGACGTGGGGAAAACATATTACCAGACCCACGAATATGTAGTGTGGTGCTTTAGGGATAGTCTTGGAGAGTATGGTCCTCTCCGAACTTTTGATGTCCCGTTCCTGGGCTAGGCACAAGGTACCCCCGGTGTCCCGATGGAGAGGTGATTGACCCTAGTACCTCAGCTGAGGAGAGTGCGAGCTTTGATGGTGTACCCGTAGAGTATGAGGTGGATGAGCCCGATCCGATGGACTTGGAGCTAGTTGACTGGGACGCTGTTCCGGAGCCGATGGAGCCGGATGATGAGGAGCCGGAGCAGATCAAGGAGGATCCCGTACCAGAGGTCGAGCATGAGGATATGGACTAGGAGGAGGAGGTCGTAGAGGCTGAGTCCGAGCCGGACTCATCAGATTCTGAGGAGGAGATGCCTAATAGTTCTTTATTCTCTGAGTCTTCTTATTCTGACTCGGACTGGGTACCATAGGGTTTAGCTTTAGTCTCATACTGGTAGGGCCAATACCTTTTTGACCGGAGCCCCATCTTAAGTAGTAGACTGACCCCCGGGCCACTTATTCCTTTTTGTCAGTAGTGGCCATTGAATCGCTTTTGATTTTTGAGCGCAAGTTGTAAATAGATGATGTATATGGTTTTAGTATCAATGCAAGTGTATATCTGTTCATGTGGTTTGTTGCGTGGCTATCCTTGGTTTCGTGATTTTAAATTGTTCGGGTGTTGTATTGCTTCCGCATGTGCTTTATTCTCTATGTTGGGCGTTGGGTCGGTGACGCGTCTTGGCACGTCGCACTCGAATCGACCTTTGTGAGGGATGTGGCGCATCGTAGGGTGCGAGGCGTGACATCCCCGTTTGATTTGGTATCAGAGCAAGGCCAGCTTGGTCAAATTAAGTTGAAGCTTGGAGTGATAAGGAGCGATGACCTTGGGTAGCCAGTAGGGAGACCTCGTGTGCTAAGTGTACCTCATGACTGTCCATGTTTGGATTGAGTGCTTATATGAACTGACCTATAAGGTGCAGGTGCGGCAATACCCGAGCTAAATACGTGTATCCCCTTGATTGAAGTCTCGTGCTATTTATGCTCAACCGCATGCTGGTTGCTTGACTGCTATTATGTTGAGTTCCCTGCTTAGGACCTTAGACCGGTTTAGCTTGGTTTAGGTCTCTAATTCCTGGATGGGGTTATAGCAAGTAGGTGAGCATGCGATTTGAGAAGATGAGTAGCCAAGGAAGAGGTAGAGGCCAAGGCCGTGGTAGAGGTAGAGGCCGAGGTCGTGAGCAAGACCGTGTAGAACTGGCAGTGAGATTTGCCGAAGATTCGAGAGTGGATGGGTTTTTAAGGGCTCTTGAGAAAGCTAGAATTTTGGAAGGTAGACAAGCCCAGGAGAGAGATGCCATGATTGCCGCTACTGTTGAGGCTGCCATCGCTGCTGCTAATGGGGCAAATGGGAACAATGGAAATAATGGAAATCAGGAAAACCCAATCCTAGGCCCGGTAAATGTGATCAGGCTGATGTCTAAGTTGGTCGAGCAGTTCTTGAAATTAAAGCCGTCGAAGTTCAATGGCAAAGGTAACCCCGAGACTATGCCCCATTGGGTTGAGGAATTGGAGAAGGCCTTCGAAGTGTTAGGGTGCACCGAGGCCGAAAAGGTGACATTGGCGGTATATCAGCTGCAAGACAACGCCAATGATTGGTGGAAGGCCACCAAAGGAAGAGTATTTCCTGAAGAAACCACCTAGACTTGGGCTGTATTTTCTAAGAGCTTCTTAGGAAAATTCTTCTCTGAGAGCGCTAGAAAAAGAAAGTTAGCGGAGTTCATGAGACTCCGCCAAGGATCGATGACAGTGGATTAGTATGAAGCAAAATTTGCGAGGTTGTCAAAGTTCGTGCCAAGGATGGTAGAACACCCTAAGGACAAAAGCGCGAAGATTTCGGGATAGGCTGAAACTGGATTTGAGAAGTCAGATGATATCGCTGAACATCAAGGACTACAGTGAGATGTATGAGCGGGCACAGGGAATAGAGTGGGATCAGACTGGTAGGGTAGTTGCCTCTGGGTCGCGGTTCACCTCGGCTAGGGACAACCACTGTCTTGGAAAGAAACCGATGGTTGGAAATAGGCGATTTGTCCTACCGATAAGAAAGAATATCGGGAAGCCGAATCACTAGTAAAATAGATTTGGAGCTTGTTTCAAATGTGGGAGTATGGACCATCAAATTAGAAATTGCCCCCAACAACGCCCCGCAGGAACCTCGATGCAGCTACAACAACCCCGGGTTGGGAATCAGTCTAGGAATTCCTTGTCGGCTATTATGAACAGGCCGCCGGCACAAGGACGAGTGTATGCCATGGTGTGAAGGGAGATTGAGAATGTGCCAAGCGTGGTCACAGTTATGGTTTCTCTGTACCATCATGTAGCAGATGCCTTGTTTGATCCGGGGGCGTCGCACTCCTTTGTATCTACTCAGTTTATCGAATTGGCTAGATTAAAACCTGTCTTGTTAGAAGTGCAATTGTGTGTGACTACGCCATTGAAAGATAAGATATGCATATTGCTAGGATGCCCGAATTGTGAGATAGTGATTGGTAGTGTAGAAAGCAGGATAGATCTAGCTGTGTTGCCAATGTATGATTTTGATTTGTTTGTGGGCATGGATTGGTTAGTCAAACAGAATGCCGTAATGGACTGCAGTAGTAGGGTGATCCAGTTTAGCCTGGCCGGACACCCTAGATTCGAGTTTGTAGGGAGTTGAGGAGGAATCTCGATCCCTTGAGTTTCGTCTGTAGAAGCAACTAAGTTGTTGGATGAGGGCAATCAAGGTTATTTAGAAACTGTCGTTGATTCGATAGCAGAAGAAGTGCGGCTAGAGGATATAGTAGTAGTGTGTAACTTTCCTGATGTCTTTCCTCAGGAATTGCCGAGATTGCCACTAGAAAAAGAATTGGAATTTGTTATCGAGTTGGCGCTTGGAACGGAGTCAATCTCGAAGCTGCCTTATAAGATGTCGTTATCAAAATTGAAAGAATTGAAGGTTCAGATGCAGGAACTGCTAGACAAAGATTTTATCCGATCGAGTGCGTCTCCATAGGGAGCGCCGGTATTATTCGTCAGGAAAAAGGATGGGTCGTTAAGACCTGTGTATTGACTACCGTCAATTGAATCAAGTGATGATCAAGAATAAGTATCCTCTCCCAAGGATTGACGATCCGTTTGATCAGTTGCAAGGAGCCTCGGTATTTTCTAAAATTGATCTGAGGATAGGGTATCACCAGTTAAGAATCGAGAGGGAGGATATTCCAAAGACGGCATTCAGAACGAGGTATGGACACTATGAGTTCACAGTAATGCCATTAGGACTAACTAATGCCCCTGCTACTTTCATGGACTTAATGAACCGGGTATTCAAGGAATTCTTAGATCAGTTCGTCATTGTCTTCATAGATGACATTTTAGTGTATTCGAAGAGTTAGAGGAACATGAAGTACACTTGGAAAAGGTTGTGCAGATGTTAAGGGAGGACGCACTGTATGCTAAGTTTAGTAAGTGTGAGTTTTAGCTGAACCGTGTAGCATTTCTTGGGCATATAATTTCCGGAGAAGAAATCTCCATGGATCTGACAAAGATTGAAGCAGTACTAGATTGGCCGAGACCGACGACAATTACTGAGGTTCGGAGTTTCTTAGGACTGGCAGGTTATTATCGGAGAATTGTAGAAAGATTTTTAGCGATAGCCACCCCATTGACAAGGTTGCTTAAGAAGGAAACAAAGTTTGAATGGATAGAAAAGTGCAAAGAGAGTTTCCAGGAATTGAAGCAAAGATTGACGACGGCGCTAGTGTTGACAATTCCTTCAGAATCGGGCGGGTATGAGATTTATAGTCATACTTTGCTCAAAGGATTGGGATGCATGCTAATGCAACATGGAAGGGTGATTGCTTATGCATTGTGGCAGTTAAGGCCTCATGAGATGAACTATCCAATCCACGACTTGGAACTGGCAACAATCATTTTCGCGCTCAAAATTTGGAGGCATTACTTATGTGGAGAAAGGTTCCAGATCTACACGGACTATCAGAACCTCAAGTATTTGTTTTCGCAAAAGAAATTGAATATGAGGTAGAGGCGTTGGATGAAATTGTTGAAGGACTATGATTGTGACATATTGTATCATCCCAGAAAGGCCAACCGGATAGCGGATGCCTTGAGCAGGAAATCGAGCATCGTGCAGTTGATAGTCAAAGAGTGGATTTTATTGGAAGGAGCGCTTCATGGACTTACTTAGGTAATCGTTTGTGTAACAGTCAATTGTGGATTATACATACCCCAAGTATAATGGCCCCATGAATCAATTATAAAAATCAACATTTTCTACAAATTTATCTTTATTTTTACTTTCTTGCAATTTACATTGTTGGAAACAATTGTCCCCAATGTTCATATTTTAAATTTCTTGTCATTTACTTTCATGTCCAAAATCAATTAAAGATTCTTCACAATTTTTGTTGATTCATATAGTTCCATCAATATTTTTTAAGTTACTTCATAATCTCTTTTTGGTGAAACATATGAAATATTCAACAATCGCTATGGTTTGTGCATTTTCGCAAGAATCTATCGACGTGGACAAATTCTACTTTCAAGTGGCGAGACAAGTACAATATTTTCGATGGTTGGTAGATTTTTAAAGTTGTTGGTATATATAAAAAATTTGGTAAAGAAGTATGACTGTAACATACTTGTCAGGCAACCTGTTGCTAAGTTATCAATGTTGTAATATATTTAGCATTTCAAGTTACTAACTTTCTGTTCAATTTTGTAAGTGTGGTTAATAAGCTACCAACATTGTAATAAACTTATCAATGGCCAAATTAACTAGTACGTTATCAATTTCATGGTTAGAAAATTACGAATTTTAAGTTATCAGTAAGTCATCTACTAACTTTTTAAAAAAAATTTACAACTTTCGCTAGTAAGTTACCAATATCAAAATATATTTACCAACATCAAACTGATTAGCAAATTACCAACTTCTTTTAAATTGTACAAGTGATCCCAATTTGTGGTTAGTAAGTTACCAACTATGTAATGAAAGTATCAAATTCAAATTGATTAGCATGTTACCAACTTATCTTATATTTTACAAATAGGTTAGTTAAAGGTTTGTAATTACCAACATGCAATGAATTTAATAACAAGTCCCTAGCACTTTATGGTTATCAAATAAGTAATCAATCGGTATGATCACTTAATTACCAACTCATATGAGCAAACTACAAATTTTTAGGCCAAGTAATTACCTTGGAACAACATGTCAACTTTTTAAATAGTTGTTAGTACCACTTTTATCAAATATTGTTCTAGATGTGTTAAAGTATAGATGCCTACTTTTATTATGTAATCTTAATTGAGGCATCAATGTTCAGTTCGACCACAATGAGGTGAATGAGGTCCGAGGCTTTTTCTTTGCCGAGGAAAGATAAAAAGTAAAAACATGTTAGGTCTTAGGTTCAAATTTGCCCATCGGTGATTTAAGTGGGGGGTCATGGTGGTGGGATGCTGTGCTAACCCCCCTCGAAGACTAGGCGGGCATCACCGCTAGTTTGAGCCCCCTTCACGGTCACATGGACACCCTCGGTTATAAAAAAAAAAAAAAAGTAAAAACATGTTGGATATGCAAGTGGATAAAAAAAGGAGAAGAGAAAACACTGGGTATCCTATGCATGAAGTCAAAGGTGTCAAGCGTGGACAAACTAAAAGGGACGTGGAAATGAAAGACATAACATGACAAGCAAGGGGTAAGGTGGTGAAGGAAGGTCCCCTGTTGTTTAACTATCACATTTACGTGCCTTTTATATACACATAGACCTGCCAAATGGGTAAATCGAGTTGAAAATGATTTAATCTAAATTGATCCATTTTAATCCGTTTTGATCATTTTTCATGCAATACAAATATAGTGATTAGTACCTAACTCGACTCATACCCAACACATATCCGACTCGACTCATATTACTAAAAACACTTGTATATTTAACTCAATTTAAGAAAACTCATGCCCAAACTAAGGTGAAAGTATGAAATGAGTGAGCGAAAGATTGAGAGAAAGTCAGGTGAGTTGGATCTAAATAAATTGTGAACTCATTTAGTATCCATATTTAATTCATTTATGACCAATTTATTGACTTTAACTTATCCATTTACTGAATATAATACTACCCTCTTTGGCCGCTGGAGAGGGCTATGGGAAAAAATCTTGTACGTACTCATAATACGTGACTATGCGAGTCTGTCTTATTTCAGTCTTTGAATAGCATGAGCTTTGAGCTTCACGTGAGTTTTCAATGATTTGATGATTGAGATAAGATAGATTCATGCGAATGCAGAACCACAGACGCAGCCGGACTCTCACCAACTGGACGAATGAATGCACTAGCTATACGGCACAGGCTCAGTCTGTGGCTGTCAATTCTTTGATAAGTACTTTCTTCTTTTCAGAGCTTGGAAACAAAACCAAATAGAGGTGTCTTTGTTTTTCCCCGAGACACATCATCAACATCCGTTGTTTAGCAAGTCAATCTATCTAACGACATAAAATAAGAACTAGAATACTCATTCAACTGCAATACATATAGAAGACAATATGCCAAGAAGCTTCACACAGCAAAAAGAGAAAAAGGAGCTGAAAAGAATAGCAGAAGATAAAAACCAGCATCTCCCGGCGAGAAGGAAGGCAGCTTTTTACTAGCCAACTACATGTTGGCCAAATAACATCTGCAAATGCCAACTAACAGTACAACATAAATGAAGACTAGAATCACAACCTTGAAGCATCTCACTATGGCAACGAAACCACTATTGGTAAATGCCACTGAAAATCTTTCATTAGCCAGCTGGACATTGACCTTCCGAAAGTGCGAACAATCAAGTCGTTTCTTTTTTTTCCCAGACATTTTGTACCTTTTCTTCTTGACCATCAAATCACATCTTCGAAACTGACACATAAGACACGGAAATTATTGAATGAGTGTGCTATATGCACTAAAACTTCAACCCAGAATCATGCAGCTTCTCTTCCGTTAATTGGTCAATCCTGTCGGCCATCTCAACACTCAGGAGATTCACCCAATCTCCAACCTCGCCTCTCCTGAAGAAGGACCTATTCTCTTCTCCTGAAGCCAACTTGCCACTCTTGTTCACCTCCAACGTGCTCAAATTATCAAAGCTACACAACCTCAGTATTTCCTCCATGGCTCCATGTCTCATCTCTTCTTCACTGAATGGACACTCCAAGAACTCAGCCAACCTCCTCAAATGAGGGTGCGGGTCTTCCTTCATGTCCTCGAACTTCAAGAACAAAGCCTTCTCGGGCATCTCCAAGCTCGCCCTGTAGTACCCCAGCACGTGGTCCCAGTATGGTCCGCACAAGCTCACACCTCGGCAGAACTTCTCGAGCGATTCTTGGAGGCAGTTGTCACCCTTGTCTTCGGGCCTCAGCTTGTTGGTGAAGTGCCAGAGTGAGACGAAGGTGTCCTTAGGGTTCCTGCACAGGTACACCAGCTTGCACTCGGAGTCCCTCACTGACAGCGGCAGGGATCGATAAGGCAAGTGAGTGGCGAAGAGCCTTGGGGGTGGGAGCGAGGTGACGTCGGGAGCATCTTGCTGGAAGTAGAGTTTGAATTCCAGAAAGGGCAGGAGGTCGTGAGGGTTTTGGCACAGCAGAGGGTGTTGCTGTTTTGGGGAATCCGAGAACTTGGCCCGGTTGAGGAGGGCGAAGAGGATGGCCTTGAGCCAGGTGGTGCCGGACTTTGGGGTAGTTACGAGGAGGATGTCGGTGTCTCGGGCTCGGAAGTGCCTCTGGCAAGCGAGGACGCCCTTCAGGTGGCTTGTGGTGATCCAGAAGCCTTGGTATAAGTGGAGGGAGGTACCCACCCAACCTTTTTCGCGGGGGAGAGAGGGAATGAGGTCTCTGCATTCTTGAGGGATATCATCTTCTTGCAAATACTTTGGGATGGATGGAGATTGAGCCATATTTTTTCTACCTGGCTAGAGCTAAGGTTGATCTGATGCTTCTTTATGTTTGCTATTATATTAAACAAAGTCGGGACCGATCCACGCGTGTCTACTCGAGTTTCAAGGGAATTACTGCTTTTCATGATCAATATGGAATGGATGCTAGTGTTACTTTGTTTAAAATTTGGTGCTGTAGATCGATTTTTAACAAAATACTTTGGTGTGCTTTAATGACCATTGCTAAAGTTGTGATATTACAACGTACCATATCAAGAGGCACTATCGTCAACATAATCATATATCCTGTAAAATTTATTAAAGAGTTGAATGACTTTAAGAGTTATAAAGAGATATAATTGACTTAGTAACGTTACATCTGCATAAGAGTCGGTGTCAATTATTCATATAATATATTCTCCCGTAGTATGTATAGTCGATTCTTTTTTTTTTTTTTTTTTTTGGTAAGGTATAGTCGATTCTTTTCACCACAGTAGAATAAATAATTGCATGTAGGGCGAGCCATTCTGATTTCAACTTGCATTTTTCTTTGGTTGTTCTGGGAGACTGGTGTTCGGCATTCAATGAATTTATGGTAATAATATACAATTATAGAACTTGAAGTTTGTGCCAGTGGACATGCAAAAAAACGACGAACACCTTTTCTGCGCGAGAATTTACGTTCGCAATATTTCTCATGATCGATGGTTGATGCAGTTTGGCCCTTGACCTTTAGGTTCGATATTTCAATCCCTAAATTTCTGTAAGCAGGTGGTTTTGAACCAGGAACCTCGTTTGCATTGAACTTAGGTCGCAATTTTTGGGTAAAAACGGATCAAGTTGTTCTTGAGAGAGTTTCACAAATTCTATAAAACAATCCTAAAGCAATCCAATGCATCTTCAACTAGGAAGATGTCTTAGGAAATCCGCTTTCCTAGACCGGTTTTCAGGGAAGGGGCTCACAGTTATATCCACACAAGAAAGAAGGAAGCTCCCTGCCATTAAAGGACAAAATAAGGGGCTCATTTAGTTCACGTGTATATTTTTTTGTTGGGGTAAATAGAGGAAAGTAAAAAAGGTGGACGTCCCTTTCAATTGTTTTGTGACCGTCACGGTAGCTCTGGTTTTCAAGGCCGCACAAGGAATAAATGCTGAAGCCGCACAGTGGAGTGGTCCTTGTGGGCTTGCACGAAGAGGGCGCATCCGAATCGGGAGTATATTATGCTGTCAGCTTTACATCCAAATTGAATTACTAATTTGTAAACACCGTGTGAGATTGGTCTTAATTTGAATGGGGGGAAACACTCGAATATGCGAGCGGTTAGAACTCCGATTCTCCAGTTGTTAATGGATTGTTTGCTTCTATCTCCACTCGTGGAGTAAGTACCGATACTCGGATTGAACCATGTAGATCTCAGGTGTTTCTTTATTGTTTTTCGTTTATTCCTCTAGTAATTTTGCCTTAATTTAACTGTAAGATCTGATATTTGCTGCAATAATTTTACAACCAAAATGCGACAAAAAATCTGTCATGTTTCTTGCACGGGAGTAGAGCACACTATATTGGAACTACAAAGTGATCGGGAAGCGCCGAGTTCTCTAAGGTTATAAAAATATGCCTTTAAAATTTAGGTATATGAGTGAGTTTAACAGTCCAAATTTTTTTTTGTAACACCTGAGAGTTAAAAATTTGAAATGACCCAGATACAAAGGGAAGTTTACGGACAAGAAAAATCCAGTTTTAATTATTTTCGCTCACATACGTTAAAGCATTTGAACGGTTGAGTGTGTCCATTATTTTAACTATCAAACATTCCGATTTGGACTCGTAAAGTGCTATTATAATCACATTCATTGTTCAAAAAGTCTAGGCACCTCAAAGCTCAAAACTAATGAGTTGCAGTTCACTATGCACGACACTACCCGAAGAATATAATACAACATTATACCGTATAATCATCCGCTGTGACGCATTTTCATTCTGTAATCTAAAAGAGGTGTTACATTTGATGACGCTTTGTACTTTATAACTTCTATGTTCTACTTAGTTACCGGGACATATCGAGGAAAATCCACAGTAAAAAACTGATATTGAATCTGCATATGCAACTGTGTGGCCCAAACGGAAAGAAGCATCAATACAACCTTGCGAAAAAAGAAGATTGGGACCAGCTCGACGGTACATTCGCGTGCCTTTCATTATTGGACTGAAATGATTTCGACGCGTCCAGGCCCTGGGGACAGCCACCATCCATATTATAACTCTAATTTAGTGGACCTATTGAAATGAGTTGCTCAAATTTTTATGCATGTTAAAACTGGTTTAGAAAATTAAACCTAATTGAACATAGATCCTAGTTGGCTCGAAATCGTTGGCAACACACTTCAACCAAAACAGCAAATTATGTCTTCGACCAAAAAAAAAAAACAGCAATTTATGTTCCTTCTTTTGAGCCTCCAGAATCGGGGAGAGTAACATATCTTCAAAGCCCGCAGCGAACTTTCAATAGAAGGCTAGGCTGCTGAAGGAGAATGGTTGGCATTGATGCTTTTGTAGTGATGGTTTTTGGGCATAACGACACTAGAAGTATTAAAAATTTTGTAAGGCGCTCACTTTAGTGCCAAAAATGTTCACCGACTTACTTTAGTGCCAAAATAAAAAAAAAAAATGATTACTTAGGCTCTATTCGTTTTGTGGAAAATAACTTCCAAGAAAATGTCTTTTGGATTTTTTAGCATTTGGTTCACAGAAAATAAACTAGTTAAGGAAAGCATTTTTTCTCAATGGAAAAAACACTTCAAAAGTGGGGAAAATGATTTCCTCTTTTTGCCATTTTCTTTCCTCTCAAAGATCCTTCACATTCTTTTTCTTTTTAATTATTTTTTATTTTATTTTTATTTTCTTTTCATTTTTTCTCTACCGGTCGCCGACGACCGGCCACAAGAAACGGATGAGCTCACCCATGGTCGGCGAGTGAGGCCAAGCTTGACTTGTGGTTGGTCGTTGCCCATCGTCGTGGTCAGTGACACGACCTTCTTGAAGGTGAAACACTAGGGAAAGGTTAATGGACTACTAAACAGGAATGAAGGTTCTCCTACAAGGCCATCACTCGCGTTTAGGGCAGGCTCTCCCAAGCCCTACCAACCGTAACTTGGTACGTAATTCATCATGTAATTAAACTTACTTTTTGGAGCCGCTACTAATTGGTTATGGGTCGTGTCATGCCCCGTACCCCACGAAGCGCATCATCCCTACCTTGGCCGATTACGGTGCAACGCTCCCAGGATGCGTCGCCGATCCAAATCCAATCAGAGATCAGACACAAGCTGAAACCACATATATAAATATATATATACACACTCGTACAGACAAACAATTGAGACCACAGATAAAATAACCATCCACAAGAATATACATTTTTCACAACCATAAAAAGCCTTTGATTACAAGATTCATTTATACAACCAAAAGAAAACAACATCAGCAGTCAATAGCCACTAAATCAAAAAGGGTAAGTGGCTAGGGGAAGGTTAGGTTAACTATAGGGAAGTTACTAACAAAAAGAAATGAGCTTCTCTATCAGGACTAGGACTATCCTAGGGTTCCCAGTCAAGGTCTGACGATTCCGACTAACACTCCGATGACTCTCCCTCGCTACTCCCAGATGACTCAGACTCTTCTAAGTCCATATCTTGAGCTTTAGCCCATTCATCTTCAGAATCCGGCTCTAGTTTTGGGTCCAGGTACAATCCTAACTCTTCATCGGGTCCTATTTCTTGATCCGAACCTAACTCTACGACTTCTCCATGATCTTCATTAGAGTCCAAATCCATATCCTCGAGTTCATCTTCTTCGTCATTAATTTGATCTGGGTCTTCAGCTATCACTTGTGGCTCCTATAGCTCCCCATCCATGGGCTCATCAACCTCATAAACGTCCTGCGGGTTTATTATCTCCCCATCCACATGTATGGGCTCCATTAAGCCATTTGCATCTAACGCGGCATCGAAGGTTTTTAGGGGTCGACCCATGTTCCCATTCGCATCCCGAAGACACCACGCTACATATTCCTGAGTTTGATAGAAATACTCTCTAACATCAATGAAAACCACAGATCAATACCGTACATATGCCTCCCCATTGCTAGAAGGAAAAACACTAGTTGACTGCTGAATCTATGTCGGGATCCCAAAAAGTGTGCGTATCTTCGGCATAGTCAGGGTCGGGGGTTTGAAAAGTTCAGATTTACATAACTATGAGACGAATCTCAGTGAGTTCAACCCCTAAACCTAGGTTAGGTTAGCATGCAATCTCCTGACTCGAAACAAACATTTAAAACCACAATACAACAATAACCAAATAATCCTCTGATCTTGCAGGTTAGACAGTTTAATATATAATAATCATGGTACATACGTGGCACGCATAGTTAGACGTACGCCAAACACATGCTCATGCTCTTCAGTGTTCATATCACATGCCATATTCCTAGTTTCACACGCTCGCATGCTAGTCCGTGTATGTTTATGTATGCAAATGTCGTTAGCATGTTATATGCATTTTCCGGCCCATTGACCCACATTGGCACATTAGCAATAGCTTAATTTATTAATATTTATTATGACTCGAGTCAACAATATTCACGGCCCTTTATGTCTAGCCTGCTTCAAAGTGCATGAGTCGTAGCACCGATTTGGCCCAGTGTCTTTAGCCTGCTTCAAAGTACATGAGGCGCAACACTGTTCTCCTCACGAACCAGAGCCTGCTTCAAAGTGCATGAGGATGGTCGTCTTCCAGACGTACCGGGCATCGTCCTGCTTCAAAGTGCATGAGGACGGTATTGACCCGAAGGTCCTTAGGTGATCACACAATCAATTATTATCTGAACCCCACGTAACATGCTTCAGGGTATTTTAGGTGATCACATACTCATGGCAGGGCACGCATTCTCATACAGTTTCATCACATGCCTCACTCTCGGCATATATAATGCGTGACCATACTATGTAGTACAATGCACCACGAGCATCAATTTAATTTAAATACTCAATGTCACAACACGTGCTCAATCAACCCAATTAATATCGTATGGCCTAACGGGCGATTCACAATTCAACAATTAATTTCAAACCAATCATTGACCAATTGCACCCTACATTAATCAGCCACACAACATGCGACATGGTAGTACGCAATCAATCACGATTAAGCACAATTTACGTACAATCAATCAACCCGGACATACTCGGCAATTTCACCAACGGGCTCCTAAATTGGCCATTTAGTCCAATTATTCTCCCCAATAAATTCTCATTGATCCACTACATTTTTCCGATAATAATTTCTACCAATCAGTCCTCAACCTAGTCTGAAATATACACTGATACTACCTAAGCCAGTCCAAAATGCATCGATAATACCTAAACCAGTCTAGAAAAATGTACTATCAGTCCTAATTCGGATTTAGGAATTTTACTCACTTAATCTAATGTCACGATGATAAGAAATGGCGGCCGATCACTAGTGAACAGTGAAACCAGCGGCGGCGTCCCCGGCGATGGCGTAGAACGGCAAGCACGGATCGCATCGGACGCTGTACGGACGCTGGCGATGAAATGCAGTTGACGTATGGACGCTTAAAATGTCACAAGGGCGAGCTCGGCCGATCGGGCTCCAGCGCGGCGGCAGTGCTATCCCGGGAGAGAAAAAAGGAGAAAAAGAGAGAGAAAGGGAGAGAGAAAGGAGTCGGGTGAGACTGAGGCTGAGGCTAGGGACTGAGGTGGTCAACGGCGAGGCACGGTGGCCGGGCACGGCGCTTCGGCGGCCGGTGGTGAGCTCCGACAAGGCTTGCCGAGAGAGAAAATGAGAGAGAGAGAGAGAGGTTTTCGGGAGGAGAGAGAGAGAGTTCTGGCTAGATGGGGATGAGAGAAGAGAGAAACAGGTTTAAATTGATCAAACAATAGGGGCTAGGGGCGCCAAGTGTCGCCAATCCGCGAAAATGACCAAAACGCCCCTAATATAACGGTTTTAATTTATCCTTATCCAAAAATTGAAGGGTAAAATGGTTTTTGGCCCTCATAATTGATGCTTATCCAAAATAATTAATACCTTAATTAATTTCCAAAAATTCGAAGCTGAAAATAACCTAGGGCAAAACTGTCATTTTTCCGATCCCAGAGCGAAATTCCAATTTTCGCACATACGTGTTCCATATGTGCGTAGCCAACATAATATGGCGTCGGATTCGCGAAATTCATTTTTTAAGCCCTCGAAAATCGACTGCAAAGTCTTGAGATTAAAATAATATTATTTTTCATTTTCGAGACAAAATTTCAATTTTTGACCGTAACAACTCTAAATGTACGTGGCCACCCCAAAATGTCATTGGCCACAAAAAATAACCCGTACGGCCTCGAAATTGGACATCGGGGTCCCTAGAGGCAAAATCGTAATTTTTCTCAATTTTTGTCGTAATTCCAATTTCTGACTAGATTAGCCCCAAATGTGCATGGCCACACCAAAATGACGTTGGTCTTACAAAATAATCATAAACGTCCACAAAATTTCGACGTTGAAGTTCGGGTCTAATTTCGCGATCAAATTTGCTCATTTTAAAATTCTAGGGTCTCTCACTAACGGGCAGCTGTTTAGGTGTTACGCGTATCGACCTAGGGTTGTTCGAATCGTAATGGCCTCAATTTTCGGGAGAGCGTGAGGAATTATCACTAGTACCGGAGGTCTCGGTCATTTAGGTTAGTTCGGAAATCGTTCATCATGTGTACTCTCGGTCATGCGGAATCAACCGCGATCCGATCGTACGTCATTGGCCGAATCGAATCCATTACCTTCCTAAGATCGGTCCACATTGGTCTAAAATATTCCCTCAACGTTCCTCAAAGTCCGTGCCTAACTCGCAATTGGGTCCCCGGTCCACGTACATATTCCTATTTAGCCTTTTTCAATAGGTTAGTATCCTGTGATTGATTAGGTTTGGACGAGATTTTCTGAAATTAAATGAGAAATAAATTTACACTTTATTGATCCCGAAAATAGGTAGAAATTCAGGATGTTACGGATCGATTAGACACCCAAGCAAAATGTGTTGCAAACCAGAGATTTATGAGTGCGGTTATGCTAGATTAATCTAACACCCTTATGGTACTTTTTCTATTTATTTTGAAAATATTTTGCATGTAGTCTTTATCCACTTTTATCCTGTGCCACTAATATGTAGGAAAGATCATGCAAGTGCACAATCAGGAAAATAATACTCAATAATCAAAGTAATAAACAGATGTTGACATCTAAATTTTGCCCAAATTATTTAGGGTTTTATTGCATAAAAATTAGGGTTTAATTTTTAACCCCTAAACCAAAAAAATATTTTCATTAAAATTGCATGGCGTATAGTTATTAGGTGCATTTGCATATTTTCCATTGTCACTTTCAATAATCAAATAAAATTTTTTTTAATTATTATCATTAATTTTTTTTAAAAAAATTAAATTAAAAAATTAATTAAAAATAGTAAAAAAAAAGGTCGAAAAGGGGGGGGGGTGACCAGCATTGTTTAACGTTGGCCAGCACCACGCCTAAATAAAAAAAAAAGGGGGAAAAGGGGGCGCGTGACCAGCATTGAATGATGCTGGCCACGCTGCGTTTTCCCCCCCAAGAAATTTTGAATGCTTCCAAAAAGAAGCAGGCAGAGGAACAAAGCAAACGGAGCAAAAGCCTGAAGGGGAAGCGGAAGCAGAGGCGACAAGGGGGAAGGGATAGGGCGCGTTGAGGGCGGCACCATGCTTCCACCCTACGTTGAACAGATCTACAGCTGTTTTAGCTGAAGATGGGTCTGATTTGGTCCCAAGGAGAAGATGTGGTTGCTGTCATAAGCGCAAACGGAGGAGATGTTCTGATCGAAGAGGCCTGAGAGCTGGAAACGGAATGTCGAAGGTCGCCGGGGTGGAAAGCCGAGAGAAAGGGAGGCTCCCCTTTCTCTCGGCGTTAAAAGGAAGGCGAAGCAGAGGCAGATAGGGGGGCGACAGAAAGGGAGAGGGGAGAGTACCGAGCGCGAGAGAGAGACCAGAGAGAGAGCCAGTGAGCGGGGGGGTCCGGCGAGATCCAGGGGGGAAGAGAGGCCAGATCCAGAGAGAAAGAGAGGCCAAAAGGAGAGGGAGAGTTCAGGGGAGAGGGGAGAGAGTGGCAAGTTTGCTCAAACCAAGCCGCACTTGAGCGTCGTTCGACGTCTCCGGCCGCGCTTCTCGAGCCCGCAGCCCCCCTTTTCTCGCCCAAGGTGGGTTTCATTTTTTTGTTTGTTTTCTTTACGAGTTTGGAGCTGCTTTCCCGAGGATCCCGGCCCGGAAGCGCGCGGGGCAACCAGACATAGTTCGATCAAGGCTTGCCCTTGTTCGTCGCTACCTGACCGGGTAGGGAAAGCCGAAAGCGGCCACCATCATCCCCATGTTTTGTTTCGCAGGCGTCTTTGTTGCCGGGCTCACGGGCGGAGCTCGCCGCTGCCTGCCGAGCGAAGTTCCCGTCCGTGAAGCCTCACGCCTGGCCGTGGGTTCTTTCGTGGTGTCATATGATGCCATTCTGGGTTCGTTTTTCAAGCCCCGATCAAATTGAAAATCCCTATTTCGCGGTGCATCTCGGATCGCTTGATGTTATGATTGAGTGAGTTTTATTGTGGTTTTTTCCTCGCGTGACCTTCCCGAGTCTAGCTTTGCTCGCTATGCCTCTGAACGCTGAACGGTATCGGCGATGACTACTGCTGCTATGGCGGCGATTTGGGTGAAGGACGCTCGCCGCCCCCCCGTCGAGGCGGCGATGCTGGTCAAGGAAGAGGCCGGGCGTTAGGGCTGGCCGCGGGCGAAGGACGTCCGCCGTTCCTCGCTCGGTTCGAGGGCGCACGGAGGCCAAGGCTCGGTGACGCCGGCGTTGACGCCGCAGGAGGGGTGGCGCGAGCGGGTGACACGTGTGAAGGCGGCCCCGAGCCGGGTCAGGCGAGTCGGGCGCATCGGGTAGGGTTTTCCATGTCCGGGTCGGGTCGTGGGTTATGACCGGGTAGGGTTTTTATTAGGCATTGGGCCGGGTTTTAGGTTTATTAAGTTTTTTATGTGATTTTGGGCTTTCACGTGTGGGCCAGAGTGGGCCATTTCGTTTTATTCATTTATTTGTCTTTTCGTTGGGCCTTGGGCCCTTATTATTTAAAAAAAAGAAAAAAAAATTTGAAACCGGGCTCAACAAATGAGCCCGGTTCGCCCGCGGATCCGGGCCGGCGTGCCCGGGTCAAACCCGGGTCAGTCCCGATCCGGGTCGGGAGCGGAGATCCGACCCGGATCCGTTTTTTTTTAATATAAAAAAAATCAATTAATTAAAATTTCTTTTTTTTTTTCAAAAAAATTTAAAAAAACAGAAAATTCCGAATTTCATCTTTTTACTTTATTTTATTTTATCTTATCTGACTTTTTTATTGTATTAGTATTATTATTTTTTATTAAAAAATTCCAAAAAAAAAATTCAAAAAAAAAAATTCCAAAAAATTTCAACAAAAAAATTCTAAAAAAAAAAAAAAAACAATTCAAAAAATTCTCGGAAATTCCAAAAAAAGAAAATAAAAAAATTTAAAATTTTTTTTTAAAAAATCAATTAAATTAGAAGTTTTGTTTGGAGTTTGAAATTACTTTTCTTGCCTTTTTTCACATGTTTAGTGTTATGCTTAATCCCACGTCGCTCGGTTCACACACTTTGAGTTGCACATTTAAATTAAACTCGCATGTAGTTGATTATGCATGTTTAGGCGTAGACATTAATTGTTGCTTCCTTTAGTTTAGTTAGGAATGGAATTTTGAGATCCCCAATTAGCGAGAACACATTAGGTGATGAATTGAACAAGATTAGGTACCGAAAGGACACTAGTTAATCGATTAGGTGTCTAATCGACCTACCAAAAATCGATTAGTGGCGACTCCTAAATGAAATTGATTTGCATGTTAACAACTTTAATTTAAGTCGCGAATTGGTATGGGCTTGGGAGGGCTCGAGCTAGGTTGAACTTAGTAATCCATTAGCCAAACCCCTTAGGTGGCGGGGCCGTTTCGGGGAGGTCGCGACAGCTTGGCGACTCCGCTGGGGAGTCTGTTAGAGGACTTAGGCCGTTTATCTTGTTCAAATGCATCCTTAATGTGAATGCCTTGCCGTTGACCTCTTTTTGCAGGTTTGGGATTCGAGGAATGAATGTTTATTTTCTGGAAGCAGTGTTTGTTTATAAACTGTTGTGCATGCTTTAGATGTTTGGCACTACACTATTGCACACACAACCATACTGCCGGACCCTGGCCGTGATAGCACGCTTTAGGATGGTGTTAAGAAAGATACAACCTCGAACGCGAAACCGCGATGCAGAGGTTGCCTTTCTTTTCCCCGAAAGTTCTTTCCTGGTGTCGTAAGTGTTTATCCTTGTCCGCGAGACTACGTGACTATAGGGTATCTCTTTCGACTGAGCCGGAGTTAAGAGGACCTGACACCAACGCGAGACTGCGACGATCAGATCACCCTCTTAGCTTCGCCTTGTTAAACTGTCTAGATAGAAAACGAACCTCACAAGTGCATATGTGTGTCTTTGCGTTTTTTCTAAAAAGAAAGAAAAAGAAAAAACGATCGTCACTCACTGTAAGTATGATTCCTCTCATTATTAGCTCACTTTGAATTGAAATTCTCATTTTTGAAATCCGCGGAAATCAATTAAGTGTCCTAGGTGATTTGAGCTTATAATGGAAAATTTTAAACAATCCTTTTTAACAATGAACCTTGAGCATAAATCTCAAACACCTGTGATTTGGCCCCACCAAAATAGATGATTTTGTCTAAACTTTCAGTTATGGGCTTAAAATCACATTTTTTGTACAGAAATTCTTTCAAGTCAAGATTGCATCTTGGGGCATAAAATTGAAATCATATTTTCAATAAAATCCTTTTTTGTTCACATTTCAGAATAAAAATTCAAATCACTTTTTGTGTATTAATTTTTTAAAAATAAGGATCACCTCATTTTTGCAAAGGTATAATCATAAATCGGTCCTTCAAAATTGATGCTGCATTTTGTGATGAAACTTTTGGAATAAAAGGGTGCTCGATTGATAGTCGCGATTTGATCTTTTAAGGATGTCTCCACTTACGATGAAATCTTGGTGAAATACTAAATGCCCACAAATAGGAACCATGGGGGGTATGTATTGTTGCCTCGCTTTCGTCATAAGAGGCAGCATAAGTGAAAGATCACTTTTTCATTCACGTACTAACATTGTCATTCTTTCGCAGGTTATACATGACGACCGCTCCTTGGCATTCACTCGCTTGATCATGCAAAAAAAAAAAAAAATGAATGAATGTAAAACTAGGATGAGAATTGTGGTCATTACACTCTTCTATGCAATAACTCCTTGTACTTTGTCCTTATTGTTATTCATATTAGGAATTGTGTTTTGTGTTTGGGGTTTCGATTGCGGACCCAATCGAGCGCTTTGTAAATCGTGTAATACTCATTTTTTAGTAATAAGGTCTGGTTCCATAGAAATCATCTTTCTTTAAAAGCACTTGAAGTGTTTCAAACTAAGGTGTTGGGTTGGACTTTCTTACCTTACCTTTTTTTTTTTAAAAAAAAAAAAAAAATTTCGAAAACGAGTTTCAAAAAGACTCGCGTAAACTTGCATTTCTTCACCTGACTAATTTCGCAGGTTAATTTGCAAAACGACACCGTGAGATGGTAAATTTGTAATCGTTCCAATTAGAACTTCTTGTACAACAATTGACTTGTTCATTTATTTTTGTCAAAACAGGTAAAGGGGTGAAAGAATGTGTTTGACCATAGCAATAATGCTTCCAGTTAGAAAGACATGACGAGGCCAAAATGTCCATCCCATGGTGACAAATAAAAGGTTGTGTCATAATGGGGCAAAATAGTGCATTTGAAGAATTTCTGTCCATCAAACTAGGGACACGTGAAAAATAGTCGGGGGGCACGAATAATCAAGAGGATCAAAAGTGAAGACCCGAGCAAAGGACCATGAAGATTAAACAAGTGTTTGTAAGAAGGCATGAAGAAGTATTGAACATACTGAAGTCTTCGGAAGAGAAAGCCATCTGGCTGGGGCAAGTGTCATCTAGCTGGGGCAAGTAGCTTTAGTATAATCGAGCTTATGAACGGTGCCCCCAAACACTTAAGAGGGAATATCAAGCGACTCTGAGGAAAGAGTTGCATAGGAAAAGCTCGAGCAATGAGATTTCACGAAGAGGACGACTTAGTCCAGAATTGAGCTATCCCCAAAACAAAAGGGTGTATATTGTTCCTGAATTATTCCAACTAAGAATGGAAATGACTCGTCCCGTCTCTCATTTTGCAGACAAAACAATGTGTTTGATCAAGGTGACAACGCCTTCTTCCAAGAAAGCACGATGAAGACGAATCATCCATTTTGCTACAATGAAAAAGGAAAGCTCCCATGGGACAATGCCCTCAAACGTTGAAATAAGAGGTGCCAAAAAGTCAAAGGCAGACGAAAGCGGATGAAGGGAGTTGTCAAACATCTGGGAAGGAAAATTCAAATGAGAGCAAGTGGTATCGTTTCCAATTGTCCATTTTAATACCATTTTTGCCATGATTCTTTTTTTTCTTTGATAGGAAGCATCAAAGACTCGAAGGACAAATGCAAGTGAGGGGTAATGATGTGTCGTTTCCAATCTTTCGATATATAAAGATTCGTGCACTAACACTTCCTTTCTAATTCTTTACAGGGTTGCCAAGCGCCATGCCGCAGGTAAGTACCCTTCCTCCAAAATTCAAATGAAAATCAAATTAAAATTTTCTTCACGAAAAAATGAGGGAGTTTTTGATGTATTTGAAAAAAAGAACACAAAAATAGAATTGTGAAAGCAAACTTTCTACAAAAATTTTGAATATCATCTTTATCCAAAAATTATCTTAGTGTTTGACGGGTCATTCATTTTGAATCAAAATTCCTGTGGAGATTAGTCAATCCGTGATGATCTCGACAAAATGAAAGGGAGATGTTAATAATGCCAAGTGAGAAATACTTAGAATGAGGAAAGGCAAGCCATTCCCAAACACGTCCCACAAACACTTTGAGAGTTGAGTGGAAGAGAAAATTAGTGTTGTTTAAGGGCAAGAGATTCATTCGCAAGTAGTACATGGATCGAAATGAAAGGAGGCATTTCCTTCTTCTATCCTATACACTACGGTGATCATAGTTAGCCCATTTGAGCCATTAAATGTGAAGAGTTTGCAAAATACCCCTGTCAAGAACCACCCCGCAACGGGGCAAATTTGGAGGTTTTGGTTGACATGCTTTGGAGGAAAAGATGAGAAAGACTTCTTTGCCCTTACTTACATTAATCTTTTTGTGGTAACTTCAAGCGAGTCCTTATGGAAGCTCGAAACATCCTAAAATGAAGAAGAACATTCATTTCTCTATCCAAATACTTCTACCATTTGCGTAGCCAAGTTGAGTCTGAATATTCATTTCTAAAGCTCGAACGGTGATTGTCTTCCCACCTTGGGGGGAAGGCACATGATTTGCCATGGCAATTGGTGCTTATGTCACAATAAGTAAAAAATCTCGAAAGTCCTAGGAGCTCAAAAGATTCAAATGAACAAAAGTCAAATGAAAACTAGGGGGCATGAAAAAGCAATGTGCTTGGTAAAAGCAAGGCCAATGCCCATTAAAAAAAAAGAGAAAAAAAATTGCATCAAGAGGAAAATTCCCATGAAAAAAAAAAGAGGGGAATGTCAAAAGCAAAATGCTTGCAAAGAAAAAATCATTGCAAAAGCAAAAGTCATTAGAGAAAAGAGCAAAGGTCTTGCATTAAAATGATTAGTCAATGGACTTTCGAGACAAGTTGCATTTCAGAAGTCGAGTGCCTTCAAAAGATTGGATGATATGGTAATGATGCCACGGTGATCACCAACTCTTAAACCACTTTTGTGAATTTTTGAGCCTTTCGAGCCTTTACCCAAACCAATGTTACAACCCTCTCCAAAGTCTCTTTTGATTGGAATGGTTTAAGTAGAAATTTGGATGTCCAAAGAAGCTACCGCTTGAAGAAGTGGGGGCAAAATTGTCTTATCTCACCTTAAGGTTTCTTGACTTGTAAAGCCAATGGAGATGCTGATTGATAATTATTTCATTCCTTAGCCGCTAATGCTCATTCATTGTTGAAATCGTGACCAAACCCACATTATAGTCATTTAAAAGACCTCTTGGATCGGTCAATGCATACTTATTGCGAATGATTTTTGAAGCCTTCGACATTGATAGTGTGAAGTATATAGAGATTATGTTTACTTCCCACATCAATGGATGGGATCAAACAGCCCTTTTGAGAGTATGTGAGAAGTCCTTTCAGACTAAGGAATTCTTATTTGGCATGCTTAATAGGCTCTCTTCGGAAGTTAACATCACATTGATAAAAAGACTTTCTCCTAAGGGAATTTGATGATTAATGACGTCCTTCATGCATTAAGGCAATTTTGCAATATTGAAGGATATTGAATGCTTTCCAAACAATTGAGTTCATCCTAATTTACTCGTGCAGTCAATCATTTTTCGTTGATGATGCCATTTTGATATGGCCTATTGTGATGTTACCTTGCCTAGTACGTACTCGCTACTAGAGCACTTGTTATAACAAGTACCTGTTATTACTAATCCTGTAAGACAGATGACGTTTCCACAAACACTAACATTCAAGCTGATCTCGGAAATGTTAAGATGCATCCAAGCCTTCATGAATTTCCAAGACCCTGCCAGGAAGGACACAATAGGTGGTCTATCAAATTCTCGGACAAGGAACCCCGAGTGCTCATTCACTGAATCTCTCCAAGCCTCGCTGGCAAAGAACTTTTAAGCGATCCGATCTGACCTACAGGTATGTACACCTAGGCACGCCTTCAAAGGTTTGTGATCCAACCTTAAACCACTCTTTCAAAAGGTTTGTGGTCCAACCTTAAACCACGCTTTTCAAGAAGGTTTGTGGTCTAACCTTAAACCACGCTTTTCAAAAAGGGTTGTGGTCCAACCTTAAACCACTCTTTTCAAAAGGTTACGGGTCATCCATAAACCCTGATTTCAAAAGGTTACGGGTCATCCTTAAACCCCGATTTCAAAAGGTTCCGGGTCATCCTTAAACCCCGATTTCAAAAGGTTCCGGGTCTTCCTTAAACCCCGATTTCAAAAGGTTCCGGGTCCATCCTAAAACCCCGATTTCAAAAGGTTACGGGTCCATCCTTAAATCCCGATTTCAAAAGATTAAGGGTCCATCCTTAAACCCCGATTTCAAAAGGTTACGGGTCATCCTTAAACCTTGATTTCAAAAGGTTTCGGATCATCCTTAAACCCTGATTTCAAAAGGTTTCGGATCATCCTTAAACCCCGATTTCAAAAGGTTCGGGTTTATCCTTAAACCCCGATTTCAAAAGGTTCCAGGTCTTTCCTTAAAACCCTGAAAATCTTGAGTGCAGTTTAAAACCCTAAGTGGAAATCTTGAGTATTTTAAAATCCTGAGTGAAAAACATTAAGTATCTCAAAATCTTGAGTGCAATTTGCCGTTCAATAGGGTTTTAGCCCCTAGGCGGAATCTTTAGCGTTCATAGGGTTTTAGTCCCTAGGCGTTCCTTCTGGGTTTTATTCCCTTTGCCGTTCAATAGGGTTTTAGCCCCTAGGCGGAATCTTTGGCGTTCATAGGGTTTTAGTCCCTAGGCATTCCTTTTGGGTTTTATTCCCTTGGCCGTTCAATAGGGTTTTAGCCCCTAGACGGAATCTTTGGCGTTCATAAGGTTTTAGTCCCTAGGCGTTCCTTTTGAGTTTTATTCCCCTTACCTATTCATAGGGTTTTAGACCCTAAGCAGAATCTTTAACGTTCATAGGGTTTTAGTCCCTAGACGTACTTACTGGATTTTAGTCCCTTCGTGAATCTTTTTGAAAAAGGGAATCTTCGAACTTTAGCGTCTTTTTGGTTTCGCATCACATTTTAAGCGTAAGCGCCTCGTATACATGAAATTCAATGCAAATAAAGCTGTTGACACGCACTTATCCCCAAGTTTTCGGGTCAAAAAATTTTATAAAGCTGGAAAAATCGAAGAGAATCTTTTTGAAAAAGGGAATCTTTTCCTTGACGTTTTTCTTTTTGATTCGCATCACTTTTTTAACCAGTCCTCCTTTATCCTTGAAATTCAATGCAAATAAAGCTCTTATCGACTTATCCCTTCAAGTTTTTCGTCCTCAAAAATTTTTTATGAAAAATCGCCGGGAATCTTTTGAAAAGGGAATCTTTCGGCTTTCGAGTTTTCTTTTTCCTTGCCGGTGAGCTTTTGCGTGTGGAGCACCTTATCGACTTGGCGAGCTTATACATGAAGTCCTCCTTTTTCCTTGCCCGGTGAGGTTTTGCTGCCTGGAGCACCTTATCGACCTGGCGATCTTTCGTATGCCCAGAGCTTATTTCTTTAAAAAAAAAAATCTCTCATACATCTCCCCGCGCCCTCTGTGATCAAAATTTAAGTGTCTCTTATCTTTGAATGGAACCTCTTCGAACTCCCCTTCAAAGAGGGGCAGCTGTTGACACCTAAATTTTGCCCAAATTATTTAGGGTTTTATCGCATAAAAATTAGGGTTTAATTTTTAACCCCTAAACCAAAAAAATATTTTCATTAAAATTGCATGGCGTATAGTTATTAGGTGCATTTGCATATTTTCCATTGTCACTTTCAATAATCAAATAAATTTTTTTTAATTATTATCATTAATTTTTTTTAAAAAAAAAAATTAAAATTAAAAAATTTTAAAAAAATTAAATTAAAAATAGTAAAAAAAAAATCTTTTCGAAAAGGGGGGGTGACCAGCATTGTTTAACGCTGGCTAGCATCACACCTAAATTAAAAAAAAAAAGGGGACGGCGTGACCAAAGATTGAATGATCTTGTGTTGGTCACGCGCTTATCCCCCCCCCCCCGGGTCAAAAAAATTTTGAATGCTTTCAAAAAAAGGGGCGGAGGAACAAAGCAATCGGAGCGAGAAGTTTAAAGTCTTTTGGGAAGATCACAGGGGGAAGGGATAGGGGCGTTGTTATTCAATACAAATAAAGCTGTTGACCGCACTTATCCCAAGTTTTCGGGTCAAAAAAAAAATTTTATAAAGCGAAAAATCGAAGGGAATCTTTTTGAAAAAGGGAATCTTTCGGCGTTTGCGTCTTTTGATTCGCATCACATTTTTAGCGTCGCGACTCGTATACATGAAATTCAATTGAAATAAAGCTGTTGACACGCAGTTATCCCACAAGTTTTTCCGGGTCAAAAATTTTATAAAGCGAAAAATCGAAAGGGAATCTTTTTTGAAAAAGGGAATCTTTTCGACGTTTTTTCGTCTTTTTTATTTCACATCACATTTTTAGCGTAAGCGCCTCGTATACATGAAATTCAATGCAAATAAAGGTGTTGCGCCCAAGGTGGGTTTCATTTTTTTGTTTGTTTTCTTTACGAGTTTGGAGCTGCTTTCCCGAGGATCCCGGCCCGGAAGCGCTCGGGGCAACCGGACATAGTCTGATCAAGGCTTGCCCTTGTTCGTCGCTACTTGATCGGGTAGGGAAAGCCGCAAGCGGCCACCATCATCCCCCTGTTTTGTTTCTGTGCGTGCTGTTGCGGGCTCACGGGCCGGAGCTCGCGACCGTCCGGCTCGTGCGAGTTCCGGTCCGTGAAGCCTCACGCCTGCTGTGGTTCTTTCGTGTGTCATATGATGCGATTCTGGTTCGTTTCAAGCCCCGATCAAATTGAAAATCCCCTGTTTTCGCGGTGCATCTCGACTGTTTGATGTTATGATTGAGTGAGTTTTATTGTGGTTTTTCTCCCCGTGCATGACCTTCCTGTGTCTAGCTTTGCTCTGTTGCGTTCTGGAAAAGCCGAACGGTATCGGCATACCGCCGGTTGCCACGGCGGCAATTTGGGCAAAGGATGCTCGCCGCCCCCCGTCGAGGCGGCGATGCTGGTCAAGGAAGAGGCCGGCGGTAGGGTTGGCCGCGGGCGAAGGACGTCCGCCGTTCCTCGCTCGGTTCGAGCGCGCACGGAGGCCAAGGCTCGGTGACGCCGGCGTTGACGCCGCAGGAGGGGTGGCGCGAGCGGGTGACACGTGTGAAGGCGGCCCCGAGCCGGGTCAAAGTAGTCGGGTGACGGGTAGGGTTTTCCATGTCCGGGTCGGGTCGCGGGTTATGACCGGGTAGGGTTTTTATTAGGTATTGGGCCGGGTTTTAGGTTTATTAAGTTTTTTATGTGATTTTGGGCTTTCACGTGTGGGCCAGAGTAGGCCATTTCGTTTTATTCATTTATTTGTCTTTTCGTTGGGCCTTGGGCCCTTGTTGTTTAAAAAAAAGAAAAAAAAATTTGAAACCGGGCTCAACAAATGAGCCTGGTTCCCCCCATGGATCTGGGCGGCGTGCGGGTCAAACTCGGGTCAGTCCCGATCCGGTCGGAGCGGAGATCCGACCCGGATTTTTTTTTTTTAATATAAAAAAATCAATTAATTAAAATTTCTTTTTAAAAAAAAAAATTTTTAAAAGAGAAAATTCCGAATTTCATCTTTTTACTTTATTTTATTTTATCTTATCTGACTTTTATTGTATTATTATTTTTTTTTTATTAAAAAAAAATTCAAAAAAATTTCAAAAAAAATTCCAAAAAATTTCAAAAAAAATTCTAAAAATAAAAAAACAATTCAAAAAATTCGGAAATTCCAAAAAGAAAATAAAAAAATTAATTTTTTTTCAAAAAAATTTAAAAAAATTTAAATTTTTTTTAAAAAAATCAATTAAATTAGAAGTTTTGTTTGGAGTTTGAAATTACTTTTCTTGCCTTTTTTCACATGTTTAGTGTTATGCTTAATCCCACGTCGCTCGGTTCACACACTTTGAGTTGCACATTTAAATTAAACTCGCATGTAGTTGATTATGCATGTTTAGGCTTAGACATTAATTGTTGCTTCCTTTAGTTTAGTTAGGAATGGAATTTTGAGATCCCCAATTAGCGAGAACACATTAGGTGATGAATTGAACAAGATTAGGTACCGAAAGGACACTAGTTAATCGATTAGTATAATCAAGTCCCCGTACCCCTTGAATCTCTGGTTCGTAGAAGTGAAGTTCTTCTCCCGTGCTCGCTTAGGTGTCTAATCGACCTACCAAAAACCGATTAGTGGCGACTCCTAAATGAAATTGATTTGCATGTTAACAACTTTAATTTAAGTCGCGAATTGGTATGGGCTTGGGAGGGCTCGAGTTAGGTTGAACTTAGTAATCCATTAGCCAAACCCCTTAGGCGGCGGGGCCGTTTCGGGGAGGTCGCGACAACAGATTGCAGAAAACTTAAAGAACTTGGACACGCTAAGCAAAGCATATCACTATCCGTCATCAAGAACTTTATGCCAACTACTAATTTAGAAACATTTATAAGATGCATGAATGTTATGCATGATTGTGCATAATGAATTTTAAATAATATGTCATAGAATTAATTATAAATTTTCCTATTAATTCTACTAAATGTCATGCAATATAGATTTTTACAAAAATAGTTAACCTAATTAATGCAATCTACATAAGACTCTCTAACGTATTTTTGTTCTTTTTCTTAACAAAAAGACAAATGCCCCAAAAATCAATAAATTCAATATGCATGCATTTTTTATTCTAGGACTAACTATGAACTAATCCTATAATACAAACTACTATGAAATGCTAATTTTATATTTTATTTTATGAAAACGGCAAATTTACATCCTATGACTATAATGTGATCTAATGAACTATGTGCAACGCGGATGATGCATGTAATGCAACTAATAATTAACATTTTCTATATGATTTTCTAAATAATGATATTATAAGATATGAGACTAATTAATTCTATGTCTCCGTGCAATGTTGATGGAATCCTAATGACATGATAAATCTGCGCATTACCCTAAATCTACACGCATTTTATATTAACATGCAATGCTCTTGAAGTACCCTAAGTTTTAAATGTTTGTGAGACGGTGACATGCAATTATGATATGAGAATCACCTCATTGATAACATAGTAATCCATGCAAGACAATATTAAGGTTCGACCTTAGTGTCCAAAGGTTCCAAAGCCTAATATGTCTTGGTTGATGCAAGGAAACAATCAAATAAAAAATGACCTAAGATTGAACCGCTGAAGCCAATGAGACGATTGAAACGAAGACCAATTCCGCGATCCAAGCAAGAGACCAGTAAAAGAGACTTTTTCAAACGAAGTAATGCAGTCGTATAGTAAAACTTCTTCGAGGAATTGGGACTGATAGAATGGGGTGACACCAGGCGATGACCGACACTCAGTAAGGTCGCGGGCTCAAGACGACACAAAGGCCAATCCAGCGCAATGGTGACTGACCCAGCGTCGCTCAGGCTGTACAGAACACTGAGGGTGCTAGCGTTGACGGGAGTGGTCAGAAAGACTGCGGTGGCCGAGGCGAGAAAGAGCTACTGGAATTGATGGCGTTTCCTGGACGCGACGATTCGGCTGCGATGGCGCTGACTACTGGGCACTGAGAAACTTGGTCACGCTCAAAGCTCGCTGCTTGCTCGCTGGAAAAACTGGAAACTGCAGTGGCTATAGGGTGATGTCGTGCATAAAGGCTGGACATAACAACAGGGATACTGGGACGAACCGGCAAGACCGGTGCTTGCTTTGTGCCGGGCCTGGATGCTGCAGCTAAACTGATGCGATGGAGGAAGCTCACTAGCCGTTGCGCAGCTGTCATGGTCGACGAGGGCGCTTTGGTTCACTGGCTCACCCACGTCGTCTTTACAGTTGCAGCAACGTGGCGTGACTGCAGGGTAGAGGGGGGTGCTCGATGGAGCTGCTGGTTTGCAGGTATTGGTGGTGGGCAATGGCTGTGTACACGGCATTACGGGGAACGACGTTGGCTTGGTTCGGTAGCGAAGGACAGAGACGTGAATGGTGAGGCTTAGAACTAACAACAACAACGCTAAGACTTGTGGGTGGTAAGGGCTCTGGACTTGTGGGTGATTGATCCCAAATTGGAGTCCCTTTGCCCTTCACCTTATAATACCCTTGACTTACATGGAGGCTAGTCTATGGGTTTGGCTAGTTCTCCTCCAGTTGGTGCCTGACTCGTCAGAACCTTGTAGTGTGGCCGGTGCGGGAGTCCGGGTCATAAAAAAAAAAAATAACTTTAAGAGACTCAGAGGACCTCATTGAATACTCTCTTTTATTTTTCTTTACCGCATATCCATCCCCTCACCATTCCGTTCCCTCCTCCTAAGTGTGCGTCCGCATCCTTTTATATCAAAAAATCTCCCACGTATCATTGGAAATTCTGGATCTGTGGAGCCGATCGATGATTCTCGTAGAATTACTGAATTTTGGCTTTGACTTGTCACCGAGAAATGACTGTGAATCTCTCTAGTTCAATTCCAAATTAGCACTCGCAATCCCCGGGTTTCCTTTTTTGCTTCTACTTATATTGCCTTGAATGCACCCACATTCACTTGTCATCGGCCAGCCCATTCTGTCAATCTCTCGCCGATATTCCATTGATACCCCCAATCAGATTCATATTCTTGCCCTCTCCTTTCATTCTTTCCTCCGAGAATTTGTTTACTTTCTACATCTCTCCGATCTTGAGGTCTTGCAGATGCCATCATGGAGGAATCGGTGGAAAGTATATACCAATAAAGTCAACTCCATGGTCTTGATTTCCCTCCATCATATTTGTTTCCTTTTTTCTTAAATTTACTCACCATCCACGGCCAGCTTGATCATTTCACTCCAGAAAAGGGAAATAAGCGGACTGGGTCTTGAAAGTTTAAACATTTTGGGCCGATTACAAAACAATCCCTGACGGAGCCAATTCGAATGTCAATCATGACCGGCCTGACTCGAATGCAATTTACTTGGATCTAATGCCTATAATGAAAATGTGAACTAATGTTAATGATATTTTTGTTTAGGGGTTGGGGTTGATCCCTAAGTATCTTAGGCAACAAATGACTAAGTGGGAAAATCAATTATGTGAAGGGTGTGTTATCGGCGAGCATTCCAGAACTAGCTTTCCAAAGGAAGCAACTTATCGAGCAGAAGCCACTTGAGTTGATTCATTCTGATATATAGGGCCCAATCACTCCTCAATCATATGGTAATCATCGATATTTTGTTACTTTTTGATGAATTTACTCGAAAAACTTGGGTGTATTTCTTGAAGGAAATGTCAGAAGTGTTTGATACTTTCAAACAATTCAAGAATTTAGTTGAAAAAAGCGAGTGGCTATTTCATCAAAACCATAAGGACTGATCAAGAAGGATAAAAGCCATAAATGAAGAAATTGAATCAATTGAGAAGAATCAAACATTGGAGCTTGCTAATCTTCTGAAGGACAAGAAATCGATCGGTGTCAAATGGGTGTACAAGGCCAAAAAGAATGAGAAAGGAGAAGTGAAAAGGTACAAGGCTAGATTAGTTGTGAAGAAATATAAGCAAAAGGCCAGAATCAACTATGATGAAGTTTTTGCTCTAATCATCTGCATGGAAATGATTAGATTAATCATTTCTATCAGAGCTCAAAATCATTGGCAAATTTATCAAATGGATGTCAAATAAGTATTTTTAAATGGCATCCTTGATGAAGAGATTTATGTCAAGCAACCCGAGGGGTATGTCATGAAAAGTTATGCAGATAAAGTGCCGAGGTTGAAGAAAGATCTATATGGGCTTAAACATGAGGTGGCTAGCAAGGATCACCTAGAGGGGGGGGGGGTAAATAGGAGATTTAAACAATTCTTGACTAATTTAAAGTGGAAGTAAATGATCAAGAACAAAGTCTGAACAATGTTAAGATTTTAAACAATTTTTTATAGCAATTGTGTAAGTGTGCAATGTAATAAATGAAAGAAGCTTTAAGGGATGAGAAAAACTCCACACAAGACGTATAGTAGTTCAGCTTATATCAAGCATACATCTACTCTTTCACGCTGACAGCCTACTGGCTAGATTCCACTAGATGATCAATGAAGAAATTACAGATTTTGAAGGATAACACTCTATGAATGATAGGCCACTCTATCTCAAGATGTTTCTCAAGATCACAGATTTTAGCTTATGAATGACAAATAGTAAAAGTCAGAGTCTACTCAAACTTTAGAATTGTAGATTCTGGATTTCGTTTCGCGTTCTGCTCCTCACCACTTGGTCTCTTTTTATATTCCTCTACTTCTAATCTAGTCGTTAAACAGTCTTTAGAGGATCTTCTTCCAATCTTCAAGTTAGGCAGATTTGTATAAAGAGGATTGAATAGCCGTTCTGTTGACACCAAAATAAGAATCAGCATAGATGTTGAGTTGGCTTTAATGCCGAATCTGGTGTATAATGGAAATCAGTCATCTTCCGAAATACGTTTGAATAAAATTTGGAAACATGCTGAAAAGCAAGCGTGAATAGTATCATATCTCGAATTCGGTAATTGGTGAATATCTGTATATTTACCGAAACATGGAAAGTCATAGTTCGGGACGTTGGAATATTTATGTCTAGGGATGTTGACTTTTTCCCGAAATTCGAGAGGTTTACACTTCGGGAATATGCCGACATTATAGAAAATCGGTAAAGATAAATCACAGCCCAGCCACGTAAATCACAATAGAAGGAAGTTATGAGCAAAAAGCGGAAATAGTGAGCACGAGCATATTGTGGGGAGTTACTTGTCCAAATTTGAAGTCGTCCCAGCGATTGAGATTAAGTTTTGGCGGACAATAAAACTAGAAAAATGTGGTTAGAAAAGGCAGTTATTGGAAGCGCCAAGATTCAAAGTTTGAAAACATGGAAGTACCCGACGAGCAGTTACCGGATATGAGGAGATACAAATATTCAGAGGAAAAAAAGAGGAAGGCATCATCATCAACAAGGAAAAAACACTCAAATTTACCTGCACTTTAGTTTTCTTCTGCATCTTTACTTCTTGCATTTCAAGTCCTTTACGGCTTTCATAGGAGTATTGTAACTTAGCTTGGAACTTTGTTTATCTCAGATCCATTTTCAATCCATTCGATTTTCATCCGTCCCATATAATCCTGTGCTATATTCTGTTTTTCACTACAATTCTCCTAGAAATCAAGCCACATAACTTATCTTAACAAAAACTGAAAAAAAAAATCAAAGATTCGGTAAAAGGTATTCGTCGTCGTAAAATGAGCGAACATCTTTTTTGCACGGCCGGTGAGACCCGCGTGGTAAGATTTGGAAAAACAGTGAGAACCAAGCAATCTAAAGGAATATCAGTGGGTAACGTCAACAATCGAGTCAATGGAGCATGTTCTAAGCATTCTACGGATTATCAAGTAGAGGAGAATGTCGATATTCCTCGGCAATTAACTAAAGAACAAGTCCGAGCGTTGGCACCAGACAATACCTTGGTAGCCACGATTAAAAGGATGTTTGAGGAACATCAGAACGAGCTTACCAACTATATAGTGCGACATGTGACCGATGTGATAAAACCCATGATGATGAATGCTATAAATGAGGTAATATCGCGTCCCAGTTCATCTTCTCAAGTTTTATCTTTTTATGCAAATCCTCTTGGGACAACATCGTTTCCACCAACATCGGGAGTTTCTCATGTTGGATATAACAGTAGTAGGGGATTAAATTCTCAACCTCCTGTTAGAATTATACCAAAACCAGAGAATCTTACCCCTATAAATCTTATGAATGGTGTGAGTGCTTATAATTTCCCTCAAAATGCCCCAAATGATGTTAATTTGGTTAATCCCATGGTCACAAATACACCATCAGTGCTGAATGTACCTCCACAAGTAAATATGCCTAATGTTGACCATATCAGACTACCTATGCCTCAACCGTATCCTCATGTGATAGGAAATTCTCTTTATAGGCCACCACTACCCGTTAATTTCAACATGGAATAGCAGGGGGTGAATAGACCTCAGCAGTTTGATCATAGGGGTCAAGATCCTTGGCTAAGCCAGCAAAATTTAAGACCATGGAACCCATATAGAGTTGCAGAACTGGTAATGCAACAATTAGGAGTAGAGAGGGGATTGCCAAGGCCAGTATATAGGAAGCCACATCCCGATTAGATTGACAACATACCATATCCAAGGGGTTTCAAGATGCCAGATTTTGATATGTTTACAGGAGAGGAGGATCAGTCAACTGTGGAGCATGTGGGTCGATTCTTGACACAATGTGGAGAGATTAGAACTAATGAATATTTGAGGTTGAGATTGTCCCATTGTCTTTGTCAAAAACAGCATTCACATGGTATACAAATTTACCTGCGAATTCTATTCAAACATGGGCTGAGATGGAAAGGCAGTTTCATTCTCAATTTTACCAAACGGTGCTATAGGTGATAGTGGTTGATTTGGCCAGGATGTATCAATATAATACTAAGATAGTAGAGCAGTTCATTGCACATTTCAAGAAATCCAGAAATTGATGTTTAATATCACTTACTGAAAAGGAGTTCACGGATTTGGTTTTTTAACGGTTTGAGGTTTAACCTTAAGGAAAGGTTTGAAGGACAAGCCTTTGACGATCTCTTTTAGTTAAACGCTCGGGTTTCCAAGTACGAACACTTGCTGAAAGAAAAAGATAAGAAGCCAAATAAGGACAATCGGCAGATAGTGGCATTTGTTGAAAGTACTGAACATGGTGGTGCAGTCGAAGAGGAGAATGAAATAGCCATAGTATCAATGGTGCTTGAAAAACTGTATATATGCCCAGCACTTAAGCCGACTAGGGTGAGAGTTGTATCCAAGTTCAAAGCTAAGGAGACAAACAACTACTCCTTGGATATCTACAAGTTAGATGAAATATTTGACCTGCTATTAAAAGATGGAATGATCAAATTATCTAAAGGGCAAGTAATCCCGTCAAAGAAGAAAATAACAGATAAGAAATATTGCAAATAGCATCATTCTACAACTCATGATACGGTGAATTGCATTGTGTTTAGGAAGACTATCCAAGAGGCAATTCGCCAAGGCAAGATTAAATTCGCTGAAGACAAAGGTAAGGCCCCAATGGAAGTAGACAAAGACCCTTTCCCAAATATGATCAGCATGGTCAATATACGAGAGATGACAGACGATGACAACAAACAACTTTGTCCTCGTTATCACCAGGAGCTGACTCGACAAGATCGGGAGTTTTCCAGGTTCCAATACATGAGAGGAACGAGAGGGAGATATAGATCGGGATCATTTGTCCGCAAGGTAGGTAGACCATAGGTAAAATATGAGATTGTAGCTAACGAAAACCTTTCGGTACAAGCAAGAGAGGAGGAAATTCACTCAAGACAGACAGCACAAGTGTTTGAAAGAAAAGATGTTGGTCATAGGTATGAGAGGAAGGAATACCACCCTGATTCATCTCAACTAGCCCCTCCAATTCGGAAATTGGTTACACGAGTTGACGAAGAAAACGAAACATTACCAAAGTCTGCAAAGAAAAAAGAGTTAATGGCAGCGATATAAGGAAGGTGATCCGAAAGTTGGATTGCTTGGAGAACCTAATGGGAAGTTTGACTATATGGTTTATTATGGACATACAAATGATTATCCACCTCCATCATTGTCGGTTGAGCCGACTGGCTGGGGAGATGAGTTTGATGATTTACCACCATCAATGTCTTGGGAATTTCACAAAAGAAAAATAGTTAAAGTGCCATATGATCCTCCCGAAGGAAAATGGTCAATAGTTAAATCACCGAGACAAGCATCTTATAGAACCATCAAGAGGCATTTCCAACGAGTGAGAAACAAACAAAGGAATTTTGTGAGTGGTCGAGCTAAAGGTATAGCAAGGCAAAATTTACCTTTCACATCTATCAGTAGGAAAGGTAATTGGATTTCGAAAAGAAATCCTGATGAAAAAGATCGGATTGAACCAGAACTAGGTGATTTGGGAAGTAGCTCTCACATTGAAATGAAAAGGGAGAAGGGAGTTTCTTAGGTTCCACAGACAATTAATTTTGGGTAGATCACCGTAACTCTCAATCCAAAACAACAAAAAAATGAGGAGAAAAAGAACTTGGGTCCTAAATGATCACAAGAAGATGGCAGAAGTTACCGAACTAGCTACTCCAAGATATCAAAGAAATATAGTTCTCCAATATGGATAAACATGGTCTATGCTAAACTGCCAGCAAAGTATGGAACTAATTTGATAATAGAAGAGGACAGTGAACACATTTCAGAAAAGGAAATAGCCATGGCAAAATTTCAATTCCCCAACAAAGAAGCTATCAAGTTTGATAAGGTATCTTCTAAAAAAGCAAAACATTTAAGGTCCTTGATTGTTTCAGGTAGAGTCAATGGTAGGCCTATTAGTAAAATCTTTGTAGATACTGGAGTTACTTTGAATCTCATATCTTACAAATACTTCAAGAAATTAGGGAAAGATGACGATGACATTATCCCATCCAATGTTCAGTTATATGATTTTCTTGGGAAAGTTACTGAAGTCAAGGGGGCAATAATGCTTGATTTAACTATAGGGTCCAAATCGTCCAAAACGACTTTTTTTTGTGGTAGAATTTGATGGTTCATATAATCTGTTGCTCAGGAGAGATTGGATACACTCTAATCAGTGTGTACCTTCAACTTTGCATCAAATCTTGGCATTTTAGAATGGTGAGAAAGTGGAATATGTTGAGACAGATTCGGGAAATGCTTCAATCAGATGGATTGACATTTTTCAAGAACATCGGGATCGTTCACATGAGGGTTATGCTGTTGAATCACCAAAGATAGATCCATAGTCATTTGCTTATTACCGCTTCGGGGATATGAAAGCTGAATGGATCCCCAAGTCAAACTTGGCATTAGAAGAATTACATACTTTTTATGGAAAACGAGTTCGTATTGCAAGAAGTTTGTGAAAGGTATTTCACACATTTGGCGGAAATGGCACAGCAAAATATTGAAGCTTCGGATTGTATTGATGAATGGGAAAAGTTGTTAGTCAAAGAAGATAGAACAATGGAGGCTCAAGATCTATTATTAGAGGTTGATATAGGAGAGCCTGATTGTTTCTGTCCAGTATATGTAAGTACGTTTTTACAAGGGGGCATGAAAGAAAAGTTGGTTAACTTGATCAAAGTGTACAAAGATTGTTTTGTATGCGATTATCATGAAATGCCTGGTTTGTTAAGAGATATTGTAGAACATCGCCTTCCAATCAAGAAAGGATTTCGGCCGCATAAGCAGTTAGCAAGAAGATTTGCTCCAGATGTAGTTGATAAAGTCAAAGAAGAAATAGAAAGGATGCTAAAAGCAAAATTCATTGAAACAGTTAGATATGTAGACTGGCTCTCAAATATTGCTCCTGTGAAAAAAAGAATGGAAAGCTAAGAGTTGTTATTGATTTTCGAGATCTAAATAATGCTACTCCAAAGGATGAATACCAAATGCCCATGGCAGATATGTTAGTAGACTTAGCATCGGAAAATGAGATGTTATTCTTGATGGATGGTCATTCGGGTTATAATCAGATTTTTATTGCTAAGGAGGATGTCTTGAAGACAACATTTAGATGTCCTAGTGCGATCAGGACTTTTTAGTGGATAGTTATGTCTTTCGGATTGAAGAATGCAGGAGCTACATACCAACGGGCAATGAATTTTATTTTCCATGATATAATCGGTAAATTCTTAGAAGTTTATATTGATGACGTAGTGGTTAAATTAGCCCAAGAAGATCATCTGGATTATGTCGAGCATGCATTTATTAGGATGAGGAAGTACAAATTGAAGATGAACCCAACCAAGTGCACCTTTGGAGTACAAGAAGGAAATTTCCTAGGATTTTTAGTTAATCAAAGGGGAATTGAAATTGACAAGAACAAAACAGGGGCTATCATAGAACTTTCCCATCCTACATCAAAGAAATAATTGTAGATGGTGATTGAAAAGATAAACTTTCTTAGAAGATTTATTGCCAATTTGTCTAATAAAATGGAGCCGATGACATAGCTTCTACGTCTTAAAAATCAGGACGAATTCATCTGGAGAGAGAAACAACAAAGGCGTTTGATTTGATCAAAGCCTATCTAATGAATCTTCCTGTATTAATGCTGCCGAAAGTAGGCAAATCTTGAAATTGTACTTATCGGCTACCGATAACTATCGGAAGTATGTTGGCACAAGAGAATGAGAGTAGAAAAGAACAAGTGATATATTATTTAAGCAGGACATTAACTGATGTTGAAAAAAGATATACCGCAATTGAGAAATTATGTCTATCTTTATACTTTGCTTGTATGAAGTTAAGACATTATTTGTTGCTAACTACCGTGCATGTGATCGGTAAGATTGATATAATAAAATATATGCTATCCGGACCTATTATAAAAGGGCATATAGCCAAGTGGACATTTATCTTGTCTGAGTTCAATTTGATATATGTGCCGATCAAAGCAGTAAAAGGCCAAGCCATTGTTGATTTTCTTACCGAATACCCATGTTTACAAATGAAAGAGAATGAGCAAAGCCTCAGTCAAGTACTACTATGGACTATGTATTTTGATGGTTCACATGCTAAGAGTATGGCTGGAGTTGGATTGATAATAATTTCTCTCGATAGGGAACTTACAAAGTGAGTCTGTAAGTTAGATTTTGAATATTCAAATAATCAAATTGAATATGAAGCATTGATTATAGGCTTGAGAATATTGATTGAGTTAAAAGTTCAGTTTATCAAAGTATTCAGTGATTCACAATTGGTGGCGAAACAGCTAAAAGGAGAATACCAATGTTTGAATGAAAATTTGATTGGTTATTACGATTTGGCTAAGAAGCAATTAGAGCAATTTAGAGAGCACGACATAATCCATGTGAAAAGAGATACAAATTTCGAGGCTAACGAGTTAGCTCAAGTAGCTTTTGGGTACCAATATCAAAAGAGTTGGTATACATCACAACTACTATAATCTGTCGGTACCTTCTATTGAACAAAGAAAGATACCGATAGCAGTCAGCAAGGTAGTTCGAGAAGAGGATTGAAGACAAACTATCATCGAATATTTGAAGAATCCAGATTCAAGAGATCGAAAGCCGGAAGAGACAAGCCCAGAAATATGTTATATTAGGAGAAGAATTATACCGAAAATCCTCAGATGGATTCCTATTACGCTGTCTTGATGAAGACAATGCGAAATTAGTTATGGTAGAAGCACATGAAGGTATATATGGAGCCCATCAAGTAGGAATTAAGATGAGATGGCTGTTAAAAAGGTATGGATATTTTTGGCTAGCAATGATGCAGAATTGTATCAACTATGCCAAAGCATGTCTTTCATGTAAAAAACATGGACCGTTGTAACATGTGCCTACTATGGAGCTCCATTCTATCATAAAGCCATGGCCATTTAGAGAATGGGCAATTGACATAATAGGTAAGATCTATCCACCTTCTTCTTATAAGCATAGTTATATTTTATTGGCTACGGATTACTTTACGAAGTGGGTGGAAGCCATTCCATATAAGAATATTACATAAAAGACTATGATCAAGTTTATCGAAGAAAACATAATTCATCGATTTGGCTTGCCTGAGTCAATTACTGTGGATCAAGGAATAGTGTTTACCGGAGGTAAAGTAATAGAATTTGAACAATCAAGAGAAATCAAAATGGTCTATTCCACACCATATTATCCCCAGGCGAATGGACAAGCCGAAGCTACTAATAAGGTTGTTATTAGGCTGATGAAGAAGCATCTAGAAACAAATCTAAGGGAATGGGATACTTTACTGTCAACAGTATTATGGGCATACCGAACATCACGAAGATCAAATACAGGTGTTAGCCCTTATATGCTTACATATGGGCAAGAAGCAGTTTTACCGATGGAGATAACAGTACAATCTTTAAGAGTCCTATTGCAGAGTGAAATGTTTCCCGAAGATTATAGAGATTAGATGCACATAAATTTGGATGAGCTAGATGAAGTTTCTGCTTCTTTAGATCAGTTGATTGCACAAAAGAGAAGAGTAGCTAGAGCTTTTAATAAGAGAATTAAAGTCAAACAGTTTATTGTGGGGGATTTAGTATGAAAAGTAATTTTGCCATTTAATCTCTAAAACAGGGAATTCGGTAAATGGTCATCAAATTGGGAAGGACCATATTTGGTTATTGAGGTGCTTAATGGAAATGCGTACAGATTGATGGATGTTAATGGAAAAGAACTATTGCATTCTATAAATGGGAAATTCCTGAAGAAATATCATCCATCAGTCTGGGAAACACAAGGAGATTAGTCCATTCATTCGAAATGAAAGTACATTCTAATCTTGGTTACAAAAATCTGTAAATCATTGACAAGTTTGAGGTTTTGGGCTACATGACTAGAATGCAAGGCAAGGTCCTGATGGAGTTTAGATTGTTGTTCCTCAAGATATTCCATGTGACGAGAATGAAAGCGGACAATTTCAAACCTCTCCCAAGCCTCTTGAAGCAACTGCCTGTACTTGTTTGAAAAAACTTCAACCATAGACTTAACATGAGAAATTTCATCTCTGAGTATCATCTGCTTCATGCAATGATGATTGGAAAGGAAATTGAGAAGTTGACATGCCATCTCAACGTTATCTTTAGCTTGGGTACATGAGTCTTGAGCTTGAGCATATTTCTCTCTTGAGTTCCGTAATTGGGAAGACTTCTCAATTTGAAGTTGAATAGCATCAGCTTCCACAATAATAGGCTCCAAATTCCAAATTTCGCTCACATTATGTTCGAATTCATCAAAGCTAGCAGGGAATAAAGAGCATAGCTCCCAAACCAGATCCAAGAAGGTAGAATCTGCAAACAAGAACATTTTGGATCTGAAGAAGTTCGTCAAATCGGTAACTTTTACCTTATGCTTGTGATTCAACAATAAAGCATGATGTCCTTGGGATAGCAATTCGTGCAGTCGCCTCCATAAGGATCGATCACCTAAAGGTAGTGGAATAAACAAGTTACCCATGTTACAAATATATATATATATATATATAGTTGTCAGAACTCAAACCTGGTAATGTTTAATGAAAAATTTACCTTCATGGGAAATACGACATCTTTGTGATCGGGACTAAAGAAGCAATTGAGATGAAGAACCATGTAAAGACATCATGAACTGGATTGTAGGTTCCCAGGAAAGATTTGGTAAGCTTAGACAATTATAAAGGTAAAGGGTATGGAGCAGATCATGAGCAGGAATGCGCCAGAGTTTTTCGGAGAAATGAGATAGAGGCACAACATGGTTTATGCGTATGGACAAATAGTTATTAAGTCAGCAGTCAGTAACTTCAGAGAGGATAAGTGAAAAGGGAGGTTATTATTCAACCTTTCAATTATGAAAGTTGCAATGGAACAATTTTGTTTGAGTTGGTTTAAAGGTCAAAAGGAGCCAACTGGGGATTAAGTTTAACCTTTGGTTAAGAGGGTTGAATTATTGATTTGAACAAGGTGCAACGTCGGGAATTTGTATTGTCGGGATATTCAACAATTAAGTGAACATAAAGGAGACCAAAGTAAAATCCAGCAAGTACGTCTTTCAATTCATTTCCATTTGGCCAATAGAGCTTTGGCCTCAATTACAAAATCTCTCAACTCAGTTTTAAGCCTATGATTTTCATTCATAATTTCTGCTCTCTTCTTCTCATGGACTCTGACCATTCTAGTATTAGCATCAAATTCTTTCTCCAACTCCCGACACTGTTTCATCTTGCGTCTAAGTGTAGGACAGAAATTCGAGACTATGAGTTTCTGCTCCTCTATTTGGATAACCACCATCCTCAGCTTTGCCTCAAGCTCTTCTTTCCTGGTCTCCAAGCGTTGAAGTTTGCTCTCCTCAACTTTAAAATTGTTGTAGAAAAGACGAGCATCTTCACGCTTACGGGCTAACTCATCTTGGATTGCCAATCCTCGGTTTTCGCCAAAAAGAAGACGGGGGAGTTGATCAAGGTTGACTCTAATTGTGGTCACAGCATCCACGAAGCCAACAGCAAATAGATCAATCTTGTCTTGGAAAGGCTCAAATAATATGAAGGATGGATTACCAGGACATACTTCTTGGAAGAGAATCCTCACCTAGCGTTCCTTATCAGAGTCGTTAATCAATTTCCTATAGCCAGTTTTCAATAAGTTAAGGAGCTGTTCCCATTTAGCTTTGGCTACTTCTTTGGAATTTTTAGCAGACATTGGTAAAACTGGAGACTCTAAAGAATTAGGAGCTGTGGAAGAGCTAGGATGAGTACATGCTAATATCCTCTCCATTTCTGCCTGTTCAACCTGAGAAAAAATTTCTATCGTGGCAGGTGGACTGGGTACAGCATAGGATGTTGAGGGAGGCAAAATAGTAATTGCATAAAAAGCAGGTAATAATGGCACACTTGATGCTCTTTTGAAAATAGGAGTCTCTTGAGGCGCAAAGTGGGTTCATCAATAACTGCAAATATTGGCATATGTATATTAGATGACAGCATAAAAATCTTGAGTCAAACAAAGGGTAATAACATTTATCGATGAGAACTGGAGTAAGGTCTTTTTCAAATCCCACAACATTGGCAGAAGTGTTCTTTGGCGGTATATTCTCTTTAGGATCTGGAATAGAGGGTTGTTCTTGAACCAACTCAGCATTAACATCTGTCAAAGGAGCAAGAATCACTGGTAAAGGATTGGAAGCCGATGTGGCAGAAGCCTTACTGAGAAGAGAAATAGAAGAAGCAGCGTTGGACTAATAGGTCTTAAGAGTTCTTAGATTGATCAGGAGATAAACAGGTTAGTATTAATATATACATTAGTAGCCTCCAAAAGTAAAGCATGATAATTACCTTTCGGAGTGTGTGGTTTTATCATAGCTCGAAGTGTGGGCTCTGGAGATTGATTCACCGTTGGAGAATTCTCTGGAGATGATTCTGAAGATCGAATAATCACTCTCCTAACATTACGTTTTGCTGGTAGTTTCTCTGGAGCAGAAGAGTCTGGAGTTTTCCTTTTCTTGCTCACTATAAGAATAAGAAGTCATATTGAAGGTTGAGTATAAAAAAAAAAACATATATATATATTTATATGTTGAAAGGTAGAATCAAGTTATCTTTAGAAGGCTTTGTTAATTTAGTTGAAGGCACATTTGCAACTTCAATTGCTTTTGACACTGTAAGAGGAATAGTGTCCCTTATCTTCAAGAGAATCTGATTTAGAGGATCTGAAAACATGGTCTTTCGATAACCATCTCATCAGAGGTCAAAATCAGTTGAAGAATGGTCAGGGTATCCAGTAAATTCGACAACATGAGACAATTGATAAATGCTCCGAACTAGTGTGGTCAGCTCAATAAAAGATTGATTATCTTTCAGCTTATAGGATAGTTTATCAAAAGAGGCAAAGGAGAAAGTATAAAAGGCTAGAACACCCCCTTGAATCAACCCAAGTTGTTTGGCACAGTACTGGGGAGAGTAAATTTAAAAGCCAGCAACGAATCTGCTTTTTGTTGAAAATCTCACAGGGAGATCAACAGAGGTCAGGATAGTCTACCTGAAGTCACTTCTATTTTTCTGAAAAGCGGGAAGGTAGGACTTGAATTGGGAAACAAGGAAAGGAGAGAAGGAATATGGGTTCTCTTCAACATAATAGATTTGAGAAATAAAATGCCAAAAATAAGAAGATGGCTCTTCGGAAACAGGGATCAATTTCCTACTCAAGGCTTAGCAGACCGAAAGGGGTTGGATAACTTGATCCTTGGAAAACCAAGCAGGGAAATAGAAAGCTGCCCATGCTTGAAGAAGCCAAAGAGGACCACCAAAAACTCCACTCACTTCTTTTGAAGTAGTGGAGGAGGAAGCATGGGCTAAACCCCGATATAGCAGGGCTAATATTGTTTTGCCTAAAGCAAGTGAGGTCCCTGAAGCTAAAGCGGAGGCAACAGCAACAAAATCATTTGAGATCCTAACATGGGGTGGCAGAAAAGGAATTTACAGAGCTAGTACAAAAGAAATGCAGTATGCTCCTTGTCGGTAACTATACTCTCCTTCTTGAAATATTTTTTGATGAATGCCCCATAGGCCATTTCAAAATCGGACAATCTACCAAGCATTGAGCAAGAATTTGGAGACAGGGTAAATGGGTCTATACCTAAAGGAGAGAGCCCTGTAAGGCAATATACATCAAGCAAAGTTACCGACATAGGAGAGAAAGGAAAAAAGAAGCAGTTAGTGGAAGTTAACCAAAAACAAGATAATACGCCGATCAGTTCATGATTCAAATGGTAATCGAAGCAGCTAAGACGTAGAGCATTATGAATAAAAAAGGGTATCCCAAAGAGGACCCTTAGAAGGAAGGAGTTGAAGATACCATTGGTAGAAATCAGGCTTAAAGCCGGAAAAAGCCCTCAGACGAGAGGGATGAGAATGCCACTGATACGCCAAGATAGATGATTCGTGGACTGGAAGTACCTCAAATTGGTGACGTGAGAAGTGGCTTGATAGACATTTTGGAATAGAGAAATGATTGTGAACTGCTGGGCTAAGGATGTAAGAATCTTTGTAGTCATTCTCCATGGAGAGCAGATGAAATTCTTCGCTGAAATCCTCAGAATCTTGGAATGCATGGTACCGATCAAGGGCGTCTAATGCGGAAAAGGAAAAAGTTTGATCCTTGGAAGCTTTGGATGCCATTAGGTTCAGACGAATCTTGAGAGAAAGTGCAGAGGGTCGAAAAGTTGAGAATGCAGAAGAACGAAGAAAGGAACGATTTTTAGAAGAAGTGTTTTGAAGATGAAAGGACAAAGCGCGCAAAGCAAGGTGACGAAGCGATGGCAAGAATCAAACGTAAGTACCCTTTTTTTTCTGGCATTTAAAAGAATTAAAAGTTCTTTTAATCCTTTTAAAAGGGAGCATCTGTTGACACTAAAATAAGAATCGGCACAGATGTTGAGTCGGCTTTAATGTCGAATCTGGTGTATAATGGAAATCAGTCATCTTCCGAAATTTGTTTGAATAAAATTCAGAAACATGCTAAAAAGCAAGTGTGAATAGTGTCATATCTCAAATTTGGTAATTGGTGAATATCTGTATATTTACCGAAACATGGAAAGTCATAGTTCGGGACGTTGGAATATTTATGTCTAGAGATGTTGACTTTTTCCTAAAATTCGAGAGGTTTACACTTCGGGAATATGCCGACATTATAGAAAATCGGTAAAGGTGAATCACAGCACAGCCACGTAAATCACAATAGAAGGAAGTTATGAGCAAAAAGCTGAAATAGTGAGCACAAGCATATTGTGGGGAGTTGCTTGTCCAAATTTGAAGTCGTCCTAGCAATTGAGATCAAGTTTTGGCAAACAATAAAACTGGAAAAACGTGGTTAGAAAATGCAGTTATTGGAAGCGCCAAGATTTAAAGTTTGAAAACATGGAAGTAACCGACGAGCAGTTACCCGGATATGAGTAGATACAAATATTCAGAGGAAAGAACGAGGAAGGCATCATCATCAATAAGGCAAAAACACTCAAGTTTACCTACACTTTAGTTTTCTTCTGCACCTTTACTTCTTGCATTTCAAGTCCTTTACAGCTTTCATAGGAGTATTGTAACTTAGTTTGGAACTTTGTTTATCTCAGATCCATTTTCAATCCATTCGATTTTCATCCGTTCCATATAATCCTGCTATATTCTGTTTTTCACTACAATTCTTCTAGAAATCAAGCCACAGAACCTATCTTAATAAAAACCGAAAAAAATAAAAAATTCGGTAAAAGGTATTCCTCGTCGTAAAACGAGCGAACACATTCAGTGACAAAATTTGAATCCCGTTGAATCCGATTGTCCATACAATCAGAATCTTGGTTTCCATAAGAAGAGCCTCTCTATTTGTGACATCCTGAAAATTAGTCCATTTGGGATTTATAAAATACCAAGTTTTATGAATGTGCTTGTAGTAAATTCTTGCTCGGAACTGATCATTTCTTGGATACTAACCATTGGGGAAAAGGCTAATTAGGGAGTTAAATTCGTAAGACTACTAGAAAATTCAATCGTGAATTTAATTTCGACCATGAAATCGCCGAGGTGGTATTTTGAGCCATTGATGGCCGATCTAAGGGTAGTTAGGGATCGGTTCGCCACTGTCATAGTAGTGGATTGCGGGTGATTCCGCCAGATCACGAAATGACTTGACGAATTATCCTGAATCTATACCGAACGATCGTACTCCACGAATCTAGCGATTGATCCTCACGATTTTAATGACAATCGAAATTATCATGAACCGAACGGACTTGCACGTGACTCGATATATTATCAGTCACGAGTCGAATATGCGAATTTCCCAAACAAGCCGCCCGTTAGTTTGAGAAATGCTCAAGTTGCGTTTAATAAAATTTAATTATTTAATTTAGCCCAAATTGGACACTGAAAAATTTGGGAGTCACAACGGGATGTTAGGACGACGTTGCGGATGTAACGTGCAATTTTGGATGTGCCCGAATCCTTCAGAAAAATTCGATTTCTGCAAGAAACGGAGAAACTGACCATTTTACCCCTGGAATTTATTAAAGGGTTAGTTTTAAAGGGGCAAGGGCATTTTGGTAATCTTGCCCTAAAATTTGGAAAAGACAATTTTGCCCTTAGACTTTTTGAGAAATTACAAGTATACTCTTGGATATTTTTGGTAAGATTCGATCTAGGCCGTTGATTTCAAGATTAGATCGAATCCGGACTGTCGGATCAAAATTGTGAGAGAGGGTATTTCGGTCATTTTGCAAAATGGGTCAAAAACACTATTTGGTCCAAGCCTTATCTTCTCTCTCCTCCATTTTCTTTCCCCCCACCATGAGCAGCCCCCCCTTGTCATGAGCCCCCTTCCCTCCCATCGATCTCTCCCCTCTCCTTCGGGCCGTCGCCCACCATCCGCCGGCCCGTATGCCCGCCAGACTGTCGCCATGCCGTGCCGTCCTCGTTGCCGCGCCCCCACCAGTCCACGCCATCCCTCTCCCTCTCGGTTTCTCTCTCCCCTCTCTTGGCCGTGAGCCGTGCCGGTCACGCCCAAGCCCCACCGTCGCCGCCCAAGCGGATCGCTACCACCCGAGAGCCGAACACCGTCGCCGCTGTTCCCGATTAAGTGCCGCTGCTTTCCGTTCTAGCCGAGATAGTCTAGAACGCAGCTAAGTCGCGCTTTAAACCCAATTTAGGACTTCGGGTATTGACAGGAGATTTTGGGTGAAAACTGGGCATAGGGTAAGTGCGGAATTGCATGATTTAGGAGTGGGATTACGTGGCGGGCCTTAGGATTGAACTCAGAAAATTTTTATTGGAAATTTGTGAATAACAGTGGGCTATGGACTACTGTTCATGGGGCTGTGATGGGCCGATCGGATCGCAAGTTGGATTTTTAGAACCAAGAATTTATGGCGAGAAGGTCTCGTGAAGGACCCAAATCGATTTGAGACAATTTGATTAGAGAAAAATAGCAATTTCCGTGTTTTTCGTGCGTTGGAATTATGACCGAGTGTGGTGTTGGAAATTGAGTGTGTGATTGTGTAATTAGTTGACTTAATTATGCCTGATGGGTGCACGCATAGGTCGGATTATTTTAATTATTATTAATGGCCATGTCAAATGCTGATTGTGCATGGATTTGGTGTAATTAGTGCATGCACGGGCCACGTGCGAAGGGCCAATTATGTGTGACAAATGCTTATTGAGCATGTGTATGAGTAAGAAAGTGAATATGAGATGGCATGGGTGATCGTGGAATTCGTGCCGTCCCGAGGCTTGTACTTCAACGTGGGACAATGCCCAGTATTACCGGAGGACTGCCAGCCTGAGGCGTGTACTTCAACGCGGGTTGCATAGTAGGTGGTAGGTGTTGAGCCTGAGGCGTGTACTTTAACGCGGGCAAGAAACATGGCCCGAGGCGTGTATGCTAACGCGGGCCTTGAAGTGTTGTGAAAAGCAGTCGCAGTGTACCTGAGGTTTGTACTTCAGTACGGATCACTGGCAAGGAATGTGGAAAAAGAAATGATGAGAATGAAACGAATGTTTGTCACGAGAGTTGTGCCTGCTAGTGATTGCGCGTATGTGATTGTGTTGTTTGTATAATTGTCTAGAGGTACGTGATAGCCTAAGTGGGGTTGAGGGGTCAACTTACTGAGAAGTGTTCTCACGGTTGTTTCAACCAACAATTTCAGAACCCTGATAAGACCCATGAATCCTCCGCCACTGCCACCAGTACGTTTCTGGGTACCAGTGCACACCGATAACAACGTTGCTGAATTTCCTATGCCAGATAACGTGACTTGGATTAGGCATACTACAACTATTTTTGTAGAAGTAGGACTACCTTTATGGGAGACCCATGTATATACTGCCTGGTTCTTCCGGGATGCTGACGGGGCTGAGTTCGAGGCCATTAGGGGTTTTGATGTTCCGTTTGACTTAGTTGGTGATTGGGACCCGTCTGCGATACCCCCTATTGATGGTGAGTTGACCAGCGTGGAGACTAGTCTAGCCCAGTCAGAATACATCCGACGTCGGCCGCGCAAGTATTGTCAGGGGTTGAACATGAACCCAAACCCAAAGCATCGCAAGCTGAGGACGACCCAATGGATATAGACCTAGAACCGATTTCTGAGGAAGAACCAGAAGGAGTAGAGCCTGAACCAGAACCGGAGAATGAACCTGACAAGTCTGAGGAGCTTGAAGAGGAACCGAATTACATACTCCCATATGAGCAGTATATGGATACTAATTATGTGCCGAAATACAACTTCTTTGGTGGATTGTAGGAGGAGGACCAGAACGAAGTTCCAACTGAGTCGGGTGACATCAATCACCCGATCGAGATAGAGGCGGGGTCGAGTTCTTCAGAGGAGCAGACTGATCAAGAGAGTTCGGGTTCAGAAGATGAGGAGGCAGTCTCAGAATGGACGCCGAGCAAGGGGCGTAGGGATTAGTATAGGGGTTCAGAGTAGGTTTTTGCAGGGTACCATTTTTGAGGTCAGAATGCCAGGTCATCGATCTTTTTGTATATTGAGGGATTTAAGTGCGGTGTGCAAAAGTTCGTGGTGGTTGTAAATTGTAAATAGTTTATAAGTTTATTAATAAATATGTATGTTCTTCCTGATCTTCCCCAGTTTCCAATTGTCCGGGTGATTTGTGGTTTCCGCTGACGATTTAAATCTCTAATGACGCGTATTGAGGTCAGCGATAATCCTATGATATCGCACTGATCGACCAGGGTTGGGATGTTGCGTGCCTGATGGGGCTTGAGGCATGACACTATTTAGAAAGAAACTTGCTTCGAGGTTGATTGTCAATCGATTTAAGATATTTTGCATTATAAATTTCCCTTGCAAAATAACCTTTGAGATCGAATCAATCAAAACTTTCTATTTGTAAAATCTAAGCCAGATTACTAGCCGTTATGTACGTTTTGAGTTTGCGTCAAAGTCTGGATATAGTTTGGTTCTATATTATCCAGTTTTGCATTCATAACTTATGTCAAGATGGGTAGTTCTTTGAAGTCTAAACCTTTCGATTCCATTATAATGTCTGAATTTTTTTCATCTACCATACAAAATATGAACTTTATCTTTTGCAGTATAAAGTTTGTCGACACCTAAATTTTGATACTGTATTCAGTAATTCATTACATAGAAAAATTAGGGATCGGCCTCTGCCCCTAGATTAAAAAAAATTAGTTAAATTGTATATAGATATTAGGATCATTTGCATTAGTAGTTAGGCTCATATAATTGCACTTGCATTGGACCGGTGATGGACAGACTTAAATGGTTGTGAGGTTAATTTATGCTAACTGGACTAAGCCCACAATGTGAGAAAATTCAACTCAATTCATGAGTATTATAAGAGCTGAAATTTTCCTATTGGATAATTGAGCAATTAATCTTGATTATTATTCAAATCTTGAAAGATGATTGTTCGATTTGATTTGATATTATCAGGATTTTAAGAGATAATAAAAGTTTCATATAAGTAAAGTGTATCTCTTAGAATCTAAAATGAGGAATTTTAATCTAAATCTAGTACTATATAAAGGGATGTCCATTCACGTTTGGAGGAGGCCTCAAAATTGGGACACACGGCCACCATTGAGAGGAAAAGGAGAAATTTATGTTCGTGACGGATCTCTCTCTCCGGAATATTCAACACCCACGAGTGTGAGAGTTTGGGCCACTTGGTGAGTGCCAGAAAAGGCAAAAGAGGAGGTCGTCTCTCACTGGATCTCGCTGACTTTCTCTTTGGAAGACTCCACTTGACGGAGGAGACAGAAAGCTTGGGCATTTAGCTAATGGGGAAAACGCCAAAGGAAGATAACCTCAAGTTCTCTATCTCTCTCTTTTTCCACGGCCGTTCCTCACTCCGCCAAGCACGGACTTCCACTAGTTCATGTTGCGGCGTCCAGCCGTTGCATCCCAAAACGCCATCATCAGTCCTGATGTGCAACTGCTGCTCCATGGCGTTCCTTCGTTGTTGATCTGCTGTTGCTCTTTCAAACGAGAATGTGAGTTTTTGCGCTGCACTTCACCAGCCGCAGCAATCCGGCGAACTCTCATTCAAAACAAGCGCACTTTTGATACTTCCACCGAGAGACGATCCTTCTACAGCATCGCATTCAGTTACATCAAACCATGACTCCCCTGGCGTGACCTGCACCGGGAGTTTTGCACTGCCTTAATTCCTGCTGAGTCTTCGTCGGACACTCACCAAGTCGACGCGTTGGGTTTTCTATTTTGCAAGCTATTCAAAATATTTGAGTCACGATCCATGAGTTCTGTGAACCATTAGCCATCAAATTAAGTCAAGCATCGTACACTGCCGGCCATCTTCCGAGCCTCATCCACAAGCCGTGATCCAGTCCGATTCCGATAAGATTATGCGCATTCAAATTAGGTAACGATTTTATCTGATTTGATATATAAATTGTTTAATTGCTTAGTTCGGATATATTTTGTTGTCTAATTAATTTGATTGAGATATTAGGCATTATCCAATTAGCGAAATTGATTGAGTCGATATAATTACTAATTTGATCCGCAAAGATTTCGGATCATTTTTTTAAATTAATTTTTCTTAATATTTGGGTAATTGTTGTGCCTAAGGATTGCGGCAATCTCTAATTTAATCCACAAGACAATGGGTTATTTTTTAGATTATTGTAATCTTAGATTTGAGATTTTCATGGATTACACGTGTGGATTTGGTGAATATTATCTTGCGATGAGTGTTTATCCTTTGCTTGATTGTTTCCATAAAAGAAAATGTCGAAAATTTCTTAGAATAGATTATCTTCTTCTCTCAAACTTAATCACTTGTTTAAATTAAAACATTTATTTATTTCGAATTTTAATAAAAATACCAAAGATATCATATGCATGTCATATAGTTTGTATGTTAGGAAATCGCATGTCATGTAGATTAGACTTCATTTCAAGATAAAGGAAAGCACAAAAAATATATGATTGTTTTGATGTGACTGATTACTTTACTTTTTTGTAATTTGCTTGCTTTGTTATTTGAGTGTTAATTTCATTGATTGCGCACCCGCATGATTATCTCTTGCATGTTAGTGGATAAGTTAAAATCAATTCAAGCTTCCTGTTAAAATATTTTTGAAAAATAAAAAAGAAAAGGTATCAAAAGGGCATTAGATTAATTTAGTATAACCAAGTCCCCGAATCCATAATCTCTAGTTTGTATAAGTAAAGTAGAACTCCCGATACTTTACTTGGGTTTCTAATCGACCCGCCAAATATAGATTAGTGCTAACTCCTAATTAAAATGATCTTGCATGTTAAGAACTTAAATCGTAAGTTGCGAATTGGTATAGACTTGGGAGAGCCCGAGCTAGGTTTACACTTAGTAATTCATTAGTCGAACCCCTAGATGGTGCACTCGAGGGTAGGTCGCGACAAAGTCTGAACTTCTCATTCTGCAGTATATAAAGTCTAAACTTCTTGAAGTAATAAGTTTGCCATATTCAAAGTATAACTTCCCTAATCAAAATACTTTAAAGCATTTATCAGATTTACAAAATACTCATAGACAGTTTTATCAACTTTAAAATCTATTAGGAGATTTTCCCAACAAAACAAGCACTGAGAGCGTGAAATTCTAGAATTAATGCCTAATTCAAGGCCAATGGCTTCTCTCAATGTCCATACGCGCATGCACTTTATTTGAAGCAAGAAAAAGGTGATGTTCTATTTGCTTGCTTATATGTCGATGACCTTGTTTTTACAGGAAATAATCTAGCAATGATTGATACTTTTAAGAGTTAATATCATGAAAAATCCCAAACTGGTATACTTGTAACAAATTATCCCAAAATAATTTTGACTACAAAAAACCCCAAACTGGTACACCTGCATTAAATTTACCCCAAAGTTATACTTTTGATCACAAAAAATTCCAAATTAGTGCACATGTGATAAATTTACTCCAAACTAATTTTTTGATCACCAAAAATCCCAAACTAGTATATATGTGATAAATTTATCTTCTGTTAGCTTCCGTCAAATTGTACTGTTAAATTTGCTAATGTGGATGACACATGGTGATATGATATGGTGACATGGTAAGTCCACGTGAAAATCCATTGGGTAAATATCATGAAATACCCTAAATTGGTCTGCTAACGGAAGGTAAATTTGTCATAAGATTACCAGTTCATGATTTTTGGTGGTCAAAAAATTAGTTTGGGTTAAATTTATCACATATGTACTGGTTTGAGATTTTTTATAATTAAAAAATTAGAATGGGGTAAATTTATCACAGAATATCAGTTTGGGATTTTTTGTGGTAAAAAAAATTAGTTTAGGGTAAATTTATCAAAGGTGTACAAGTTTGGGATTTTCTATGGTATTAACCCTACTTTTAAACTATCGATAGTGAATGACTTTGATAATGGTCTCATGAATTATTTCCTTGGTGTCGAAGTGTAGCAAAATGCATATGGGATTTTTTTATTTCCCAAAGAGGATATACAGAAAATATCCTTAGAAAATTCAACATGAAAAATTGTACACAATACGCCAATGGAAGGCAAAACAAACTTTCGAAATTTGATGAAGGTGTCAATGTTAATTCAACGTAATATAAACATTTGATTGGAAGCTTAAGATATTGACATGTACGAGACTGGATATCATCTACAGCGTTGGAATTGTGAGTCGGAATATAAAGAAACCAAAGTCTTCTTATATTAAAGCTGCAAAGAGGATAGTTTTCTACATCAAAGGTATTGTTACTCATGGCTTACAGTACTATCAGTCTACATCCTTTTAGCTTAGAACTTATTCATGCAATGACTATCGTGGAGACATCGATGATCAAAACAGACTACAGGCTTTGTATTTTTCTTGGATGACACCGCTTTCACATGGTTATAAAAAAAGCAACCAAGTATTACTCTGTTGACATGTGAAGCTGAATTTGTAACAACATCATCATGTGTTTGTCATGCAATATGATTGAGAAAACTACTCAAAGAAATTCATATGGAGCAGTTGAAATCGACAAAGATTTTTGTTGATGATGTTTTTGCCATCGCATTAACGAAAAATCCAGTTTTTCATGAATGAAGTAAACAAATCGATGTTTTTTTTTTTGGTAAGATAACAAATCAATGTTTGATATCACTATATTCGAGAACAAGTGAACGAGAAGGAAATTGAAGTGTGGCATGTGAATAGCAAAGATCAAATAGCATATATTTTTACGAAACCTCTAAAGATCAATGCTTTTTGGAAGTTCAAGAGTTTGCTTTGAATGATTGATGAAAGAGAATTTGGTTCAAGGGAGAGTGTTAGTATTGAAACAAATGCATTGGAAGTTGTCGATTCATTAAACAAGTTACCGAGGGTAGTTTGACTCCCAAGTCTGGAACACGCGTTCAAGAAGAGTCTTATTGCTTGGGCAATATGAATCCTTCAAAATAAAGCCAGAAGAATCCATTGCTGAAATGTATGATAGATTCATAGAAATTGTAAATGGTCTTGCATATCAAGGGAATCTAGTCTGTGGACCTATGAAAGTTAACAAGCTGCTAAGAGGACTATTAAAGGAATGGAACAACATCAAGACCTCACCACGAGAAACTCATAGAATCATGCCATTATCTGTTGATGAACTCATAGGAACTTTTCAATCCTATGAGATAAAGCAAATAAATGAGGAAAATGACTCCAAAGGTAAGAGGTCATTAGCCTTAAAATCTAACATTGATTTTGATGATGTAGATTCAGATGAAGATAGTGATGAAGAGTTGACACTTATCATCAAGAAATTCAAAAAAATGAAAAAGCAAGGAACAATGCTCAAAGGAAGGAAGTTTAGTGAGAAGAAGAAGATTCCTAATGAATCAGAAGTTGCAAAAGATGTAATTTGCTTTCATTGTAGAAAACGTGGACACTTAAAGCTAAATTGTCCACTTCTTGAAGAAGAAGAAAGGGAAGTATGAAAAAGTGAAGAAGGCTCTAAAAGAAAAAACATGGAGCGACACAGGATGTGAAGATAGTGATGAGGATTATGCTAACATCTGTCTAATGGCAAGTTTGACTTTGACTCAGAAAATGAGGTAGATATTAAGGTAAAATATCCAGATATTCCAATTGAAGTATCTAATTATACTGATGAATTATGTTCTGAATTCAAATATACTCTTAAGAGGATCTCCGAATTGAAAAAGGAAAATTCATTGCTAAGGCAATAGGATGTTTCACAAATGGATAAAATAAATTTTCTGGACAAGAAATTTCATCAAATCAAATAAAATTGAGATTATCTTGCCAAAGAAAATACTTCCTTGAGAAAGGAATTCTTGGATCTTACTTCCAAATTTTCAAATGGCTTAAAAACTTTGGAACGTATACATTCCATACAGGTTCCTTACTATAACAAGTTAGGAATTGGTTTTACTAAGGAAAATGATCTTTTGGTTGATTTTCCAAAAGTTAAGGAGAGACTTAACCAAAGACCTCCTAGACAAGCTTATAAAAATCACTTTCAATAGAATTTTGTAAAACCTGTTACCGAAATGCACTCAAGTGTTCAAATTGTGGTGACCCACAACACTTCAAGAATGATTGTCCTAAAGTCTAGAGACCAATTCAGAGAAACTGGATTAAGATAGCATATACTACTAACTCTAAAGGACCCAAACAAATTTAGTTACCAAAGAAAGCTTGAGTTTTTCTAATTCTTGCAGGTATCCAGAAGAAAAAGGAATAAATGGTACTTGGACAATGGATGTTCAAGACACATGACAGGAGGCTCTAGCATGTTTATCAAACTCCAAAAACTAAATGGTGGAAGTGTGTCATTTGGAGGAAACAACAAAGGAAAAATCATAGGCAAAGGAACTATTAGAATCGGGGACCTATTGATAAATGATGTCTCCCTAGTAAAATATCTTGATTACAATCTGATCAGCATAAGTTAATTATGTGATATAGAGTTCAAGATCAACTTTGAAGAGAATATATGTTCTAGATTAAGCAAAGATTATTCTCAATCATTCACCAGTCGAAGATATGGTAACATTTATCTTCTTGATGTAAAATCTGACATTGCTCAATGTTTAGATTCCATCAAGGAAGATACAGACTTGTGGCATAGAAGGATGGGATATATTAGTGTGAAACAAATATCAAAGCTGTCTTCAAAAAGGCTTGTTCAAGGACTACCGGAACTTAATTTTAAAAGGACAGAATTATGTACAACTTGTACTCTAGGAAAACAGATCAAAAGTTCTTTTAAGTCTATACATCATGTTTCTACTAATCATGCCCTATAGCTTCTTCATATGCACATTTTCGGCCCTATAAGGAATAAGAGTATTAGTGGTAAGAAATATTGCCTTGTGATTATTGATGATTTTGCAAGATTTACATGTGTATTCTTTCTTGCTCATAAAAGTGAGGCTTTCTCATACTTTTCAAAATTTGCAAGAAGAATTCAAAATGAAAAAGGTTATGCAATTTCCAGCATCAAAATTGATCATGGGCTAGAATTTGAAAACTAAAATTTTGCAGATTTTTGTGATGAGAATTGTTTTCAACATAATTTTTCTTCTCCCTATACACCAGAACAAAATGGTGTCGTGAAAAGGAAAAATCGCACTTTGCAAGATATGATAAGTACTCTGTTAATAGAAAGAAAAAAACGTCAGTACCTTTGGCGCTTATATCCAAGATAGAACCAAAAGGAATCGAAAAAGTACTCTCAGATGAAAGCTCGATAGAAGAAATGCAAGAAGAACTCAATCAATTTAAAATAAATGAAGTATGGAACTTGTTCAAAGACTAAAGAATCATACAAAGTGATTGGAACTAAGTGTGTAACGTCCTGAAATTTGCCCACTTCCAGAATTAATGAAATAGACGATTATTTCTTGTTTCATTTTAGTAAGTCTCACCCGGAACTGATCATTCTCGGGATACTCGACCAGTAGGGAAAGGCTAACTAGGAAAACGGTACATGGACCCAGTAAAACTCGACTGTGAATCGAGTCTAATTTCGAGAGGCGATGAGGGAATATTTTGTACCAATATGGGCTGGCCCGAGAATAGTGATAGATTTGGTTTGACCGACGACGTACGATTGGATAGAGGGTGATTCCGCATGACCGAGAGTGCGCGTGGCGAACGATCCCAAATTATTCCGGACAACCACGACTCTTGGGACTAGCGATAAATCTTCGCGTTCTCTAGGAAATCGGGACTGTCATGACTCAAGTAGCCCTAGGTCAATATGCATAACCCCTAAATAGCCACTCGTTAGTGAGAGACGCTAAAATCGCATATTGAGCGGAATCGATCGTGAAATTGAATCCGGACTTTGGTGTCGAATTTCGTGGGCGTGCGCGACTATTTTTCGCAAGGACGATGTCATTTGCATGTGGCCAAACATATTTGGGTTCGGTAGAGTCAAAATTGAAAAATTTGACCCGGGACCTGAAAATTACCGTTTTGCCCTTGTACCCTAAGTTGGAATTCCGAATTTTGGACTTAATTGGGCAATATTTTAGGGTTTAAATTAAGGTCTTATCAGACCCAATAATTTAAAATATTGAGGACAAAAGTGCCCCTCCACTATTTGAGCTTGATTGGATCTCAACCCTTGGATTAGGGGTAAATTGGACATTATGAAAAGTGGTTCACCAACTCCCACTCACCCATGTTGTATATACTCTCTAGTCTCTCTCTCTCCTCTTCATTTTCTCCCCCCTCACTAGCCGGCACACCGCCCTTCTCCCTCTCACTCTCTCCCAATTTCTCCCTCTCTTTCGCCGTCGCTGGAGTGTCGCCGCCGCCACTCACCGGTGCCGCTGCTAGTGCCATCGCCTCGCGCCTCACCACTAGCACCATCTCGTTCCCCCTTCCTCCCCCTCTTGCCGTATCTCTCTCGCTCCCTCTCTCCCGTTCCCTTCTCTTTCTCAGCCGCTCAAGGGCCTCGCCGGAGCCGCCGCTTGCCGTTACTGTTCCAATGTGGATCCGTAGCTGCCCAACCATCCTCATCACTTGCTTAGCCTCATTTTAAGCTTAGGACTTCAAGTGAGTATTACCCTAAACCCTAATTAGGCTAATTTGCATTTCTAGATGGGTTTTAGGGGTTAATTAGGGTATTTTAGGGGTTAAACGGTGGAGGCTGTTAAGTGCTAATTTTGTGGCCTTTTTGGTGACTGAGGATGATGATTTGATCGAGGTTTAGCGGCCTGTATAGTGCTGTGATGTGGCGAGGCATGGGTGCCGTGATTTGGACGAAATTGTGGATTTAGCAAGTGAAATTAGTAGACCGAATGGTGGCTATTTTTATGGCTATTTTACGGGCTTAGTGCGATAAATTAATGGAGGTTTAGTGGCCTCAGAGGCGCTGTTCAATGGCTGGACAAATCAGATTGGAATGGCCCAAGTTTGGGGTAAGTTTGGGCCTTAAATATAGATTTTAATGCACGCCTTATTTGGTCTTTGTGGTGGCAGTTTAGAATGATATTTTGAGAGTTTAATGGAGCATTATGAAGATATTTATTGGTCTAGAATGACCAATACGATGGCTACCCATAGCGGAATTGAATTGGGCAAGACGCGATTAATTTGGAGTTTAACCGTGCAATTACCGGGAATGATCGCATTGATTGATTGATTGGCTGAATGGTCCGTGTTTGTGATTGATTTTGTGATGTCATGTCGCATGTCTAGCGAGACTAAGAATGGAATAGCTTGGCGGGCCTCGAATGTGCAAATTCTTGATGACCCGATTGTGTGATTATGTGCATGAATTGTGTGTCAAGTTGTGCCATAGATATTTTGAATTGATTGTATGATTGGGCATGTTAATTCATGAGATTGAATATGCGTGGTGCAAGCGAATGCCCAAATATGAACGTTATAGCCATAAGTATGCATCTCCAGCATTGGCACGACATGTGTCTATACAAGTGTGCCTGAGTGACATGTGTATTGTGATCACCTAAAATGCCCTGATGCATTTTACGTGTGGTTCAGATAAAAATTGATGCCTGTGAATGTGTGATCACAATAAACCCTGATGCGTTTTACGCGGGATAGTGAACCTGTCTTGAGGTGTGTTATGCGCGATGATGCCCGGTTTACCAGAAGATGACCGACCTGAGGCGTTTTATGCGGGTAATGCGTCAAGAGCCTACTGTATTTTATGCGGGCCAGAGATCGATCTCAAAGTGATAGACTTGATGTATTTTACGCGGGTTGGACCTGATGCGTTTAACTTGAGTCGGAGGAGAAATTGATAAATGGAAAGAGTGCTAGCATGCAAGTGTGCGATAATGCATTGATGAGGCATGAGCACGAGTGCGAACACGAGCATATGCATGACATGTGTCGTGACGTTATGATACGTGTTTATGTGTCGTGATTGAATTCTGTGGCGTGATTACGATTATTTATCAAATGCCTAACCTACAGGGTCAAGTAAGGTTCGGATTTGGACCGAGGGCCTGAATCATTTATGTTTTGACTTGTGTGATTGTTTAGTGCTCGTCAAGAGGGGCACGTTAGTCTAGTTTAGGTTTAGGGAAGATTTCTCATCGTTGTATAAAATCAATTTTTAAGACCCCCAGCCTTGAGATGCCTGAAGTTTCAGTATGTTTTGGGATTCCTCATCATATAGAGCGGACAAGGACGATACACCCCGTAGGAAACAGGGAGTCGTATATTAGATATTATACCTTAGTATGGGTGGACGTGGGGGAGACACATTACTAGACCCACGAATACGTGGCTTGGTGCTTTAAGGATGATCTCGGAGAGTATGGTCCTCTCCGAACTTTTGATGTCCCGTTTACCAGGCTGGGCACGAGGTACCCTCGATGCCCCAATGGAGAAGTGGCTGACCTTGGCTCTTTAGCCGAGGAGAGTGAGAGCTCTGATGGTGTATCAGTAAAGTACGAGGTAGATGAGTTCGACCTGATGGACTTAAAGCCAACCGACGGGGATGCTGTTCCGAAGCCGATGGAGCCAGATGATGAGGAGCCAGAGCTAATCGAGGAGGACCCCATACCGGAGGCCGAGCCTGAGGATATGGTCTCGGAGGAGGAGGCTACAGAGGCTGAGCCTGAGACGGACTCATCAGGTTCGGAGGAGGAGATGCCTGACAGCTCTTCATCTTCGGAGTCTTCTGATTCCGACCCATACTGGGTACCGTAGGAGTTAGCGTTTGCCTTAGATTGGTAGGGCCAGGACCTTTTTGACCAGTGCCCCACCTTTAGTAGTAGAGTGACCCCGAGCCACTTACCCCCCTTTTTGTCAGTAGTGGTCTTTGACCCGTTTTTGGTTTTTGATGATCAGGCTGTACATGGATATTGTATATGGTTCCCAGTAGTAGTACAAGTGTTTATTTTGTAATCATTGTTGTTTGTTCTTGTGACTATCCTTGGTTATGTGTTATAATATTGTACGGGTGGTTTTAAATACTTCAGCATGTGCTTTAAATTTCTGTGTTGGCCGTTGGGTCGGCGACGCGTCTTGGGACGTCGCACTTGAATCGACCTTTGCGAGGGATGTAACGTGCCGTAGGGTGCGGAGTGTGACAAAGTGGATCCTCATAAATAAATTCAATGACAAAGGAAAGGTGACTAGAAACAAGGCAAGACTAGTAGCAAAAGGATATGCTTAAGAAGAATGAATAGACTATGATAAAACCTATGCTTCAGTTGCCAAGTTAGAAGCCATAAGGCTACTCCTTTCCTATGCTTGTTTTCATAACTTCAAATTATTTCAGATGGTGTCAAGAGTGCATTCCTAAATGGATACATCAAAGAAAAAGTATTCGTGAAACAACTACCTGGTTTTGAAGAACCAAGAAAGTTTGACCATGTCCATAAGTTGAAGAAACCACTATATGGTCTAAAGCAAGCACCTCGTGCTTGGTACGAGACACTACAAAATTTTCTTACAGACAATGGTTTTGAAAAAGGTAAAGTAAACAAGTCTTTTTATCAAAAGAAAAGGTAATGACATTCTACTCATTCAAAATAATGTCGATGATATAATTTTTGGTTCCTCTAATGAACTACTTTGTAAGGATTTTTCAAAGACTATGTAGAATGAGTTCGAAATAAGCTTGATGGGAGAACTAACATTCTTTCTGGGACTTCAAGTGAAGTAAACGACCAATGGGACATTTATATGTCAAGAAAAGTATCCTAGAGGAATTGTGAAGAAGTTTGGAATGGAAAATTGCAAGAAGACAAATACTTCAATGTCTCATTCTTCCAAACTAGACAAGGATGAGAAGGGTAAAAAGGTTGACCAGAAGTTATACAAAAGCATGATTGGATCATTATTATATCTTACTGCTTCTAGACCTGATATTCTATTTAGTGTGTGTATGTGTGTTAGATTTCAATCAGATCGAAAGGAGTCACATCTTACTTCTGTTAAAAGGATAATCAAATACGTTAGAACTTATCCAATGTTAGGACTTTGGTACTCGAAAGGACCAAATTTTACACTAATCGGTTATTCTAATGTTGATCTTTCTGATTGTAAAGTGGACAGGAAAAACACTTTGGCTGCGTTTGGTCAACTGTATAAAAGGCAGGATAGGATATGTTTATCCTATCTTGTGTTTAGTGGTGGTCCAGGATAAGATAAGGTCGGATATAGACCGGCTATAGCTTGGATAAAAAAATCCGGGGGGGAGGGGTAGGATAGACCCAGATAGGATTTCTAATGCCTATTTTTCCAGAAATCCTACGCTCCACTTGCCATCATCTACATCCCCACACCTTGTACGCTTTCACCAAAAAAATTTATCGACTTTTTTTCCTTCACCGACTCCTCTGGACCCGTGAATAGGCAAAAAAAAAATAAAAATTATCCTATTCGACTTTAAATCCATAGTCCACCAAACAGTGAACAGGATATGAAGAAATCCCAGGATTTCTTATCCTATCCTATCCAGTCCTATCATATTTAGAAATCCGAATGACCAAACACAGCCTTTAGGTACATGCCAGTTAATGGGAAACATGCTAGTATCTTGGTATTAAAAAAAAAAGGTACAGTTGCTCTATCAATAGTAGAAGCAGAATATGTAGCACTCGAGAGTATTTGTTCTCAGATTTTATAAATGAAACAACAATTGAGAGACTTTGGAATTGAAGAGTCATGTATTGAGATCAAATGTGACAACACCAGTGCAATAAATCTGACCAAGAATCCAATCCTTCATTCCTGAGCAAAGCATATTGAAATCAAGCATTACTTCATCAGAGATCATGTTCAAAACAATGATGTAAACATTCAATTTGTTCATTCAAAGGATCAACTAGTTGATATTTTTACAAAACCATTGGATAAAAACTCCTTTGAATCGGTTATCAAAAAAAAAAACTCCTTTGAATCTATTAGAAATAGATTAAATATTACTTATCCATTTGCTTGAAGTTTATTAAACTAGAATAGGATTAGATTCTGACAAGCAGACTATGCAAAGTCTAGACAACTTGCCAGATGCTAAGTCTCAGATGGAAAATAGAACTTACAATTCATAAATATTCAAATTTTGGTGGGTAAGTTTTTTATTTTGGAAATAATCAGGTAAGTATTTGATTGGATTATTTTTATTCTGTCATATTTGAATTTCCTGTAATTATAGATCTTGAAAGAAAAATTGCCTAATATTAGTTTCTTTTATTAACTGCTTATTTCTTCCTATTTAGTCACAACGGTTCATTTTACCAATTCAAGATTTTAGAAAAAACCCTCTCCCCGCTCTCATCTTCCTCTACAAAAGATCAAAACTTTCTCACCCAAATCCACTCGTAAGTTGAAATGTCTGCAAAATCTGAAGCATCTAAGAATATTTGACGCTCCTCACGCATTGCAAACATGGAATCAAAGATGAAGAGAAGTCCATAGCATCTAGAAATTACAGATTCTTCTGAAATGGAATCCGAAAAGGAAGCAACTCCACCTCCTGCATCTCAACCCAAATCGTCAATCTCCACAGGAAAAGAGGATTTCTATTTAAAAATTCCAGGTTTGTTTGGAAAGCTTATAACTATCTCAAGAAGGGAAATGCCTCTAATGAAGTTATATTTAGATTCTTCAAAGATAATGGTTTTCGTTTTGAGGTAGATTTTTTGCTTGCCTATACTGCTGAACCATTACAAACAGTCTTGCCTTTAATTGACTCTGCAAAGAACGAAAATGTGTCTAAAAAGGGGAAAGACAAAGTAGGAGAACCTTCTGAACCCAAAATGAAAGAATTTGTTCCAAAATCCCCAGAATCCAAGAGTGGTTCTGAATCGAAAAGGGAAGGAAAGAAGGAGGACGATGATGACAAGCTATTTAGAAATTTTGAGATTAAAACTGGAATTGCTGCCGGGATAAAGGGTTCTGCTCACAAATTGTTCTGAACTAAACTTCACGAGGAGTATGACAATCTTCTTCTGTCCAGGGGAGTGATGAATCATCGCATTGTGGATTTCCCCTTTCTTGATTCCATTGGCATTTCAATAAGAGAGCACTTTGCAAAATTGGGTATGGAAGAATTTTGCTTGCTATCATCCCCTGTATACCCTGAATTAACTACTTATTTCTATTCAAATTTGTCATTTTCTTCTCCGAATAGAATAAGCTTTACTATGTTTAATAAGAAGTATGATCTGGTCGCATCTCAACTTGCTGAAATCATTGGTGCGAAGTCATACAATTTTGTCCCTATTAAAGTTACCCCTGAGGAAGCATACAAAGTCATCTCTGACAATTCTCATTTCACTCGGGACTCAAAGACACACATCTCTTACTCAAGTCTGAATAAGAAGAACATGATTCTGCATAAGATCATCATCAATTGTCTTAGGCCAAAGGCATCATCCGGGACTGACCTATCAAAGTTTGAAGCAAAGATGATATGGGCCATTATAAATGAGGTTACCTTCTCTCTGCCTCATATCATCATTCTTCATATGTACATATTTGTGTTGTTTTACAAGGATCTTTAATTTTCTTAAAACTGAAATCTCTACTCAGTTTAAAAAGAACCGTGTTCCTGAAATGTTTGTTGGTGAGAAAATGATATTGAAGATGAGATTCACACAACTTGAGATGAACAACAAAGGACAAACTTCAAAACAACCTAAGAAGGTGAAGGGAGATCAGGCATTAGCAAAGTATGAGAAGTTGAGGAAAGAACAAGCTTAAGCAAAGTTTGAGAAAATAAAGAAGGGACGGTTTGCTCAAGTCTCTAAGAAAAATAGAAAAATAGAGACTATTATGAGGGATGAAGAGGATGAGAAAGAAGTTCAGCATGAAGAAAGTCCTGTCAAAATCAATGCAGAGAAGAAGGGGAAGACAGATGTTAGTGATGCTCCAGCTCCAACCTAGGAAAGCAAGTCTCCACCAACAACAGACTTTGAAGGCTTAGAGAAGCAACAAGAAACAACTACTATTCAAGGGAAGCTTCATAAAGATAAAGGGATTCAATTCAAACAACCAGAGTTTCAAGATTTCCAAGGAAAGAGCACCCATGATGAGAACATCCTTTCCTTATTACTTGAAATCAAGGCCAAACAATTTGCCTTAAGTGATGATATGCAGAACCTGAGGACTTTTGTTGAAGACAAGCTACGAAATGTTAATCATCAAGCAGAACAAAATATGGCAACACTTGAGAAGGCAATTCATTAATGGATGTCTAAGGTTAAGGATGCTGTTCAGAACTTGGAGAACTTTCAACTTGTTCGAGCCCCTGTTAAGCTCTAGCCTATCTATTTTCAAAACTGTGTGGTTGTTGATTTTAACATTTGGTTTGTTTGATATTATTGACTAATATTTTGACTTGATATTGCTTATTTATTCATCTTTATGATGCTGACAAAAAAGGGAGAGAAAGCATGCAATGATAGGATATTTTGAATATTATGCTTGGTGGTAGGATATCTTGACAGAATATTATGGATAATTTGCAGGACAAAAGTCACAAAATTACAACAACAGTCATTGATTCAAATTATATGACTCTTTTATGCAATCTCATATACATTTGCTACTTGATTTATCTTACTCACAATTTATTCATTGGCATGGAAAGTTTTGTCACCATAAAAAAGGTTAAGATTGTTAGGAAAACCTCCTAATATATTTTGAAGTTGAAAAAAACTATCCAAGAGTTGTTGAAAGTCTGACAAATATCTTTGAAGTTTTTCTAAGTCCAAGAAGTCACTTTTTGGATGTTCAGACTTTACGATGATCAGAAGGAAAAGTCTAAATTCTACATAACAACAAACATAGTTCAAACTTTGTGCACAATAGTTCTAGAATTTCATGCTATGATTGGAAACGAAAGGATAACCCACCCCGACTTATACTCTGAAGGCGAGTCAAGAATCATACCTTATCCAGACTTTATCACTAACTTAGAATGAACGCAGTGGCTAGTAATCTAGCTTGAGTTTCACAAATGGAAAGTCTTGATTGATTCGATCTTAAAAGGTTATTTTGCAAGGAACATTAACATTACGGGATATCCATAATTGATTGACAATCAATCCCATGATAAGTTTATTTCTAAATAGAGAAGGTTTGCTTATGGAAACCAAAGTTTGATTGTATGGACGATCAAAACCAGCAGGATTCAAATTTTGTCACTCAGCGGCTACTCAAATTTTCTTATACAAATCTGTTGAAGGAGAAGACTAGAATATGATCCTCTAAAGATTTTCCAGCGGCTAGTTTGGAAGTGAAGGAGTATAAAATGAGACAAACTATCAAGAGTAGAAGTAAAAAGGCGAAATCCATAATCATCCATTCCAAAGTCTAAGCAAACTCTAACCAGTTTTTACTTGTCTTTCCTAAGCTAAAATATGTGATCTTGAGAGACTTGTTGTAAGAGAGAAGAGTGATCCATCTAAATATCACTCAAAACTTATAATCTCTTGATCAATAATCTAGTGAAATCTAGCCAGTAGGCTGTTAGCGTGGGAGAGTGAACGTAAGTTTGATTTAAGCTAAATCACTATATATCTGTGTGCATATTCTCTCTTGCCTAAAACTCATTTTATTGCACATTTATTTGTTTGGCATTCAAAGTCTAACTAAAATCTGAACATTGCTCAGACTTTTCATGAGATCAATTACTTCCGCATTAAAATTGATCAATTAGCATTCAAATCACCTATTCACCCCCTCTATGTGACATTTGCTAGTCTCATCACTTGGCACAGTACAAGAGAGCAAACAGGATGGCCTTTAGCCAGGTGGTGCCAGATTTCGAGGTGGTGACGAACAGGATATCAGAGAAGTGAGCTTGGAAGTGGTTTTGGCAAGCGAGGATGCCTTTCATGAACCAAGAAGGGAACCAGAAGCCCTGATACAAGTAAAGAGAGCCAATTACCCAATCTTCTTATGAAGGGAGAGAGGAGAGCAAGTCTTTGCATGCTTGCAACATGTTGTCGTCTCCCAAGTATTGTGCACGAGAAGGTGGAGGAGGTCGAGAGGCTTGCATGGTGGTGATGGATAGAGGAGGAGGAGGTGGAGAGTTTGAGTGAAAGTAACAAAATTCGGATCAAATTTTCCTAGAGAAGTGTATGTGTTACAAGCTTATGTGGCTCCGATAGAGAGTGCAAGCACTCTAGCATAGCAAACACAAATTTATGCAAGGGCTCTATATGTCATCCAACAAACACTCTCAGAAATGATATTTTCAAGAAATAATGGAGCGAATACCCAAAAAAAAGGCATGAGATACACTACAAGAAGAATTTCAAGGCATAATAAGGTATGCACCATTAGACTTTAAATGTAGCATCCTCAATTTTAGTCCCTGGAAAATGGCTATTGTTTAAGTTTGGTAGTTTTTCAATTGGAACCAATTTTTACTCGTGTTTTGGAAAATCCAGTTTTGGATCCTTTGTACCCCTTCATTTTGTTATTTTTGTGGAGACTTTTGTAATTCGAATTTCTAAACACTTCCTTTTTAAAAGTTTCTCTGAACATCTTGAAGTTTTACATACTTTAATTTCAAAATTTTTGGACTTGATATGAGTAGTACGATAGCCTAATTTCCGAACAGTGTAAAACTACCCAAAATAGATATTTCGATGATGTTCACACTTTTTTTATTTTCTACAAGCTTTTCTGGGCCGATTTTGAAAAAGTTTCCTTCACAAAAGTTGTTTAGAACTTCCTTTTCTATTACATATATGAATTTGGAAATTTTTTGAGATTGTTATACGTGTTTTGTCATGGAAAACCCTCAGAAAATCTTGAGAACTAAGCATGATGCGGGTTGTGATTTTAGGTGATTTTAGTGCCAATGAGTCTATTTTGTGTGACCCAATTGGCTCGAATCAATTATGCAAGAAACCAGCAAATCCAAAAGGCTCTATGTCAAAGCTTCTCCTTTAAGCTTCCTTTATTAAGGTTCATCATGACTAGCATTAATTGGCTTGGACTTTGGAGGCCTCTTCATCATGACAAGCCATAAATGACCTTAGACTTTTGAGGTCATTTCATGATGTTATTTTGTCTCCTTTTCTTAATGGCCTAGAGTGATGGCCAAGAAATGACTTCTATAAATAGGGAGAAAGAGAGAGAGAGAGAGAGGGAGAGCCTCACGTGAAGCCCTCCTCCCTCATGCCACTTCCTCTCTCAAGTTCTCACGCCATCACCATCTCGCTTCTTGCTTCTTTGCTTCTTGTTCACGCCGAGAAAGAGAGAAAGAGAGAGAGAGATCACTGACTAGCCCATGTCTCTCCTTGTTGTTCGGTCAATAGGAAGCCACATTCAAGGGCCATGTGATAGTGTTCAAGCCACACGCCAAGAATCGCCCGAGACTCGTCAAGGCTCACGTGCTTACCTCACACCTACTATTTTATCTAGTTCTTGGTTTATTCCGTTGGGTAAGTAAACTTCCTAATATCGGGAAAGGAAGTTGTGATTTGTTGTGACATAGTTTGCTTAGACCGTTTATCAGTCGTTTGGTTGATCATAATTGGTTCAATCCCTTGATTTGACCATGTTTCATGTTTAATGTTTGTCTTGAGATAGAATCGAGATTTAGCTGGTAAAGTGCACATGATATAGCCATGCGTGGTGTTCTCTTTTATGAACTTTGCTGTTGATCTGTCATTGATGCGGGTGCGGCAAGAGCCGACTTATGTTAACGGCGATCCCGTCGTCCTCGCTTGATATTAGTAGGTTTACTTGCTGAGTCTTTCCGACTCATCCCCCGTTATTTCCTTTTTAGGTCCGAAGAATGGCATCTCCCCTAACCCGATTCGGCAACCCTGTGGAAACGAGGGCCGAAGTGCTCACCATGATAGATGCTCGAGAAGGCCGAGCATACCGCCGGATCACAACATATGTGATAGTCGATGAGGGCCTAACGGACTTGGTGTCTCACCCGTACATAGCATGGCATGGCTACATTGATGGAGAATGGGTTGGATCCCTACGTGGGTTCAATGGACCTTTTGACGGTGTAGGCGGGCCAGTTCAGGGGCATCCCATGAGTGGAGTGTAAATTAGCCATGCAGAGGGGAAGCAGAGAGGAGATGTGGATGGAGTTAGAAGTGAGAAAATGAAGTAGAGAGGATAGAATCACCCAGGCCGAGTTTTACTATTCATAGTCGGCTAGGAACGGATGAGTCTCTAGAATATGCGTGTGAAATATGTGATGTTTGCCTTGGCCCAAAAGGCTTGTTAAAATATGTTTGCATGCACTGTAAACATAAGGTTTGCTCATGATGCTACTTGTCTAAATTTCGCTGCTGTTTTGAATGTGATTGTCCCGGGTTTACGTTTCCGCTTATGCTTATTAAAAAGATAACAATAAACGGGACGTCACGTTAATGAGCTCAAAGTGGGGGCGTTACAGTCTAATTTGGTATCAAAGCAAGTTCCACTCTAGTAAGTGTAAGTTTGATGTTAAGCCAAGAAGAGGCTATAGAATCCTAAAAGGACCCGATCTGATGAGGGCAAGGAGTGGTCGCTGAGGTAGAACCTGATTAAGGAGCGGTTCTTGGCTATGAAGTGGATGCCGGGACATGAGGCATGATCAAGGTGCGGCTTCTAGTAAGAGTGGTCGCCGGGTTTGAAGACCTGAACAAGGTACGCCTCCTGATAGGCTTTTAAATTGATAGTAAGAGAGGAACAAACCAAACTATGCACTGAATAGGGAAGAACGATTCTAAAATCTAAGCGGAAATAAAGACCTGGAGTAATAAGGTGCAGTGAAGTTGGGATAGTTAGCTAGGAAACACCCCTGCACATGTGAATGATTGATTGTGGTTGAATAGGTTACGTGCCACTATTTATTTGTGATCACTGACCTATTCTTATATTGTAGAAAGAGCCTTTAGAATACCAATATGAGTGCTCAGGACTCGGCTGTGACCTTGACCTCAAAGGGAAAGTCAAATCAAAACCCTCGAATAGATGGAATTCTATAGGCTTTTGTGACTGTGGGAGATTTGTTGGGATAGCAGGCCTAACAACGAATGCCTAATGTTGAGAATGCAGCGGCAAATGAAAGTAGGAATGGTGATCGTACGATGCATGGATTGGTCGAGCAATTCTTGAAGCTTCGACCCCCGAAATTTGCTGGAACAGGAGATCTTGAAGAGGCAGAATCCTGGATCGATAAACTCCAGAAGGTATTCGATCTTCTAAGATGTTCTGAGGAAGAGAAAGTAACTTTGGCGGTGCACCAACTACAGGGTAATGCCAATCATTGGTGGAAAGCAACGAGAGGGATCATGTTTCCTACAAATGCTACTATTAACTGGAATGCTTTTGTCGAAGGATTCAACGGAAAGTATTTTTCCGAATGTGCTTGTGACAGAAAGATGAAGGAATTTTTGCAACATGAGCAAAACAATATGACGATGGACCAATACGAAGCAAGGTTTGCTCAATTGTCAAGGTACGCCTCTAGGCTTATTGAAGATCCAGTGGAAATGGCGAAAAGATTCCGAGATGGCTTCAACCCAGACATCCAGAGTCAATTGGTACCGTTGAACCTCAAGGATTACAACGAGCTATATGAATGAGCCCAGCTAGTGGAGAAAGAGTCTTTGGAACGAGTTGCCACTGCGACTAACCAAGGAAAGCCCTATCATCTAGCTTCTCAATCCAACTAGCATCATGACAAGAGACCGATGTCGGGAGAAAAACATTTCTCCACTCCCAACAAGAAGATCAAAAATCAAAAGCCAATTTCCACTATAGGCGATACATGCCATACTTGCGGAAGGTTTTATGGAAATGCTCCATGTCCAAAACAAACGGGAACATATTTCAGCTGTGGTCAACAAGGCCACCGCATAAAGGACTGCCCGCAACGACAGCAAGTGAAGCAGTCACGACAACCACAAGTGATGCAACAAAATAGAGTTCCACCGCATGATAATTGTCCTCCAGCTCAAGAAAGGATTTATGCAATTACTCAAGAGAAAGCGAAAAACTCCAAGAATGTTATTACGGAGACTTGATAAATCGGGTGACTAGAACTATACTTGTGCTATTTTATCATAGTATTTATGCATGACATTTCAATATACCCGAAAAATCCAAGTAATCATAAGAAATATTTAAGGATGGTAAAAGATAAATCAGAATGGCGTAGCGGAAGCGTGGGAAAGCCAAAGTTTGAAGACATTCACCTAAAGAAAATTTCAAGCGATTTTCCCAAAAAGCTAGTAGGGCTACCTTTAGAAAGAAAGGTAGAATCCAACTATAATAACGGTTATCAACAAAGCATCAAGATGGCATCATTTGAGGCATTATACGGTCGAGCTTGCAGAACTCTAGTTTGTTGGAACGAGGTCGAGAAAAGAAGGTCATGGGTCCAGAGCTAGTCCAACTCACCATAGATGCTGTCCATATAAGTAGAGAAAGACTTAGGATGGCACAAGTTGGTAAAAGAATTAGGCTAACAAGCACCAGAAACCGCAAGTTTCAGATAGGCGACCATGTCTTTCTGAAGGTATCACTAATGAGGGGTGTGTCACACTTCGGAAGGAAAGCTAAATTAAATCCTAGGTATGTAGGACCTTTTTTAAATTCTACAAAGAATAGGGAATTTGGCCTATTGATTGGCACTACCATCAAAACTTGTTTAGATACATGTTGTGTCCCATGTATTGATGTGAGAAAGTATAAACCCGATCCAGCACATGTGCTGAATTTCGATGAGGTCGAATTGGACAGCATAATGTCCTATATTGAAGAACCGATGCGGATCATGGATCGTAAGGAACAAGTGTTAAGAAGTAAGACCATTCCCTTAGTAAAGGTTTTGTGGTGTCACCATGAAATAGAAGAAGCTACCCAGGAAAGTGGAGAATTAATGAAGCGTTAATATCCCTACTTGTTCGAGGAATTGGGTATGTTTTAAATTTCGAGGATGAAATTCTTTTAGAGGGGGAGAATTGTAACATCCTCAATTTCAGTCCTTGGAAAATGGCTATGGTTTAAGTTTGGTAGTTTTTCAATTGGAACCAATTTTTACTCGTGTTATGGAAAACCTAGTTTCGGATCCTTTGTACCCCTTCTTTTTGTTATTTTTGTGGAGACTTTTGTGATTGAAATTTCCAAACACTTCCTTCTTGAAAGTTTCTCCAAACATCTTGAAGTTTTACATACTTTAATTTCAGAATTTTTGGACTTGATATGAATAGTACAATAGCCTAATTTCCAGATCATGTAAAACTGTCCAAAATGGGTATTTTGATGATGGTCACACTTTCTTTATTTTCGACAAGCTTTTCTGGGCCGATTTTGGAAAAGTTTCCTTCACAAAAGTTGTTTAGAACTTCCTTTTCTATTACATATATAAATTTGGGAATTTTTCGAGATTGTTATACGTGTTTTGTCGCGGAAAACCCTCGAATAATCGTGAGAGCTAAGCATGATGCAGGTTGTGATTTTAGGTGATTTTAGTGTCAATGAGTCTATTTCGTGTGATCCAATTGGCCCGAATCAATTATGCAAGAAACCAGCAAATCCAAAAGGCTCTCCACAGTCTGGAAAAGTTTAGAAGAGGCTAGAAGATAAGGCTTTGATAGAGTTAAAGCTTCTCCTTCAAGCTTCTTTTATTAAGGTTCATCATGGTTTGGACTTTGGAGGCCTCTTCATCATGACAAGCCATAAATGACCTTAGACTTTTGAGGTCATTTCATGATGTTATATTGTCTGCTCTTATTAATGGCCTAGAGTGATGATCAAGAAAAGACTTCTATAAATAGGGAGAAAGAGAGAGAGAGAGATCACTGACTAGCCCGTGTCTCTCCTTGTTGTTCGGTCAATGGGAAGCCACGTTCAAGGGCCATGTGATAGTGTTCAAGCCACACGCCAAGAATGGCCTTGAGACTCATCAAGGCTCACTTGCTCACCCCACGCCAACCGTTTTATCTAGTTCTTGTTTTATTCTGTTGGGTAAGTAAATTTTCTAATATCGAGAAAGGAAGTTGTGATGCGTTGTGACATGATTTGCTTGGATCGTTTCTCGGTCATTTGCTTGGTCATAGTTAGTTCAATCCCTTGATTTGACCATGTTTGATGTTTGATGTTTGTCTTGAGATAGAATAGAGATTTGGCTAGTAAAGTGCACATGATATAGCCATGTGTGGTGTTCTCTTGTATGAACTTTGCTATTGATCTTCCATTGATGTGGGTGTGGTAAGAGCCAACTTATGTTAACGGCGATCTCGTCGTCTTCGCTTGATATTAGTAGGTTTACTTGCTGAGTCTCCCCGACTAATCCCCTGTTGTTTCCTTTTCAGGTCCGAAGAATGGCGTCTCCTTAACCCGGTTTGGCAAACCCGTGGAAATGAGAGTCGAAGTGCTTACCATGATAGATGCCCGAGAAGGCCGAGCCTACCGCCAGATCATAATGTATGTGATAGTCGATGAGGGCCTAACGGACTTGGTGTCTCACTCGCATGCAGCATGGCATGGCTACACTGCCAGAGAATGGGTTGGACCCCTACGTGGGTTCAATGGACCTTTTGGCAATGTAGGCGGGCCAGCTTTGGGCATGCCACTAGTAGGGTGTAGATCGGCCATGCGGACGAGAAGCAGGGAGGAGATGTGGATAGAATTAGAATCGAGAAGATGAAGTAGAAGGGATAGGATCACCCAAGCCGAGTTTGCTATTCATAGTCAGCTAGGAACGGATGAGCCTCTAGAATATGCGTGTGAAATATGTGATGTTTGCTATAGCCCGAAGGGCTTGGTAAAATATGTTTGCATGTACTGTAAACATAAGGTTTGCTCATGATGCTACTTGTCTAAATTCTGCTGTTGTTTTGAATGTGATTGTCCCAATTTTATGTTTCCATTTGTGCTTATTAAAAAGATAATAATGAACGGGACGTCATGTTAATGACCCCAAGGTGGGGGCGTTACATTAAACTCTTCAAAGGGTATTTGAAAATGCTAAAATGAAAGATTATGAGACCGTTCAACAATATTGTGGGAGATTGAAAGAACTAATAAATCAAATGGGAGCCTATGGAGATGATATCAATGGCCATAGGGTAGTTAGAAAAATATTGGTGACACTTACTAGAAAATACAATCCTATTGTCACCTCTACAAAAGAATTTAAGGATTTGAAAACACTACCAATGAGTGAATTAATTGGCTCTCTAAGATACGTAAAAGAAGGCCAATGGTATAATATGAAGATTTAGTTGAAAGCACATTTATGTTAGAATAAACATACGGTCTCATATATCTAAAAATGGTGAAGGAATTTGTCAAAAAATAAAAGAGGAGGAGAAACCTCTCTAAAGAAAAAAAATATCGACATTGCATTATTTGCAAACAAAAAAGTCACCATTAAAAAAGACTCACTTTTTCCACCGTTTTTTGACTTCAGACACCCCCTACACCTTAAATTGATCACAATATCTCTTGTAGATCTCAAATTTGAGATTATTTCTTACCTTTTTCTCTTCCCTTGTTTTGGAAATCCTAATGCATTTAGGATTGACAAAAAAAATATGTATTTGCAAATAATTTGAATGGATTGTCTTATAAAACAAGTACACTAGTCATCATTTTCTTGTCAAAGGCTAATTATTCTATGTACTTAAGGCAAAATAATGTTCCATATAATATTTTAAAGAGCATTTTCTTTTGAATTTTCATAATAAAATGGATGTCTAGAATTTTTAATGTAGTTAATTTTTCCATATTCTAAGTCTTTGAAAATATCTTTTAAAAAATCATGCAGTGATGGCATGAAAATAAATAAAAGTTGGAATATTAGATTCACCATAAAAAATGAAAGTTGAGTAGTTAAAATACATAGATTATAACATTATCATACATATTTAAGCTATAACTAAACCGAATGCATTCATTAAAACTAATTGACTATTCTTTTCACCTTTACTTTTACTTTGGTTATATTTAAAATAATAGTTTCTAGTAAAACAAAAAAAGAACCATACATATCGTTAACATTGTTAGAAAGTGACTTTCTAACAAACACAATAACTTGTTAGTTATCTGCCATATAAATTATTTTTAGGAAAAAAAGAGATGTCAATTTCATCTTAGATGGGAGAAAAATAAAAGAAAACCAAAAAAAAAACTAAGAAATAATCTTAAATCAAGAGTAGACCCCATTTGATTGTAATCATTGTTGTTTGAGTTGAACATGGGAGATTCGTCTTTTAGAAAATTTGAAACCAAAGAAAAAGAAGAAAAGAAGAAAAAAAATCTTAAATCAAGAGTGGGGCCCACAAGGGATAATTTGGTCAATTCAAGGTAGTAGGGGTGTCAGAAGCCGAAAAAGGGGTGGAAAATGTGCAAGCCAAAAATAATTGCTGGTTCAAGATAAACCATAATACCATTCTTGTAAAAGATAGGGCCACGTTGAAAAATATTGTCACTTGAAAATAAGTCATTGAGCTAATTATGTTGAAGAAAACAAAATTACGAATAATACGTTCTACGCAAGCCAAGCGACAAATGTAAAAAAGAATGATACATGATATAATAAGAGGGGGTCTAGTAATCACATGACAAGGGGTGAATCTTTATTCACCTATATTGATACATTCATAAAAACCCAAGTGAGATTAGGCACCAACACATTAAGTCAATGTGAAAGGAAAAGGCATAAGCCCAAAATATATTCATAACGTATATCTAGTCCCCAATTTAACACAAAACTTACTCAGTGGGGGCTAAGTGATATTGATAAGATATTCCCTATACTTTAAAAGAGATACTAGACTATCTATGACAAATATAAAAATCATATTATTGCCCCTATTAATACGGAGAATAGGAATTTTCCTATTTGTTGGAAATATGCTAGAGATATAGCTATGAAAGCATAAGTTGATGATTCATGGCTATGGCACCGGAGATTTGGACACTTCAACTTTATAGGTTAAAAACGAGAGAAGAACAGCAAAAGTGCCAAAATTTATATACGGTGTTTACTTTAGTTCCAAAAGTTTTCGTTGGCTCACTTAAGTGTCAAATCAGAGGAAAAACGATTACTTAAGTGCCAACGGTGAGATATTCTGGCCAAAATATATATGTGGCATTTTTAATTAAATCTTGTAAATGACTTGGCAAATTTTTAAAAAAATAAAGTCCACATGGACTTCAAAAACGACATCGCATCGCCTACATGGCTTGGGAGAAGAATGCGACGTCGTTTCCCTCTTGATAATTGAACGACGTGGATGAAGAAGACCAAATTAGGGCTCGTCTGGTCATCGTTCAGGAGAAGAAAGTTCCCGTCGTAAATCGTCGCTGTGCTCCCTCGCCGTCGTCGTCGTCGTTGGCTATCGCTCGTGTGTCGTCTCTTACTCTCGGTCATTCAGGTTTGTCATATTCTCTCCATGGCTCCGTTGGATGGAAAAATTAGGGTTTCGAGGGGACAATTAGGGCTTCAAGGGCTAAATTGTGGCTCCGAGAGCAAAATCAAGGCTTAGGGGGAGAGATAAACTAGGCATGACTATTTTGTCCGTAGGAATTGCGAAATAGTGATTGTGGAGACCTCAAGTTTTGATTATGAAGGCAAAAGTAAGGCTCGGTGCCAGCTATGTTGCTTCGTTTGTACTATACGATAGTGATTGAGGTTATTTTACTTCGTTTGACTGAGTCTAATGAGACAATTAGAGCAACTTGTTGGTATTTGTGCGTTGTGGTCCCAAAAGCTAATTATTTTGTTTACTAACGTGCAGCATGAGCATAGGGGACAATGTTGTCGACATCATTATTTGCTATGGTGGGGAATTTATCATTGGCACCGAGGAATGGGAATATGGTGGTGGAAATGAAGGTACTATTTTTTTGATGTAAGGAGGCCATCATATATTGAATTCATTAGGGACGTAGTGCATTATTTATGATGCAAAGTAGATAAATTACATTATTGTGTTCCTGGGAAGGGCTTGAAGGACGGATTGAGATTCTTGCATGATGATAATGGTGTTAAGGACATCATTTATCATTATCTTCATGGCGAGGAAGCTAAAGTCTATGTTGAGTATTACAGTGACTCTGAAGATGATGAAAGTGGTGAGAGCACTGAAATAGGAGAAGTAGGATAATGTACTCAGGCTGGGGACGAAAGGCAATAACTGAGGCCGGAGACGCTGGCAAGTCATAGGCCAGGAAGATGTCCCCAAGTTTCTAGTGAAGACATACTTGATGAAGAATTGACCAAATTAAATTGGGAATTTGCTCAATCTAGTGAATCAGATGATGAAGTTTTAGGAAATGTAAATTTCCTAAGTGATGTCGATGATGATGAAGAACTTGCAGAATCAAGACAAAAGGAGAGAGACTTTCTAAGAAATAAATTTGCTTCATTGAGAGAATTGCATGAACCACAACTAGTGAATAGCTACCAAGAAGCTCCAGCTGATCGTAATCAAACTGAATATGAACAGAGTGGCGGTGAAGATGAGAGTGTTAGATCCGAGAACGAGCTTGAAGATGACGAAGCACCTGTCCGTAGAAGGAAAAGTAAGTATCCTTCTTATGATCCGATTGTTGCATGTTCTATTTTGTCAGTAAGAATGAAATTTGACAATGCGAAACTGTTTAAAGAAGCTATTGTCAAGAACTCCATTGTTGAACAAAGGAGTGTCGAATTTATTAGAAATACGAAAGAATTTGTGAGAGCTAAATGTTCGCAACCAAATTGTTCATGGAAGATCTATGGTGCACTGAGTAAGAAAAGCAGGTCATTCCAGATTAGATCATTGCAGGAAGAACATACTTGTTCCATTATTTTTTAGAATAAAAGGGTAACAAGTATATGGTTGTCGAAGCACTTCTTCAATACTATCAAAGCAATGCCCGAGATTAAGAGTCCTCAGTTAAAGCAGTTGGTGAAGGAGCAGGTAGGGGTTAATGTATCGAGGAATCAGTACAAAAGAGCCAAGCAGAAGGTGATGAGTACACTGATGGGTCGGTACAAGGAAGATATGGCCAGGTTTGGGATTATGCTTGCGAATGTATGCTTCAAAACCCATCCAGTAGAATATATGTAGAGGTTATTAAGTGACCATTGCTTGATTGCGGGACTAAGTTCGATAGGTTTTATGTTTGCTTTGATGCATGCAAACGGGGATTTTTGGTTGGTCGTAGAAAAATTGTAGGATTGGATGGATATTTCTTGAAGGGTTTATGCAAGGAAGAGTTATTAGCTGTTGTTGAGAGAGATGCCAATAACCAAATGTTTCCAATAGCTTGGGCTATTGTCAATGTAGAGACCAAGGACACTTGGTCCTGATTTCTAAAAAATATAATGGCTAACATTGAGATAACCAATGGGGAAGGTTGGGCATTCATGAGCGACTAACAAAAGGTAATGCCATTTAAAACTGTTGACTTTTTAATATTAATCGCATATTTGATCTTACAAGTATTTTTTGGTTTGAATTATTGTAGGGACTTGTTCTTGCATTAGCTGAGTTGGTGCCATATGCTGAGCATAGAATGTGTGCAAGGCGTATATATGCAAACTGGGCAAAGAATTATAAAGGGGATAAGCTGCAAAAGTAACTTTGGCATATAGCAAAGAGCACAAATATGGCTGATTTTAGAATAGCTAAGCAAGAGTTGTTTCGGTTGTCAAATGAAGGTTTTCAAGCATTGTTTGAAACAGAACCTAAGCATTAGTGCATGGCCTTTTTCAGCGAAGAGTTCAAGTGCGATATCATTGACAACAACTTCATCGAAGCTTTCAATGGCAGAGTACTAGAGGCTAGGTGCAAATCCATCATCAGCATGCTTAAAGACATACGAGTTATGGTCATGACTTGGCTCTAGAGACAAAGAGATGAGGATACAAAGTGGACTAGACAATATGGTCCCAGGATTGCAAAGAAATTGGATGAGAACACAGCTGCTAGTAGGTTCTGTCATCCAATTTAGAATGGAGATGATGGATATGAGATCATGAACAATGCTAATAAGTATGTCATCCAGCTAGAGAGGCGAAAGTGTTCATGTCGAGCCTAGCAACTAACTAGAATTCCTTGTGCACATGCCATTTGTGCCATCTAGTTGAAGCAACTAAACGTAGAGGATTACTTAGATGATTGATACAAGAAAAGCACATATGTTGCTTCGTACCAATTCATGATGCAGCCTATCAGAAGTAGCAAATTCTGGGAGCTAACGAACCATGAAGCCCCTACACCTTTGCCACTAAAGAAGAAAATTGGAAGGCCAAAAAAGAAACGAAAAATACAAGAGGGAGAGATTTCAACTCAGAAGATGAGCAGGACTGGTGTAAAGATAACGTGCTCCTATTGCCAAAAGGAAGGGCACAATAAAAAGGGTTGTGCATTGAAGAAACAACTTCAACAACAACAACAGCCATATATAGGGACTGATACAGGGCCAGCCCAAGGGCTAAATGAAGGAACTGCTATAAAGGCAGGTGTAAGGGCTGATGCAGGGCCATCTGAAGGGGCTAATACAAGGCCAGTTGAAGGGCGAGCTGGAGGGCTAGCTCAAGGGCAAACTGAAGGGTCAACGCAAGTGCAAACTGAAGGGTCAACGCAAGCGCCAACTGAAGGGTCAGCCTAAGGGCCAACCACTGAGTCGATTATTGAACAGACGAGGAGAAAATATCCTGTAAGTTGTACAATTGGTGTTTGTGCTATTTTTTGAGCTGAAGTTTAACACTAATATGTCTTCATTAGGTGAGAAGAAGACCAACTGCAAAAGTTGCTGAGAGTGAGGCACCACTGCGAACAAGAAGGGCTCTCAGGAAAAAGCTAAGATAATATGGTTATGGCCTTTTCATAGATGAGCGCACCGAAATGACTATTTTGAATGTAAGTTTTGTAGGACTCCTGCATTTAATTTATTTATGGTATTTCCTTTTTATTGATAGTATCGTTATGTTGTTGTAGCTTGGTAGAAGTTCGGAAGTGCTTATCTCTCAAGATGGCCCAAGTCAAGAGTCAATGGCTGCACTAAAAATAGGAACCCAAGTGGCAAGAAGAAAAACAAGGGGGACGGCGCCAAAGACTATTGCCCCAAAAAAGAAGACAGTGGGTGCAACTCCAAAACAGCTACCAACAAGGAACCCAACACTAGTTGCATCTCAACCAAGTGATCGTAGCACCAACATTGACCCTACTCAAGAGCTCTCATCAAATGACATGGCCTATAAAGAAAATAGCAGCTACTAATAAGAAGGTACATGGGACAGGAAAGCCAGTTGAAGAATCGAGCCAAATAGTTAGAAAGAGTGCAAGGATCATGAATTATTCATATTGACTAATGGGATGATGCTAAATATGGTAGTTTTTGTTTTTTTCTAGGAGGTTATGCATATTGACTCGTGGAATTGACATTGTACTGCGTTCAGTCAGTTTAATGTTTTTGTTTGGTGGGAAACCATTCCTTGGATGTGGATGTTGTAGTTGGTTATTCATATTGACCACATGTAAAAACTAAGTTTAATGTCAATGGACAGATATTTATTTTGTCTATACTTTTGAAATTTTCATATTTTGTTTTTGGTTTTGCTAGTTGTACTACTAGTGTGCTAGTTCTGCTAGATGTTCTAGCTATACTAGTTGTGCTTAGCTGGTGCAGTGGTGGTGTTGGTGGTGCAATGGTAATAGTGGTGCAGTGATGGTGTTGTGGTGCAGTGATGGTGGTAGTGGTGGTAATGGTGCAGTGATGGTGGTGGTGGTGGTGCAGTGGTGGTGCAGTGGTGGTGTTGGTGGTGCAATGGTGGTAGTGGTGCAGTGATGGTGTTGCTGGTGCAGTGATGGTGGTAGTGGTGGTAATGGTGCAATGATGGTGGTGCAGTGGTGGTGGTGGTAGTGGTGTAGTGATGGTCGTGGTGCTGCGGTTGTGGTGGTAGTGCAATGGTGGTGGTAGTGTTGCAAGTATAGTGGTAGCGGTGGTCGTGGTACAGTGGTGGTGGTGTGGTTGTGGTGGTGCTACAGTGGTGGTGGTAGTGGTACAGTGGTGCAGTGGTGGTGATGGTGCTGTGGTTGTGGTGGTGTTGCAATGATGGTGGTGTTGCTTGGCTCGTATAGGTGGTGGTGGTGCGGTGGTTGTAGTGGTGCAGCGGTGGTGGTGTTGCTTGGCTGGTAGTGGTGGTCGTGGTGCTGTAGCTATGTTGGTGTACTGGTAGTGCTGGTGGTGCTGGTGGTGCTGGTGGTGCACTAGTGATGGTGGTGGCGCATTGGTGGTGCAGTGGTGATGGTGGTACTTGGTGGCTGGTGCAGGGCTTGCACTAGAAGTTATATATGCTGGTGCAAAGTGCAAGCTATTGGTGCGCTAGCACACCAGCTATGTGATTGTTGTTGATGCAGTATCAATGAAATGAACATATCAACAACTAGCACTTAAATACTCACTTTTGAACAATAACTGGCACTTAAGTGATCAGTTTTCACCACGATTGGCACTTAAGTGATCACTTTTGACCACGATTGGCACTTAAGTAATCAATTTCAGAAAAACTTGGCATTTAAACGATCGCTATTTACAACGTATGACACTGAAATAAGGACTTATGAACTTGGTACCACTCCTTTATTTGACAAGCATTTGCAGTAACAATTGCAGCAAACAGCATCCCATTACCAGCAAATAATGCAGCAAATAATTACCAGCAAAACCAGCAAACCAATCCAAACATCTCAAACAAAACTAAGCAAATTAGAATTGAGAATATACAACTAAGCAAGAGAATTTGTCAATGGTCACAACCAATGAATTTCAATCTTCCATTTCCACTATAGATTGCAGCAAACTTTTGTTCCATACAAAAATAGGCGAATAAAACTATACTTACAAATTACCCAATACAAGTACATATTCCACTCATCTTCAACTATGGTAGATTGAGAAACTTCTTCTCATCACTCACTTTACATTTGAGCATAAAATAGGATACACAACAGAATAACAACACAATCAATGCTTGATAACACTTCCTTTCAATTTTCATTCTTGAAACTTCCTTCTTCAAATGATTGACAAAAGATGCTAACGCCTTCATTTCAGCTTGCATTGAGTCTACATCCTCCAATTCATCTATTAATGTAGGTGGGCATTGATGGCGTCCTTCAAGTAGCTCCAAGATCACCTTTGCCGCTTGACCGGAGAATTTTGCATCAACTCATTTGAAATATTTGCACTTCGAGCCTTCTCTATACCTGGCGCAACTATTAAATCTTCTTCCGGGAATCAACCGAGTCCAAGATGCTCTTATTGGACTTGGCAACCTACAAAAATAGTAACATTTGGCCTCTTGTTCGCTCCGTTGAAATGAATTTGAGTCCTGCCGACCCTGCTACTCTCAATTTGCAAGATTGAGCTTGTAACTATGGGGGCGAATCAAAATAGGGTTTCAATTGGGAAGAAGATAGCCGGTTAAAAGAAGATAGTCGGTTAGGGTTGCAAATTGAGGGATTCTCTCAATTTGGGGATTTAGGGTTCTTATTTGGGGGGGGAAAGAGCACTAAACTGCGTCGTTTTAGGGATGAGATGCTGATTGGACTCTCCAGCGAGCCACATTGGCTTAAGAAACTAATAAAAAGAGGTCACGTCGGATTTCCGACCAAACTGATCGGAGTTGGCACTGAAATGAGCATTTTTCAAAAAATTTAGCATTAAAGTGATCCAAATGAAACTTTTGGTACTAAAGTGTGTGCCGTACACAAATTTTGGCACTTCTACTGTTCTTCTCCCGGTTAAAAACTCTCCATTAGAAATATATGATGAGATTTTTCCATACATTTCAGAATTTCAGATATTTGCTAAGGCTGTCTCCTTCAAAAATAACTGTTACAGCTAGTGCTATTACCTAGAGGGGGTGAATAGGCGATTTTATAAAATTGTATGATTTAAACATGCGGAATAAATATAGTCGAAGTCAACAACTCATATGTTTAATATCAAATGGATGCGAATTACAAACTTATATGTAAGTTGTTGTTAGATGATTGCGTTTGATGACTATGATGATGTTCTGACGAACTTATATGATAGATATGTATGCAGTATAATGTCAGCAATAATAAATGAAAATTTAGGGATAGAGAATATTGCACACAAATTTTTATAGTGGTTCGGCTTTATCAAGCCTACGTCCACTCTCCACACTGGCAGCTTGTTGGCTATATTTCACTATTGAATCACCAAAAGATTATAAGAGCAATGCTTCCCGGATGATAAACTACACTATCATGCACACTCTTCACTCAAGTAATTTTCTTTTATAAAATCACAACATGGAATACAGTAAACACAAGTGTATAACATCGAAGCTTTATTCAAACTTTGGAATTCTTGATTTTGGTTTTTTCTTCTTGTATGACGTTTGCACTCCTTTTATACTTCTCTATGTCCAATCTATCTATTGGATAATCTTCAGAGGATTAATCTCCAAATCAAACCGTTGGAGACAACTTCTCAAAAGAAAATGTATAGCTGTTAGAAGAAGAACCATTATCTCCAGGTTATTTGATTGCCCATACAATCAGATTAAGGTTTCCATAAGTGTAGTTCTTCATGTTAAAGAACGATCTTATTATTGCCAATTAGAATATCTTGGGTTATCAATTTGATTATCCTGTATAAACTTGCCAAAAATAATACTTATTGAATCTGAAAAGTAATTTTGAGTTTGATGTCTCAGCATTTACCTACATCAAATAACTTAAGTGTAATTGTGGTTAGAAAAGGATTGTTTTGTCCTTCTTCAAAACTAATTAGGGATTTTCCTCAATAATAACAAATATAGTCTTTCTCATCTGGAGGTGTGTGGAGAGCTAAAACGCCATTGGAACTAGTTCATATAGATGTATGTGGTCCAATGAAGACTCACACAGCCAACCAAAGTAAATATTTCATTCTCTTCATTGATGACTATACCAAAATGATGTGAGTCTAGTTTCTTTCAGAAAGATCAGGGGTTTTCTCTATTTTTAGGAAATGCAAGAATCACATAAAAAACAAAGTAGGCACAGAATCAAGGTCCTAAGAAGTGATAGAGTCACTGAATACAAATTCAACGAGTTCAATAAATTCTGTCAAAATAGAGGCATTCATCATTAACTAACTTTTGGTTATGCAACCTTTGGGGTTTGCCTCAGTGGCCACCCTTTCTACTCAGGAAGGAGGAGTGGGGAGTTCAATTTCCTACCTTCTCAGAAGGACTAGGGGTAGGGATGTATAGTTTCAAATGTGGGTTTCGACTCCCACGCCCTGCAAGAGATAGGGCAAAAGTCCAAGAGTGAATCAAGGGTTAGAGTAGAATAGACAAAAAACAACTATTAGTTACGCTCTAGTGTGGATGGGTTTGTAGAAAGAAAGAATAGAACCATCATAGAGATGGTCAGATCCATATTAAAAGAGAAAGAACTTCCTAACTCATTTTGGCAGAAGCGATATACATGGCTATATACCTGTTAATTATGTGTCCAACTAAAGCTATCCAAGAGAAAGCTCTAGCCGAAGCATGGAGCTTATGTAAGCCTTCAGCGAAACACTCAAGGTGTTCGATTGTTTATGCCACGTCAACTACCCTAATCGAAAGAGGAGCAAGCTCAATGGAAAGATAGAAAAGGGAATATTCGTCGACTACAAGATCAATTAAAAGGCTATCAAATCTACAATCTAAAAATTAAAATGTTGATATCAATTGAGACATCGAGTTCAATGAGAATGCCTCCTAGAACTAGGAGGAAGAGAAGATTGAGTCGCCTTGCAGGACATATCACACTACAAAAAAACATGTAATTTGCAACGGAAATTTTCCGTCGGAAATTTGCAATGAAATTTGCGATGGATTATATTTTCCGTCGCAAATTAGCGACGGTTTATTTCCCGTAGCAAATTTGCGACGGTTTTTTTTTTCCGTTGGAAATTTGCGACGGAATTTTTATTTGTCGCAAATTCCATCGCAAATTTGCGACGGAAATAATAAAATTGTCGCTAATTTCGTCACAAATCTGCGACGAAAAAAAGTTCATCGCAAATTTCCGACAAAAAAAAAACCGTCGCAAATTTGCGACAGAAAAAAGTTCGTCGCAAATTTGCAACGGAAAATAAATCCGTCGCAAAAAATTTCTTCGCAAATTTGCAATGGAAAATAAATCTGTCGCAAAAAATTTCGTTGCAAATTTGCAACGGAAAATAAATCCGTCACAAATTTGCGATGAAAACAAACGTCCATCGCAAATTTGTAGTTTATCAACCCGTGATATTCCAACCCTATCTCTCTCTCGCTCTCTCTCTCGCTCTCTCTCGCTTTTCTCCCTCTTTCATATGTCCGAAATCAGCAAAATCCACGCACGCACATATTAATCTTGGTGAAGCTTTTATACCGGTAAGTATCATAGCTAACTTCGTGACTATTCAATGTTGGATTGTAATTTCTTTTTTTTATATATATTTATGTTTTTTTTTTTTGTATCTGCATCATCGATTTAACGACCGGCGACCGGCGACACCTCGCCGGCCTTCGGATGAGGCCGAGCGGCCACGCCGTTTTGCGACGGAAAGTTAATTCCATCGCAAATTTGCGACGGAAACCCAATTTCCGTCGCAAATTTGCAACGGATGAATTCTGTTTCCATCACACATTAAAAATTATTAAAAAATGATTCTTAAGTGATTATTCTTTTTTTGGTATGTGCCTAATTAAAGGTTTCACAATCCAAGTGGACGTTGCAATTCTCATCAAATTGATTACTTTCTCCTACCAATATTTCAGTCAAATATTTGGGTAAGTCTTCTTTACATGGTAATTTTTTTCTATTTTTGTAATTTCATATTAATTGTTACGTGAATAACAAAAATTATAATTTCCAAAATTTTATGGTTTTAATTAAGAACAATAGATATGATATTTTAAATATTTTACCAGAATTTTTTATTTTAATACAGACACAATGCAAAGAGAAAGGGCTTGGATGTATAATAAGAACTTACCTGGACGTCAAGGATTGACAGATGAGTTTCGTACTGGGTTGGAACTATTTTTAAACTTTACTAGTAGTAAATATGAGTTCATGGATGGAAATAAGTTAAGGTGTCCGTGAAAAAAGTGCGGTAATGGTAAATTTCTTGTGTGTGATCAAGTTAGAGAACACCTTACTAGATTTAGGTTTACTTCGAACTATTATAATTGGACTTCTAATGGTGAACCATTTATATCTAATGAAGGATATGGAAGAAGTGACCAATTTTCAGTTAGGGAAGAATGTGGCTATTATGAGCAATTAAACCCATACGCGAGGATGGTGATTGATGCAGCTAGTTATAATTTTGTCACAGAATTAAATCATGTAAGTACTAGTTTTACTCCTACACGTGAACAAGTGGGTACTAGTCATGCTTCACAATTGGAAGATATAGGAGTAACGAGTTTTAATGAGAATGTCTATAGTGAAACTTTTCAATCTAATCAGTTCTGGGATGTGTTGAAAGCAGCAGATGAACCTTTATGGGTAGGTTGTGAGGACCACACTAAGTTATCGGTGACTGCCCGACTATTAAATATCAAGGCAGAGCATAATGTGTCTGCGGATTGCTTCAACTTTTTTGTTGAAGTAATGCGTGAATCATTACCTCGTGATAACATCATGCCAAGTGATTTTTATGATATGAAAAAGTTAGTGGATAACTTAGGTCTTCCAGTTGTAAGGAATGATGTATGTAGTAGGGGTTATATGATATATTGGAGAGATGATGAAAATGCAGAATCTTGTAAATTCTGTAGCCAACCTAGGTACAAGATTAACAGGAGGCCGGATCGTAATCAGAAGTGTAGACCATGCAAGCAAATGTTTTATCTGCCCTTAATCCCCAGATTGCAAAGGCTTTATGCGTCTAATACCATTGCTGAACACATGACTTGGCATGCAAATCATGAAACAGAAAAGGGTCTAATGTGTTATCCTTTAGATACGGAGGCATGGCAACATTTTGATAGAACATACCTTGAGTTTGCGATGGAGCCTCGGAACATCAGGTTAGGTCTCTGTGCCGATGGATTTGCTCCATTTGAGAAAACAGGAAAAAGTTATTCATGTTGGTCAGTTATCTTAACGCCGTACAATCTTCCACCTGGTATGTGCATGAAGACACCTTATATGTTTTTGACATTAATCGTGACAAGGCCGCAAAATTCGAAAAAGTTGATAGATGTTTATATGCAATCATTGATTGAGGAGTTACAACGGCTATAGGTTGAAGGTGTCCCTACGTATGACGTTTCTATCGATCAAATATTTGTAATGAAGGCTGCCCTTTTTTGGATGAAAAATGACTTTCCAGCTTACGAAATGTTATCTGGATGGAGTATAGCTGGGATCTTAGGATGTCCGATATGTTTGGAGAGGTCAAAGTCATTTAGATTAAAACATGGAAAGAAGCCCAGCTATTTTGATTGTCACAGATAATTTTTACCGCCAAGTCATCCTTTCAAAAGGAATAAGAAAGAGTTCATCAAGAATAGGATTGAAAGACGCGTCCACCATTAAGGTTGACTGGTGATCAAATTTGGGAGCGTGTACAGGACTTTCTAACTATTGTTGAGAACCCGCACGGCACGACTTTTGCGTACGAAAGTACATATAAGTGGACGAAACGCAGTATATTTTGGGATTTACTATATTGGAAGCCCCATCTTATTCATCATAATCTTGACGTCATCCACATAGAAAAGAATGTTTTCAACAATATCATAAATACTGTGATGGATGTCGCCGGAAAAATAAAAGACGACTTGAACGCAAGAAAAGATATGAAAGATATTTGCGATCGGCCAATACTAGCTGTGGATGCAAGCAGCAGGGGACCAAAAACGAAAGCAGCTTATACATTGGATAAGGAGCAGAGGCGAATTGTTTGTCAATAGTTGAAATCTGTGCGGTTTCCTGATGGATATGCTTCGAACATCGGGAGATGTGTTGATTTGAATGAATGTAAGTTCACAGGTTTGAAGAGTCATGATTGTCATATCTTGATGGAAAGACTAATTCCCAATATTTTTGAAGGAAGTTCTACAGAACTTTATATGGGGCGCCATTATAGAGTTAAGCAATTTCTTCCATGATATTTGCTCGACAGTGTTAAAAGCATCGCACATAAAAAAACTAGAGAGAGATATTCCAATTATTCTTTGCAACTTAGAAAGGATATTTCCTCCGACGTTTTTTGATTCGATGAAGCATCTCTTAATTCACTTGCCTTATGAGGTCAAAATTGCAGGTCTCGTCCAATTTCGATGGATGTATTTATTTGAGAGGTAATTTTTTTTTTAAAATACAATTCAAATTAGTTTATCATATAATATGTTCCGATAAACTTTTTTCTATTTCAACTAGATTCTTATATCATTTGAAGAAAAAAGTGAAGAATAAGGCACGTGTTGAAGCTTCAATTTGTAATGCATATATTGTGAAAGAAGTGACAACATTTGCATCATACTATTTTGAACCATTTGTCTTGGCATAACAAGCAACTCAAGTATGTTATACATCATATCCTAGTTTGAAACGTAACAAAGCTTATTGGTGGGCTGTATGTAAAATCAAAGCATGGAGGAAAATCGAGAAACACTAGAAGGATAGAGCCTACCAACAAGAGGAAGTGTGTAACACGGTTGAAATTGAGGAATATAACATACCAACTTTACGAGATCCGTGTGGAGCAATGATAGATATGGATTCAATTGAAATTTGCGAATTAAATGTACAAGAATATTCAGAATCTGATTTTCAAATAGATGACGAAGACGAAGACGAAGACGAAGATGAAGATTAAAATTTTTGTCACAAACATTACAGATGTGTAATTGTTAATGCGACAAGTGCTATTTTGGTTGTTATCATTATTGTTCTTGTTATTATTGTTATTGTGCTTTTTTATTATTGTTATTGTCGATTATTCTTTTTATTTTAATTGATCGTCCGAAATTTTGTCCCTAAATGCCGACAAGTAAAAATATTATTAATGTGCCCTAACATTTCCGATATTCTAATTTCCATTGCAAAATTTGATATGCCAAGATTTTAGACTGAAAAAAAGACGTAGCAAATTTAGGACCCAAATAAATGTGATTCTAAATTTTTTACCGAAAAAAAAGACGTCATAAATTTACAACAATTATTTAGTATGTGCAAATTTGCGACGGACTCAACCTGTCCGTCGCAAATTTGCGATGGACTAATATGGTCCGTTGCAAATTTGCGACGGACTATACTGGTCCGTCGCAAATTTACGATGGACTATACTCATCCGTCGCAAATTTTGCGAAGAAATTTTTACCGTTCGAAATTTGCGACAGATAATTTAATTCGTCGCAAATTTGCAACGAATTTTTATTTCCGTCGGAAATTTTTTGTCAGTCGAAAATTTGCGACGAACACTCTAGGTCCGTCGAAATTTGTGACAGACTTTCTAGGTTCGTCACAAAATGTTGTCGGTCGAAAATTTGCAATGAATCTAGAAAGTCCATCGCAAATTTGCGACGGAGTGTCCGTCGCAAATTTGCGATGTACATAAGTTCATCGTAAATTTGTGACAGCTCTAATGTTCGTCGCAAATTTGCGACGGAAATGTACAGTCCGTCGCAAATTTGTGACGGGCACTTTAAGTTCCGTCGCAAATTTGCGACGGACATTAGGTCTGTCGCAAAGTTGCGACATTTGTACAACCTCATCTTCCCCCCCCTTCCTCGTTGCCCTAACCCGATACTGCGCGGGTCCCGCCGCCATCACCACCATCGACCCGTCGCCATCACGCCCTAGCCTAGCCCCTCCCGCCGCCGCGGCACCATGACTCCCGCTAAATCGGCCTTGGCAACCTCTCGCAGCCCCCTGAACCAAGTAAGCAACTCCCTAAACCCTAGTTAGTATAATTAGGTAATTAGTCGGACTTGTTTAGGAATTATTTAGGATCACTTTTCGTTGGCTAAGTTATGGGTCGATTTCAGGATTGCATGTGGCTTTTATCGATGATCGACTGGTTAATTTGTCTATTATGTGGATGATTAAGCATTAAATGACAATAGGGTGATTGATTAAGCATTTTAATAGAAATGGTTGAAAATTGAACAATTCTATAAAAAATCATGAAAATTTATGGAAAATTAAAAAAAATGGTATATGTTGGCAACAAATATGAAATTTGACCCTTACCAAAAAAAATATGAAATTTGACAGTAAAAGTTTTTTAAAATTTTTAAAAAACTAAAATTTCATAATATCACAAAATGGCAAAAATTATTAATGGGATTCATAATATATTTGTTTGTAGGAAATTGCACATCATAAACACTTGACATTGCCTCATTTCGAAGAAACATTTTCTCAGTCTTTCCATCAAAATGGTAAGCTTCGTCATGTACATCATTATGTGTCCGTAATACGTGTCAATAGTTCTTTACATATTCGCATAACCTTCCTACTTGTCAGTATAAACGTGGAGGTCACATGCATAGAAGACAAGCCTCTTTCTCGTCCTCGTCCCCTCGTCCCCGGCCTTTTCCTCTTCCCTTGTCCCGTCATCTAACTCTCAACCACAATATGGACACGTTGGCTCTTCCTCCAACACTCAACAACATGTTATGGGACTTGGCCACATGCGAACTGAATCTCCTCCAATTCAATCTCCCTCTCCTTCCATTCCACCGCATTATTCGACGGAACAATCGAATATTGACGGAAACACGGGTCAAGAAGATAACTGATTCTTCATATGCCCATTTGGAGATTCGTAAGTGCTTCATTTTTATTTTAGTATATGTAATATTTAGGGTTTTAGATATTGATGTCAACTAAATTGTTGATGTTGCACAATATCCGTATGATTGCAGATTCACAGATGCTCTAACTGTTGTAAGGGAATTGAACAAAATAGTAAAAAACTTTTGGATGGGGAGTATATTACTTACAAAAGTGTTCCACAAAAAGTGAAAGAAATATGGTGGAATGAGTTCAAGGTAAGTTTTACATATTTTATTTTCTTATCAATTAAGTTTGGTGTAGTATATTGATGGTCAAAAATGATATAAATGGACCAGAACAACTCTGTAGTTTTCGATTCCTAAAGGACAAGATATTTTTCCCAATATGAACTTTACAAAATCTGTCTATATTTGTCTGGTGCATGGTTATGGATATGTAATCATCATAATAACTTTCAATTTGTGTTTTTATTCATTGCAACGAAAGTTCAAGTGGGAGGAAGCGGAAGACAATGAAGTGAAAAGAATTTTCGATAAGAAAATCAGTGATTTTAAGCGAAATGTCATGAATAGAGCGAAGAGCAAGCAAGCGAAACCATCTTTCATTACAGCTGACAATTGGGCGGCAATTAACAGATTTTGGGCATCTGAACAGAGTCGGCAACTCTATGAGCAGAATAAGAAGAATCGATCTTCTAGTTCTAGTGATGGGTCAGCCACATATGCTGGGGGCTTTATCAATATTATGGAGTATCGCAAACGACTGGTAAGTCTGTTAAATGAGTTATAAGTTAATTTAATTCAATTACTCATGTTTATATTTTGTAGGCACAAGAATTGGGGACAGAACCGACATTTGCAGCTACATTTGAACGCACATTTCAAAAGAAAGATAAGACATGTACTGGCGATCGAGTAAAAGCTGTTAAGGTATGTAAGGTTATACTTTGGCTTATATGTAAGCTATAATGAAAACCGTGAATGCTTTCAATATTTATGGTAGATATATATATAGTGATTTTATTTTCATCTACATTGTTAATGTAGGAAAAATATGATGAACTTTTAATGAGCAATGCTAGTGGTAGTAATGATTGTCCTGAGTCCGGGCCACCAATTGATAATATGACATTATGGATGGAGGCAACGGGTGGGGTGAAAAAAGGGAAAATATTTGGGATGGGATTGTTGTCAAGGATGTACATGCCGAATAATCGTGGACGTTCATCATCCACAGCGATTGGTCGAAGGAGGTCACGACAAGACGAGCAATTGACCCAAGAAGTGCATTGTCTGCAAAATGTACTTGCTTAGAAGGACGAACAAATAAATAACTCGGAACAACAAATGGCACTCGTTATGCGATACCTTAACCTCAATCACTATAACGATCCTCCTGTACCTCCAGCCAATCCAATAGGTGATGGGCACAATGATGACCAACACATTGATGCCGAGAATGATGATGATGATGATGATTTTCTCCAGACTTTCTAGTTAAAATTCTCAAAATCGGGGGTAAGCTTGCTTCATAATCTTGGTTTTTCATAATTTCACTCGTATTCATATGTAAGAACATTAATATTCATCTTGAACATTTTTTTGTTAACCCTCTTGTTATTTTATACCTAGTTCCACATCCATGCATAAATGCTTATTTTATATTCTAGACTGATTTATGTATCGACATTTCCTCAGGTCTCGACAAAAGTGACTACTTTTGGTGTCCTGCCATCGTATCCAAGCTGCGTCTTCTTGTGTATGGTTTTTCTGCATCTTCTATGGTTGTCCCGCCTCTTAATTCATGTTTTGAATGTATTGTAAGATTGGATATCAAATAGCATCATGTCAGACTCTGCAACTTTCCTTCAGTTATTTGTTTCAATTATATGTCATTGTGGCTGGTTTGTCATAATCTATAATTTGTTCATTTTTCTATTTCAATTATATGTCATTGTCTCCTTTGTTTGATATGGACAAGAATTTATGGCCGAAATGATGTAAAAATAGCGATGAATATTTTAAGCTGAATTTTGCGATCGTTACGATTCGTCGCTAATTTGCGATGATTACATTTTGCAACAAATTTTGCGACGAAATTTCAGATTAATTTTCCGACGAAATTTGCGACGAATTTTCCGACGAAATTTGTAACGAAATTTGTGATGAAATTTGCGATGATTTTTCCGACGAAAATTTGCGACGAATTTTGCGACGGATAGAGTTCATTGCAAATTTGCGACGAAATATTTGAGACGATTTTGCGACGGATTGTATTTGTGGCTAATTTGCGACTAATTTTGTGACCAATTTTGCGACGAATCTATTTTCGTCGCAATTTTGCGACAAACTTTTAAATTTTCAGTCACAAAATTTTGCGACGACCTATTAGCGACGGAATTTTTTCCGTCGCAAAATTCGTCACAAATTCGATCTGCGACGGATTTTTCCAAATTTTCCGTCGCAAATTTCATCGCTAATCTGGTGTTTTTTGTAGTGTCAATGAGAAGGTGAAGCATCAAATTCCCCCATTCAAGGCATAATGCCACCATCATCTTTAAGTGCGTCGCAAGAGAATTTACCCTAGAATATGCTTTTCTAAGGGTAAAATCTCTTAGAAGAGTTCATGAAATTTGCAACTTTACTGCTTTAAAACCAGAAAAAATAGGAAGAAGCCTCCAAAGAAGAAGTTTGGATAAAATCCATGGAGGAAGAAATCTAGATAATCGAGAAAAATGAAACTTGGAAGCTTGTCAACTATCCAAAAGATAGAGATCATTGGTGTCAAGTGGGTCTTCAAGACAAAGCTCAATATAGATGGAGCATAAGGCAAGACTCATGGCAAAAGGACACTTGCAACAACTGGGTGTCTACTAAATTGAGACTTTCATTGCTGTCGCTCGCCTTGACACTATCCGTGCTCTCTTAGCCTTAGCAGCACAAATGAAATCGAAAGATCCATAAAAAAATTTGTAAAGTCGGTATTCCTAAATGGATATTCGTCAAATAGAAATGTAGGTTGAACAACCATCAGGATTTATTGCCAAAGGCAATGAAAAAGGTCCTACGGATCAAGAAGGCCATGTACGGATTAAAACTAGCACCATAAGCATGGTATAGTAAAATTGATGAATACTTCATTGAGCAAGGATTTAGGAGGAGCATGAGTGAGCCGACACTCTACATTAAGACCCAAGGTAAGTCTGACACTCTCATTGTCTCTTTGTATGCATATGATTTCATATATACGAGGAACAATGAGAAGACAAGAATTCGAAGAAGAAATAATGAAGAAATTTGATATGAAGAACTTGGGTTGATATAATATTTTCTCGGCATCGATGTCGACCAAATGAAGGAGTCTTCATCTCACAGAAGAAACTTGGGAGAACTTATTGAAGAAATTTAAGATGAATTAGTACAAAGCAGTTACAACATCGCTCGTGATAAATGAGAAGCTACTAAAAGAAGAAAGGGCCGAAAAAGCCGACACTTTCCTCTATAGAAGCTTTGTTGGCAATCTAGTCTCTCACTGCTACATGGTCACATATCATGTACACAACAAGTCTACTATTGCGTTTCATGTAGAGCCCAAGCCATATTCATTTTGGAGCTATAATATGAATTCTCCCATACTTGACACCTAAATTTTGGCTATTCCATTAAGTCATTATTGCATAAAAAAATTAGGGATCAATCATGACCCCTAAACAAAAAGGTTACTTACATAGTTTGCATCGCATTTAGTTTATATAACATATTTCTTCACAGTTTCGAATTCCACTTTGGAAGGATAAGCTATCCAATTGTGAGATTAAAAGTTTTGATAGCGAATATGAGCGGGAGACCAAATTGATTTTAAGATAAAGATTGGAGCTGGCAATGATTGATAAGATCTTGAGTGGGTAAGACTTTCGGATTGTGGAAGATACATACGACAAAACAACCGAGGACATTTGAAGGAAAATGGAGCGGACCAAGCTAGAGCTTTTGAAAAAGAACTAGAACTTAAGCGAGAATAGGGAGAAAATTGTTTGTAGTTTGTTTATAAAACAAACAAAGAGGTGCCTTGTTCCGTCCCACAACGAAAAGATGCAAGTGGTGGTTATTTTTAAAATTTTAAATTTACGGTTAAAAAAAATGAATAGTTGTGTCCTTTTGAAACAATATGTTTGTTCACAAAAGGGTTTCGTTATTTTATCAACGTTTCTGGTTCAATAACTACCTTTTTCAATTTTGTCTTTTCTCAAAATACAACCATTGTTTTCAATGGTTTTTGTGACAATCTGAATTCGATCCACTTCCGGGATCAATAAATGAATGTGTATTTCTCATTTCATTTTAGTAAGTCTCGCCCATAATTGATCACTCTCGAGATACTGACTAATAGAGAATGGCTAATTAGGAAAAAACGGTACGTGGATCCAAAAACTCATCGTGAATCGAGCTTCGATTTCTAGGAACAACAAGGGAATATTTTGGGCCAATGTGAGCCGATTCAAGGAGGGTGACGGATTTGGTTTGCCAACGACGTATGATCGGATCGCAGGTGATTCTGCACGACCGAGAGTACGTGTGGCGAGCGATCCTAAACTTACTTCGAATGATTGCGACCTCCGGAACTAACGATAAATCCTCACGTTCTCTTGGAAATCGAGACTGTCATGACTCGAGTAACTTTAGATCGATACGCATAACCCCTAAAAAGTTGCTCATTAGTAAGAGACGCTAAAATCACATTTGAGCGAATTGATCGTTGAGTTGAATTTGGACTTGAGTGTTGAATTTCACGGACGTACGCGATTAATTTGCAAGGATGACATCGTATTGGTGTAGCCAATCATATTTGGGATCGGTATGGTCGAAAACTTTAATTTTGGACTGGGAGCAGAAAATTACCATTTTGTCCTTGAACCCTATACCTCAATTCCGAAAATTTAGAGGTTATTATGGACTTATTAAGCCTCAAGAGTGGCCGAAGATAATGGACCATGTTGCCCCGATCACTTTTGCTTGTTCCCAACTTTGCCCCTAGATAATTTGTTCTAGATTGAATCCTAGCCCTTGATTTGTGGATAAGATCTTGATCCTTGATTTTCAGCCATTGGATTAGGTTGATAGTGGGGTGGGTAGGCTTGTCAATGTGAGTAGAGTGGGTCACCTACTCCTACTTAAGGTTTTGTTTAAACTCTCATTCTCTCTCTCTCCTCCCTCATTACCCCCATTTGGCCAGCCACTCCCCATCTCACTCTTTCCACTCTCTCCTTCTCCTCCTTGCCACGTGAAGCCAGTCGCCGGAACAGCCCAAGCTGCAGTCATACAGCACCGCTGGAGTCACGCGCCACCGCTGGCCGCGCAACCACCTTGCACCACCGCCGCCCTCGCCTTCCCCCTCTCCTTTCCCACACCATGCCACCATCACCATCATCCTCCCTTACAGCCTTGCTCAGCCATGAGCCACCCCCAGCCATCGCCGTCGCCGTTCGCCACCATGGGAGTCGCTCGCGTGATCACTGGTCCGGCGTGGCACCACTGCTGCTCGACTACCCTCTCCACCTGTCCAACCCACATTTGGAGCTTAGGACTTGGGTGAGTGAAAACCCTAAACCTTAATTAGGCTTTGATGCATTTTTAGGCAAGTTTAAAGGTTAATTAGGGTAATTTAGGGGTTGTTTGATGGTGAATGATTAGGGCTGTTGGTGAGATGTTTTTAATGGCCTAATGTGGTTATTTAAAGATGATTTAGAGGCCTAGAATGGTCTGTTTAAGGGCTGAGTAATGTGCGCTTGAATGGACAACATGTTGCTAGTCTATGGTTTAAATGTGTATTGCTATGGGTGTTATGATAGGACCGCTAAGTGGCTGATTTATGCACATTTTGAATTGATTATGGATGCCAGAGTGGATGTTTAATATGGCCATGAAAGGAGGATACATCGTGGATCATAAGCATGTGTGATTTTAATGACTTAATTGCATGATTTTTATGTGCCAAATTGTGAACCGTGGTTGAATCACTTTGAGTGGCAAATTAAGCATGTGGTTTTGCTGGATTGAGTGATTAATGTGGATTCTAATGATGTGTCGATTTTTGGATGACATGGCCATGGTTTCATGCATATTGAGTGGTGGCTTATTATGTGAATCATGCGAGTTTGTACGAAAGGCATTGAGTATGTGATCACCTAAATTGCCCTGAGGCGTTGTTTACACAAGGTTCAGATAATAATTGGTGGAATGTGTACGTGTGGTCACATAAGCCCTGAGGCATTTAACACGGGGTGTTGAACCCATCCTGAGGCGTTTAACGTAGGATGATGCCCGGTTTACCGGATGATGGCCAAGCTGAGGCGTCGTTCATGCGGGTTGTGTCATGGACTTAAGGCATGTTACGCGAGTTCCGAGCAGTGATGGACTTGATGCGTTTAACGCAGATCGGAGATTAAATGAGAAATTGGCACGTGTGCGAAGTGTGCATTAATGAGGATGAGCATGCACATGGCAAGTGTATGCGGCCAAGTGATAATATGTATGTGCCGTTATCGATTTTGTATTATTATTATGTGCCTAACCTACAAGGTCGATAATATATTTGATTTGGGCCCGAGGGCCTAAATCGTTTGAGTAATGGATTGTATGTTTGATTGGTTGCTTGTCTGGAGGTGCATGTTAGCCTAGTTTAGGTTTAGGGGGCCTACTTACTGAGATTCATTCTCACTGTTGTTAAACCCCAACATTTTAGACCCCCAGTCGTGAGAATGGCCGGTGTACCACCATATTTTGGGATCCCGGACCGTATAAAGCGTTCGATGATCGAGTACCCTGGTTGGAACGAGGAGGCTTATATTAGGTTTTATACGATTGTCTGGATCGACGAGGGTGGGCCACAACTCAAGGCCCATCCCTACCTTAGTTGGTGCTATCGTGACCAAACAGGCTTTCACAGACCCCTTAGGACCTTTGATGTCCTATTCGACGGGTTAGAACGTTGGGACCCACATGCAGCTAATGGAGACGTAGTGAGTCCCGATGCCGTGTCCAAAGCGGATTCTGACCCCCGGCCAGTCATTATAGAGTCCAACATGGATTTCGAGCCTCAAGAGGAGGAGCCTATGGAGTGGGAGTCCGATTTCGACCCAGAGCCGATGGAGTTGGAGCTAAAGCACGAGGAGGATCCCAAAGAGGTGCCGGAGTCTGAGGATGATCCTGAGGAGGAGCCGTTGGAGGTCGAGTCTGAGCCTGAGTCCATGGATTCCGAGTTCGAGCCGTCCGACAATTCATCCGAGTCTTCTAGATCCGACTCGGACTGGATACCCCATAGGGATTAGTTTAGAGCATAGCTAGTGTTTAGGGCCGACACTTTTTGGAAAAAGAGCCTTTAGTGGATATAGTACCTAATCGCCCTGACCTACGAATCCCTTTTTGATGATGGTGGCTTGTTCACCCATTTTTGGCCTATGTATGCTTATGTTCCTCATGAATATTGTAAATTTTCCCTTGTTTAATATTAGTGTGTGTTTATGATGTTTGATGTTATTCTTAGTTATGTTTATTTATGTATGGGTGTGCGATCATTTTCCCATGTGTATATTTTCTGATTCGGGGTTTTAGGTCGACGATGTGTCCTGAGACGTCGCACTAATTTAACTGAAGAAGAGATGTCGCATGTTGTAAGGTTCGGGGCGTGACAGTTTTCTTTTTTATCATTTTTGGAGAAATACCATAATTGCTATCCGATATTCTTGTTTGAGACTTTGTTGTATTCTGGAAGAGTTCGCCAGTAAAGAGTTCGCTAGTAACCATTAGTGACATTGTGGGGCAAATAATTCTTTAAAGAAAGTGTATTTACCCTGAAAGTCTAATTTCATTCTTCCCAATAGATTGTTTTCCAACAATTTTAAGGAATTATTTCTGCAACAACATAGTCAAAGTCAATCAAAGTAGTGAATCAAGACATGGTGAAATTGGACCGGTTTAATGACAACAATTTTGCTTGTTGGAGAGACAAGATGATCTTTTTTTTTTTTGATAATCGAGGTGTCCGCGCGACCGGCTAGCGATGAGTCAACTAGAAACCGGCGGTGATGCGCTATTAATCCTCGATTGACGCTAGCACAGGACCCACCACCACAGCGCCACACTTAAGAATCCCTAACGCCAGCGCTGGGATTCGAACTCCTACCCTTCGTGAAGGGAAGAGAGCCCGAAACCAGTGCTGCCGCTGCGGGCGGTGGTGACAAGATGATGTTTCTTGTCACTGTATTGAATAGTTCTTACATTCTAGATCCCAATCTGAAACCTATAGAGGATCGAATGGCTACCATTGAAGAAGGACAGCCAATTGTGGAAGCCATTGAAAGGGTCAACAGGGAGAAAAAACGCGAAGAGAATGAATTGCTCTGTTAGGAGCATATTCTAAACACACGGTCTAATCATTTGTATGATTTATTCATTGACACGAAATCTGCTAGAGACACGAGGAATGCCCTTCAATTCAAATATAAAGCAGAGGAGAAAGGTACTAATAAATATTTGTGCCCTCAAGATCAGCGTTCTAGAATCCTTTCAAGTTGGAGCAATTATTACAAAATTGCTTCCAAGTTGGAAAGATTATGGAAAAAGGCAGTTGCACAAGTTAAAGAACATTACTTTGGACCAAATTCATAATCATCTTCAAATTGAGGAAGAGTCAAATTTACATGATAATTCTAGTTTATATAAGACCAAGGTGAATGTTGTGGAGGGTAATCAATTTTGATCCAAAAACCTAGAGAACTTGAAACGAAAAAGAGGGTGGAAATTTAAGAAGACACATAAGAAGAAAAAGGGTAGCTATTTTGTTTGTGCCAAAGAGGGATACTATGTAAAAGAGTGCAGGCACCACAAGAACACATTCAAGGACAAGAACATATCAATGGTGAAGGCAGATACTAATATGGTTGAAGAGAATTTCGTGGCCATGATTTTAACCATGTTTCCAAACATGAATATTTTTTTAGAAAATTGATGATTCAGGGACCATGATTTCTGAAATCAATATTACTTTTGTCAAATCTGGTTTATGGTTACATTCTAGTGCAACAATCCATGTGTGTAAGGACCAATCAATATTCAAGCTTTTTGAAGAAGTTGTTGACATGAATGTTCAAGATGTCCAGACGGGAAATAACACTCTTGAAAAGGATGCTGGTAAAGGTGCAGTGGAGATAGATTTTACTTCTAGAAAGAAATGATTAGTGACGACTCCAAAATGAAATTTATTTGCATGTTAAAGATTGAACCTAAGCTCTGAATTGGTATGAGCTTGGGAGAGCTTAAGCTAGGTGAAAGTTTAGTAGTCCATTAGCCGAACTCCTAGATAGTGTACCATTCAGGTAGTTCGTGACAATTGTGTAGTCCCCTGTCTTGTCACAAGTCCACATGAGCTCATCCTTTTCCACATGTGAGTGTAAGCAATTGCTAGGATTTCTTGTTCAATCTGTTTATCAAAAAGTCCCCGCAACTTTTGTTCATTCCATTCCTTTTCCTCCATTCTTATTAACTCCACTACTAATCAAGTCTTAAAACTTGTTATATAAATGCAATCAAGTTCCAAAACATTCGAAAAGTATAATCAATGGAGGACTTGATTGGACATATTTGATAAAGGAATTAATTGAACTTTTTGAAAATGTTAGGACTCAATTGCACTTTTCTGATAAGTTTTAAGACTTAATTGTACTTTTTGAATGTTTTATGACTTAATTGCATTTTCATGATAAGTTTTAGGACTTTCAATGCATTTTTCCTATTTTCATTGCATCCTAACTGTTTGAACTTCACATTTTCATGTACTTTTCTTTTCAACTCATGTATTTTAGTTGCATGTAACTTCATTTCCAATGCAAAATACATATTCACTTCATTTACATTTGCTCCACTTAGATTCGTGTAAATTTATCGCTTCATTAAAGCCCCATTCGTGCACTTTGTGCTTGATTATGGAACCACCAAGCCATCTTGATCACTTTCAAATCGCCTGTAGTTCAGGTCATCTCTATGCATATATCAATTTTTATTAATAATAGTTTCGTCACCCTTAGAGGAGATTAAAAAGCGGACCATGCCAGATAGGCCTAACTTGTTGCCAAACTCGTTTATCAATTAAGTGTGTATACCTTTTCCCAAGAGGGTGCGCCTTAGTCAAGGTCCAATCAAGCAGAGTTATGCCCTTACCTTCATCCAAACTTTCCGTTAGGCACGTGATTAGGTCTAGCAGCTACCATTTCTAACCATGATCACCCCCCCTCCCCATAGAGGTGATTAAGAAGTGGACCGTGCCGAATAGGCCTAACTTGTTGCCAAACTCACCTATCAAAAGAAGTATGTACATCTCTTCTCGAGAGGGCGCGCCATAGTCAGGGTCCAATCAAGGCGAGTTAATGCCCTTGCCTTTGTCCAAACTCTCTGTCATGTGCCAAACTTGCCTATCAAAAGAAGTATGTATAATGTTTCCCGAGAGGGTGCGCCTTAGTTAGGGTCCAATCAAGGCGAGTTAATGCCCTTGCCTTCATCCAAACTCTCCGTCATGCACATGATTAGGTCTAGCTCCTATCCATGATCCCCCCCCCCCCACCCATTGAGGTGATTACAAAGTGGACCGTGTCGGATATGCCTAACTTGTTGCCAAACTCGTCTATCAAAAGAAGTCTATGTTGACATCTGATTTTTAGCCGGCACATTACATAAAGGTAAAAACTTGAGATTATAGTTCTTGATCACATAAAGGTAAACAATAAATTTGATTATAATAGCACTTTAAGAGTCCAAACTAGAAAGTTTAATATTTAAAATTACAGGCACACTCAACCATTTTAATGTACGTAAAGGAAAATAATTTTTTTTAGTCCATAAATTATTCTTTTTTTTTATGTGATTTCGAATTTCAACTCTCATGGGTTATAAAATTTGGACTATAAACTCACGCACATACCTAAGTTTTTTGAAGACATTTCTGTCTCTTTTGGGTTTTTCGAAAGGTTATAGCTAAGTTATGACCTAAGAGATATTGGCGTTCCCTGATTAGTTTGTAATTACATTTTGATGCACTCTAGTCACATGCAAGACATGTGATAGAATTTATGTAATTTTTATGCTAACTGTTTTTTTGCAGTCAATTTGAGTTTTCCTACAAGTGAACTAGATTCTGAAGATACTTGGGATTGCTTTTGGATTGTTTTATAGAATATATGAAACTCTCTCATGAACAACTTCATGCGCAAAAATTGTGACCTAAGTCCAATGCAAATGAGGGTCTTGGTCCAAAATCACGTACTTACAGAAGTTAAGGGATTGAAATCTCGAATCTAAAGGTCACCGGCTAGATTGCATCAACCATCGAACATTAGGATATTGTGAATGCATATTCTCGCATTGTAAAGGTATTTGTCACTTTTTGCATATCCACGGGCACCAAGTTCAAGCTCCATGAGCAGCAAATAACGTGCAATATCAAATCAGAATAGCTGGTCCAACACTAATCTCCAAGAACAGCCAAATAACATGCAAGTTGAAATCAGAATGGTTGTCTGATAAAATAAAAAAAATAAGAATAATAGGCCCTACATGAAATTGTTTTTTTTTTGGTCGATTACATGAAATTGTTTATGCACGGGTGGTGTGTGGCATACGTCTAATCTAGACCCAGTTCTATCTTTAATGTCTACGCCAACCACATCGGCTTGTTTGACTTATATATGTACTACGGGAGAAAACCTTGTGTGCATAATTGATAGTGACTCTTATCTAGATATGGCATTGATGAGTCAATCGATACCTCCATCTAACTTCATCGTTAGATACACAATTCTTTCATGTTATAATTTAGAAGATATATGATTGTCTCAATGATATTACCTTTTGGTACGATACATGGTAATGTCGCAACTCATACATGAGTCGTTAAGGAACACGAAAATTCTTTGTTCTAATTAGTTTCGTCCAAGATAAACACGAATTTATAAGTTCACGCAGTAAAATAAGCTCATGTACACTCACATAGATTGAATTGACTAATGGAAACCGTGAAACAAGTGTTGTATAGGGAAAGTGTTCTATGTTATTGGGAAGTTTGCGTACCCGCTTCAGAGTATTTTAATTTTTGCGGTTGAAGATGGAGATATTGGTTGCAGAAGATCGTCAACCAGTGTCATACGGAATTGTCGACCTAATAAGATTAGTATAAATCATTTTGAGTGATGATTATAAGGTACATCAATACGACTATCTATTTTGGAACAGCATGAAGAAAAGACGTGAATTCCTTCAGATGCTTTGTTCTTAATTTACTCTCAAAAAACAATGACGACCGCAACATGGTCTAACTTTGGCCGATTATATCGGCTGCCAATATGTGCACTCAAATAAGTGATCTCCCTTTACAGTTTCCAAAATTTGAAAAAAAGAAAATACTGAATATTTTAATTGATTTTCTATCTGATGTTCAGCCTAATTCCCTAAAAAACTCTCAACTTTAGGTCTAATTCCAATTCTGCCCTGAACATTTTTTTTTGTCTAAAAAAAACTTTAAACTTTAGGTCCAGTTCAAAATCTACACTCTTATATTTACCGTAACTTCTCTTTGATCTTTGCAAAACGATTGTCTTGCTCAATTTTTGGCATATCAGCAGGCACTGCAGGAATGGCCTTGTCAAGAAAGACATGAGTCGAATCATCGATCAAGTCAGGCATATCATCTCCATCAATCACGCCTTTGCTAGTGTTGGCGGATTGTCGTGGCAAAATCACCTCGATTGATGACGGAGTAGGTGCAGAGTTGAGCTTGAGAGAATCAAATTGCTTCGACTGTTGTGCAAGCACATTGAATACTTGTTTAATCTTGTTTGCAAGTGCATCAATGCGGACGATTTGCTTCCGTCATTTTCGCTCTAGAGAGTGTGCGAATTGGAGATCTTTGATGAGCCGTCACGCAACAATGTTACCTATGAAAAAAAATATGATAATAATCTCAATGTTTCAACAAGACAGGTCCATATCAATGATCGAATCACTTGCTTTTATTAATTTTGAAATTTATTTAAATGAAATTAAACATCCTAAACGTAAACTAGGAAAGCAAGGACATCAAACTCCCCAAATAGATGAAATAGGAAGGTAATACATAAATTGAAAAAAAAAACTTTTTCCTTTTTCGGTTTTTTCAAACAACTTTTGACATGACAACTTCGCCACTTCTATTTTAAATTAACAATGACAGAAAACTCACAACTGACCTTGGTTAACATGGACCGACGAAAAAATATGGTAAAGTAAATAAATTGCAAAGTGAAGGGATAGAAAACTTGCTTCGCCAATGGTAATGCCAATAGACATGCGCATGAACAATGCGGCTCGATTTCTACTCTAGATGGCTTGAAGCTAAGAAGGTGATCTAATCGTCGTAATCTCGCGTTGGTGTCATGTCCTGTTAACTTTTGTTCAATTAAAAGGAATATTCTAAAGTCATACGGTCTTGCGGACAAAGATAAATAACTATGACACCAATAAAGAAATTTCGGGGAAAAGAAAGGCAACTTACGTTCGAGATCCTATCTTTCTTAAACCTTCCTAAGATATCCTATCGTGGCCCAGGTCCGGCAGAATAGTTGTGTGTGCAGAAAGTGCAGTGTTAAAGCACTAAATCATACACAACAATTTATAAACAAACGCCGCTTCAAAGGTTTGAGAAATAAACACTTATTCCCAAACTCCGAAACTGCTTAACAAGGGATTCGTGATCACACCTCCCCTTATAACTTCCGACTGCAAAAACATTTAACATTCACGTTAGGGAAGCAATTGAACAAGATTATATGGCCTAAGTCCACTTAAAAAATCAAGTCTTTAGCGGAGTCACTAAGTTGTCGCGACCCCCCCCCCCCCCCGGGCGGCCCTCAACGAGCCGAGGTAGTTAAGCGACTAATGGATTGCTTAGCCTAAACTTAGGACTTAACTCGGGCTTTCTCATGCTCATACTAACTAGCGACTTAAGGTTTAAGTTATTAACATGCAAATCAATATTATCTAGTGTCGCAACCGACCTCCGGTTTTTAACATAAAAAGGGGAGGTCTCGCATGGTATGTGCTAAGTCTAGTTCTATGACTTAACTCGGGCTCTCTCAAACCCATACCATATCGCGACTTAGGATTTAAGTTTTTAATCTGTAAGTGATTTTTATCTAGGAGTCGCCACTAATCAATTTAGGGTGGGTCGATTAGAAACCCAAGTAAGCTTATGGGAGAATCACCCTATTCATACAAATCAGAGATTAAATGAGTTTGGAGATTTGGTTACGCTAGTTGAGTGACTAGTGCCTTGTCGATACCTTTTGTCCTGTACATTTCAGAAAATACTTGTCAAGCAGTTTGAATTGATTTTAGAACCTATTTCCTAACATGTGAGGTAATCAAACGAATGTACAATCATTAGTGATTAGCAGTTAAGATAAATATACAGCCTAGGGTTCTAACCCTAAACTAAGGTGACAACATTCAAAATACGACAGTTTGTGCAATTATATTCTAATTAAAAACAACATGCATCATAATAACACAATAGTAGTAAAAATAACATTCAAAATACTACCGTATAGCCCTATAGGACTATTCAATTTAAATATGATCATTAATTAAATAATTTACATAATTTAGAAAAATATTCAAAAATACTAATTTCTAAACAATTTCCTAATTTTAAAAGGAAAAAAACGAATTTTTTTATTTTTTAATAAAATCATAAAATATTAATATAATATTAAACTGGACTGGGTCGGAAGATCCGAGTCGAGTCAGAACCGACGACCCAATGGTGACCTAAAGATTGAATCTCCGGATCCACGACTGGGTTGGGGTCAACGGATTTGTTGACGGGTCTAACTCAACCTCGATCCATTTCGAATCCTCTCGATGACTGACTCGGTTTTTCTCTTCTTCAGCAGCCTCCCCCTAGCACTTGCGGCGTTTCACTATATATACTCTTTGCTGACCATCTGGCAAATGCAAGCCACCGTCGCCTACATTTGCCGTGATCCAAACTTGGCGGCGGTCCTTGACCCCGATCACCGTGACAGTGTTGCCCAACTCGGGGCTTGATGACTCCTGGTCCTCGACCAACTCGACATGATCCGGCCAAGCGCTCTTACTTTCCACAACGGTGGCTTCAACAAAAATGACCGAGACGTTTGTCTCGGCCTGGACACGCCTACTCCGGCGTTGCTTTGGCTTAAGTCCGACTAGTGATGGACTTCAGACCAGACCCCATGCCTAGCCTTGCTCCGAATTTGGTCAAACAGGTGGCATGCGCTAGAGGTGTCAATAGGTTGGGTCGGGTTGGGTTTCTATGATGCGGGCAGACTGAATCCTGACAGACGCATGCTTTCTCTAACTGACCGGACCCAAATGCATAGAACCGAGCGAAAATCCGGGTGGTGGGGTTTTCGGGTTTTGCCGATTGGGGAGTGGGAGGAGGTGGGAGTATTTGGAGAAGGGACAGCGGTCTTTGGCGGTGGCGCCTCTCCACAGTAGGAGGAGGTGGGTAAATTGGGTTCTCGGCCGCCGGCAGTGACTGCGGCGAAGGATGGGTGGGTGACGACACCGATGGCGAAGGACAGGATAGTGGCCGAGCTCCTGATGCACCTCAAGCGGGATCCCGACCACCACCACGCCGCATCCACTCCCCTCTCCTCGGCGACGGCGTCCCTGGATGCCAACCGTGATGATGATTCCACCCCATCTCCTGTTAATTAGTTGATTGGAGCGTCAAAATGGTAGCGAGCAGTTGAACCCAAAAGGAAATCGAAAAATGGACAGGAAAAAGAACAAAAGAGAATGAGATACTATTTTGGACAGAGAATGGAGAATGGACGGAGAAAATGGAGAAACGCGAGATCTCGAGAGTGGAGAAACGCAAGAGGGTTCAGTGCCTCTTCTTCCTCCACTTCCGCCCGCCACGCTTCTGGGAGGAGGAGGAGGAGCAAAAAAGAAGAGAGCACGGGTCGATATACGAGGAAGACCCAAAGAGAATGCACATCCCACAGCAAGCAAGATCCGACTGCAGATTTCCTCATCCCCCCAACACAACCTCTCTCCCGAGCCAATTCTTCTTTCCTTCCAGTTACAGACGCAGAGGCAGAAAAGAATGTGAGATGCTGAGAGAGACAGAGATAGAGAGAGGCTGCCATGGTCTGGTGAAGGAGGAAGAGGAAGAAAAAGCGAAGAAGAAGAGGGAAGAGAAGAGGAGGAAGAGGAGGATGCGCGAGGGTTTTATAAGTCATGGGCCGGCTGTTAAAAAACCTGGCCCAGACCGACCCGGCCCAAAATAAAGATAATATTCAAAATTTCAAATTATTCCTGACCCAGAGGAGACCCGCCCTGAAGAAGCCCTAAATTTCAGGGCTGGACTGGGTCGGCCCGGGCTGGTCCGGGGCGGGCTAGGCTTTATTGACAGCCCTAGTATGCGCCTACTAGAAGAGAGATCCGGGCTGCTTAAGGTGTGGATCCACGCCAACAAAGAACGCAAAAGGACCGATGACATGACATGACAACCAGGGAAGGCTCGTCGACGTTCAAACCAAGTGCAAGCAAATGTCGGTGAGTTTCTAAATTGTTTGGCTGAGACCAAGAAAAACAGGGCAACGGGGGACTCGCTGCAGCGGCTTGGAGGCGAGGTTCTGTGGCTGTTGGTCACAGGGCAAACGCAGAGGTCCCCGAATGAGATCCCTTTCTCTCTGTCTCACTCAGTCTGTCTTTATTCTCGCTCTTTCTCGGATCCTCTCTCAAAATCGAGCTCCCTTTCCACACTCGGACATTTTCACAAACACCTAGCACACATGGCTTTGATGCCGGAAAAGGGGCGCAATGACCGCTCGCCGATCACGATTTCAGCATGGTGGCCACTAGGGACCTTGTTGCACTCGACATATCACTCGGTTCACTCAAAATATCTTCGGATTGGGCTCCATCACCACACCTCTCCTCTTCACCAGAGCCCCCCTCTCCTCTATTTTTTTTAAATCTAGCCCCCCAGAACCGAGTCCCCCATTTTTCTCTCTCTCCTCTGGCTTTATATATAATAGTCTTCGGCTCGCTCCTGGCCACACACTCCCTGTTCTCTTTCCTCTCCGTTCATTCTTACTTGGTGGAGCGACCTTCTGCCATCCCACCATTCATTGGCTCTCACTGAGACATCCGGGGGCGAGAGCAGGAAGAGAGAGAGAGAAACCGGGGGGACAAGAGAGGGAGGGGGACATGGCATTCGATGCCTCTGCTGTGCTCCCCTTCGTTCGATCTTGCTTTTGGGCAAAACGGTGAGGCCACTCCACCATCCATTCCCTTCCATGGCTGAGAATAAAGTAGAGGAAGGAGGGAGGAAGTAGGGAGAAAGAAAGAAGCTGGACTGGAGAAAGGAAAGGGGGAAGGGCTGGGCCGGGCCCAGGGGGAAAGAAAAGAGAAGAAAAAGGGATGGGGAAGGGAAGAGGAGGCCGGGTCGGGCCTTCCTCGGCCCGGTCTCTTTGTTGTTTTATTAAAATTTTTAATTAAAAAAAGAAAAAATATTCTAATAATGCAAAATGCACCTAATGTCTATATGCAATGCAATTAAAATAAAAATATTTTTTGTTTTAGGAATTGAAATTTTAATTCGTAAATTTTGCATAATTAATTTTGGGCAAAATTAAAATAGGTGTCAACAACTAGGAGTCGTCATTAATCAGTTTAGGATAGGTCGATTAGAAACTCAAGTAAGACGACGAGAGAATTACCTTACTTGTACGAACCAAAAATTCAAATGAGTTTGGGGACTTGATTATACTAGTTATACAACTAATGCCATTTCAATACCTAATCTTGTTCAAACAATAGTTAAAGGCGTTCGTGAAGTCTTTCTATCGATTGTGAATCTTAGGGTTTTAATCCTAACTAGGCTAAGGAAACGACAATCAATGCATCGAAATTGCGCAAATAAAGCCTAACATGCCTTTAATCAAACACATGTAAAGTCGAATTAAATACGCAATTCAAACATGTGAATCAACCAACGTGCAATCAAGTATGGCATTCATCATTCAAGAAAGCAAGAAAAGGCAATCCAAGGCCCAATTTCCATTTTTTAACTTTCTGAGTTTTTTCTATAATTCTTTTTACATTTTTAAATATTAAAATAATATTATTATATTATATTATTAAAATAATCAGATCTAGGTCGGATCTCCACATCTAACCCAGGTCTGCCAAGGCCTGTGGACCAAGTTCGACCAGGCTCTTATGCCCACGCACACGATGCTCGGACAGGGCCAAGATTTGGCATCCGGCCGGCTTCTCATCCAGCCACTGGCTAGGACTTGCCTTGGCAACTCGGGCCAAGGAGGACCCAACTTGGCCGACCACCAATTGGTTGGCCACAATGACCGCCAACCGAGCCTCAACCTTAGGCTTCTCGTGCCCAAGCTCCAGCCGAGGCTTGGCCAGCCACTTCGAGCCTCCATTCGGCTTCGCAGCCACTCAAGTAGCCACCACCAAGGCCAAAGCTCCCTAGCTGGCCCCTACGCCATCGATCGAGTACTAAAATTTACGAAGCTCATTCAGACAATTTGTTGAATAGGTGGGTGCATGACTGGAATGAGAGGTTTTCGATCCAAATCGAGGATCAAACTTATGCTGACCACCATGACACACCACTTATAGGAATACCCAGAGCAAGAACAAGGACGGCATGGGCCGGAGTTCGCACAGGCCGAACGGCCACGAACTCCAGCCACCCATGCCCAAAAAACAGGGAAAATAGAGGCTCAAGAAAGCTCACCGATTCGGCTTCGGCTAGACGGTCATCAGCTGGCTTGTAGGCGACGACGAGGTTGACTGGGACTCCCACATGCTATGTACTCACTCGCTCTCACTTGATTTGATCTTTGTCTCCCTTTTTTCAGCCCAAAAATCCCCCTGGTTCCTCTCTCTCTCTCTCTTTGCCTTTTTTCAGCCCAAAAATGTCTACTCTGCTCCGCTCTCTGTGCTCTACATGCCTGGCCACACGAAAATCGCTTGGCTGTACGCCGGCCGCCTCTAGGCCTGGCAGTGGATCGGCCACCGCAATAGGGGAGGGGAAGGAGAGAGGAAGAGAAGAGGGAGCGGGGCCATAGGGAGGAAAAGAAATAGGCTGGGCTTTGCCTCAGAGGGGGGAAAAAGGGAAGGGAAAGAAAAGGGGTTTGGCTTGCGGGGGCAAAAAAGAAGAGAGGGCGGGGTCGACCCGGCCCAATCCATTTTTTTTTATAAGAAAAGAATATGTTCTGATTAGTCCTATTAATGCAAATGTGCCTAATGTTTATATGCCATAAAAATATTTTTGTTTTAAGGGTTAAAAAATTAACTCCTAAATTTTGTGCAATTAATTTTAATTGGACAATTAGATATTAGGTGTCAACAGTACTAGTAGAGAGAGGTGGTGATCCAACCTTTTTTGTGAGGGAGCGACGGAAGGAGGTCTCGGCATTTTTGGAAGATGTCTTCTTCTTGCAAGACTTTGCTTCGTGAGTTTGAGAGGTTGTCATGGTGGAGGAAGAGAGGGAGAATTTCAGAGTGGAGGGTTGCTAATATAGCTATTGAAGGGAAAGAAAGGGGGTTAGCTTAGGATTTCGGTGATGACTTTAAATAGAGAGGCTTATTGCAATAGAAGAATCATATAGCTGGTCTATTATTGCTCGTGAATTTAGTTAGAAATCCTTCGAAAAGGCTTTAGCTAACGCCTCTTTTTCGCATATACAAGTGTTTTTGTGACATTCCGGATTCTGGCCATTTTTGGGGTTTAATAAATGTGTAATTCGTCAGTGTGCTTATAGTAAAATCTCACCCGGAACTGATCACTCCCGGTTATTGTTTTAAATCTTGAGATTTTGCTAGAATCGCACTCGATCGAATTTGATCGTTATTTAGACCCTGAACTTGGCAGTCGATTTCCGGGAGTTCCGGGACAAAATAAATTGGACGGTGTCGATATTATTGTGGCCAACATCGAGATTGTCAGGAATAGTGGAAAAGTGAATTTTTGGACCGGGTGCGGATTTGGACTGGTAGACCTCCCTCGTAGTGTGGTTTGGGTTATTTTATTTTGGTCGTGTGCCCTAGAATATTATTTGGGATTTTTAATGGACTGTAAGACCATTTTCTGATTTTAAATCGGGTGATAGGTCGATTTTTAGTTTGGACCGTGTTCGTTAGTTCGCTTAAATTCAAAATTTTAAGCTTTTCCCCTCTTTCTCTCTCCTCTCTCTCTCTCGGCGACCCCCCAATGCGCGCGTGTCTCTCCCCCTCCCTCTCTCTCTCTCTCTCTCTCTCTCTCTCTCTCTCCCCCCCCCCTCTGTAGTGCTTTTCCCCATACGTTTCCCCTCCCCACTTTTCATCATGTACACGTTTCCCCCCCCCTCCCTGGGGTCTCTCTCTCTCTCTCTCTCTCTCTCTCTCTCTCTCCTCTTTCTTCTCTTTCTTCTTTCTTTTCTTCTTCCTCTCCTTCTCTTCTGGCATAGCGTGCCCACAGTTTCTGCTCCCGCCGTTAGCTTCCCCGACCCAATAGGCCGCCGCCTAAGCCACCACCGCCCGCCCGTCGCCCGTGACCCGCCCGCCTCGCCCCGCGCCGCCGCCCCTCCAACCGCTGATCCTCCCCTTGCCCCTCTCTCCCGGCCTCCTCCTGGCGGTCACACGAGCCGAGCGGCTCGTCGTCCGCCGCCCGTCGCCCCCGCCTGTCCGTTACCCCGTAGCGCCCGTACAGCCCGCCAAACCCGTTCGCCCGTCCGGCCCGGCGCCCTGATCTCTCTCTCTCTTCCCTCACCCTCGCCACCCGGTTGTCTCTGGCCGAAAACTTTTAGGTGGGCCAAAATTTAAACGGCTTCCTAGACCCTACTTTAGTATTTTGGGTATTTCATTGACCGATTTCGGGCCTAGAACGTAAATTGTTTTTAGTTTAATTATTTTATGACTAAATTAGATTATGGGATGTTCTAATTGATTTAAATTAGACTAATTAAAGTGGAGTGCTTGAGTGGGAAATTAAAAGGGACCGGCTTGACCATTAATTTAGTGATATCGTGTTTTATTTATGCAATTTAAATTGGATTAAATAGTACGCTTGATTAGTGAAATTGTGTGTGACCGACTTGAACGTCGGATTGGTGGATGAGGTGGTGACTGTGAATTTAGACTGAATGTTGGGTATGAGTGATTTGATGTGAGTTGACGTGAAAATTGATTGAATTGAATGGCGTGTGTTTGCCTGTCGACTTTAAGCCCGGATTGATCGGAGGGCTACGGACTTGGGACGTGTTGACGGCGGTCCGTGTGAAGGCTTGACTGGCCGGTGTGCTAAATGGAAAGACGGACTTGGGACGGTTGACGGCGGTCCGTGTGAAGGCATGAATGGCCGATGTGCCAAAATGGATGCGGGCTTGAGACGTGTTGACGGTGGCCCGCTTTGAGGTGTGATTAGACCCGAGGCGGTTTACGCGGTCATTGGAAAGAAAGTTGAGCCTCGAGGCGGTTTACGCTGGCCGTGAGAATGGGCCCGAGGGTGTTTACGCGGGCCGGAAGTGAGCCCGAGGCGGTTTACGCTGGCTGTGAGAATGGGCCTGAGGCGTGTTTACGCGGGCCGTGGAAGTGAGCCTGAGGCGTGTTTACGCGGGCTGTGAGAATGAACTTGAGGCGCAGTGGCGCGGGTCGTAAGAAAGATGTACGTTCGCGCATGTGAATTGAGTGTGACTGATTTGGCGGGATGAGCGTGTGATGTAATTGGCTGGTTGAGCATGTGGATGTCGATCGAATTGACTGATGGTGCGTGTGGATGATTGGTTCAATGTGCGTGTGGGTACTGGGTTGGATTGATTGATTTCGAGTGGAAATGTGTGTGCTGGTGATCGTGATGTGGCGGTGATTTATTCTTGCATTATCATGCTTGAACTAATATGCAGGACTGGCACGTGGATCGAGGCGAGGTAAGCCTCTCATACGAAATTGATTGTATTATTGGTAGTTCGCGTGTTAGACTGGTCTGGGTACGCATTAGCCTAGGTTAGGTTTAGGTTGTTGCTTATTGAGACTCTGTCTCACGGTTATTATATAACCATTTCATATCTGTGGCCCTAAGAGATGGAAGATGCTGCAAGGGTATCTCGGAGATCGAGGATGGGTCAAATACCCGGCAGTTTGAGTTTTCCCTTTTTAGTAGAGGAGTTAAGTTTGCTGCTGTTGTCCCTTTTTGAGAATTGTAGTTTTGCTATTGTGGCTTAACCTAGGGACTGTCCTTCGTGGACGTAGTATGTATTTGTCAAGCGTAGAAATTTTAGTTATTGTTCTGTGCTATTGCTACCCATCGTCATTGTTTAATTGTCTGGGTTGTGTTATTTGTTTCGCCGTATCAATCTTTGATATTTGGGTTGGGTCGGCGACGTATCTGGGACGTCGCATTCAATGTTCGACCATCGAGGGATGATTGCGCGCCCTTAGGGTGCGGGGCGTGACATCCCCTGCTGAATTTGTATCAGAGCAAGGTCAGCTCGAACCAAGATGGTCGAAGCTTGGAGTGATAAGGAGCGATGACTTTAGGGTAGACAGTTAGGGAGACTCGCGTGCTATGCGTACCCCAGACAGTGTGATTGTGATTGCTAAGTGATTTTTATGCGATATATGTGAGGTGCAGGTGCGTCGGGACTTGAGGTAAGTGCACGAACTTGTTGGCTGTGATTGGGTGCTATTTGTGATTGGCTGCCTGTTGAATGAATTGTGTTGTGATTCATTGCCTAGGGCCTTAAACTGATATAATTGGCCTAGGTCTTTAATTCCCGAGAGGAATTATAGCAAGTAAGTGGGTGATGTGAACCCTGTGAGTATGAGTAGTCGAGGTCGAGGTCGAGGTCGAGTAGGTCCACAAGTTGGAGTTTTGAGGACTCCCAGATGGGATGAGACTTTGAGGGCAATTGAGGAAGTTGGAATTTTAATGAATAGACTGACTGAGGAGTGAAAGGCTACTGTTACTATTGATACAGAGGCCACTATTGTCGTCGTCAATAGGAATGACGGGAATCATGGGCATAATGAAAATGTTGGGAATCAAGGTCAAGGGTAATTTAATGCAGTCAGGCAGATGCGTCAGTTGGTTGGAAATATTTGGAAATTTAAATTTGCAAGGTTTGATGGGAAGAGGTGACCCTGACACTACGATACCTTGGATAGAGGACTGAGAAAAAGGCTTTTGAAGTATTCAAGTGCACTAGTGAGGAGAAAGTGACCCTGGTTGCGTATCAACTCCAAGGAAATGCGATTGATTGGTAAGAGGACCCCCAGAGTAGGCTATTTTGAAGGGCATAATTCCAAGCTGGGTGTGTTGTCGAGACCTTCAATGAGAAGTATAATTAGAGAGTACGCAAGGACAGAAAATGGCATAATTTCTGCGGCTTCGCTAAAAGTGGATATCAGTCAATCAGTGTGAGGTCGAGTTTGTGAGGTTGCCTAAGTACACACTAAAGATGGTCAAGGACCATGCGAATGGGACAAGGAGGTTTTGGGATGAATTGGAACCAGTTTTCCGCAATCAGTTAGTACTTTAAAATCTTAAAGGATTTCAATGAGTTGTATGAGAGAACTCGGTGATTGACACGGATATGAGTGAAAGGGGCTATTGCTTTTGGATCGCAATTCGTGCCCGGCTAGGGACAATATGAATCTTGGAAAGAAGCCTATGACAGAGAAACGAAAATTGTTCCTCGAGTAAGAAAGAACCTTGGAAAGCCGAACTGCTACTCTAACGCTGCATGTCGGTCTTATGGAAAGAGGCATAGGAATGGCCATTGCTAGGGTAAAAGTAGAGCATGTGGTGGATGTGGACAATAAGGTTACTAGATGAGAAATTGTTGAACCGACAAGTTAGATCGCTAATGCAAGCGCAGCGACCGCAGGTAAGACATTAAGCGAGAGCTGCTCTACAGATTAATCAGAATCGACTAAGGATGTAAGGAAAAGTGTCTGTTGTGGTTGAGAAGGAAGTAAAGATGTGCCACGAAAGTCTAGAGGCGTTGCATGTGGATATTGGATATGATAGGCGATGATTTTGAAGTTGTAACTCTAATGGTCATGTATGACGTGTAATTGCTTATGGTGGATACGCAGTCGATTTATGGATTCTTGATTTACTAGAGATATTCTTGGATGAGTTTGGAAGGATGAGATACGCTTGGAAATTTCGGATATTATAAAAAACCGGGGTGATTTGTTTTGGGAGACTGTTAGATTGAAATTGGATGGATTGAACTTGTCCTTGAGGTGTATGATGATAATTATTTTGTGGCTGACTTGTTGGTTGAGGAATCGAGGCTAAAGGACATAGCCGAGTGTGTAATCTTCCCGACATCTTTCCTCAGAAATTCTTTGGGACTGCCACTTGATCGAGAAGTAGAAATGGTAATCGAGTTAGCCTTGGGATGGAAATAATCTAGAGAGCACTATTTTTGGAATGTCGTTGTCAGAGTTGAAAGGATTGGAGGTTCAAATGCAAGGGTTGTTGAACGAAGATTTTATTCGTTTGAGTGGGTCTACATGGGGAGCGCCAGTTTTACTTGCGAGGAAGAAGGACGGATCATTAAGGTTATGTATTGGCTACAGATCGATAAATCAGGTGACTGTTAAGGATAAATGCCCATTGCTAAGAGTAAATGACCTGTTCGACCAGTTATAAGGGGCATCAGTATTTTGTAAGATCGACCTGAGGACGGGCTATTGTAAATCGAGGACTGAGAAGGAGGACGTGTCGAAGTCGGCAGTTAGGACGAGGAATGGACACTACGAGTTCATGGTGATGCCTTTTTAGACTGACAAACGCCCTACAGCCTATATGGATTTAATGAATCGAGTGTTCAAGGAATTTCTGGATCAGTTTGTAATTGTGTTTATAGATGATATCCTAGTATACTCGAAGAGTCCTGCTAAGCATGAGTTACATTTGAAAAAGGGGGATTCTACGGACTTTAAGGGAATACACCCGCTACGCTAAGTTTAATAAGTGTGAATTCTGGCTTCATCAAATGGCGTTCTCAGGACATGGGATACCGGGGAAGGAATTGCGGTGGACTCGACGAAGATTGAGGCCATCATGAATTGGCCAAGACCGACAATGGTAATCGGGATTTAGAGCTTCTTAGGTCTGGTAGGTTATCACAGGTGTTTTGAGGAAAGGTTTATTAGCGTTAGCTATATCATGGACACGTTTGCTAAAGGAGGAAAGGAAATTGGAATAGACGGATAAGTGCAAACAGGAGTTTCCAGGGATTTAAACCAAAGGTGGACGACCGCGCCAGTATTGACGATCCCGTCAGATCCGGGAGGATATGAGAATTACAATGACACATCGTTAAGAAGATTGGAATGCGTGCTGATGCAATACAAGAGAGTAGTGGCATACGCATCACAACAATTGAGGCTATATGAGCAGAATTATCTGACGTGTGACTTGGAATCAGTTGCGATTATTTTCGCTCTTAAGATTGGGAGACACTACCTGTGTGGAGAGGAGTCTTAGATTTATGTGGACATCACAGTTTAAGATACTTGTTCTCCCAAAAAGGAATTACATATGAGACAGCGTCGTTGAATGGGACTCTTTAAGGACTACGATTGCGATATTTTATAAAACCCTGGAATGGCTAATAAGGTAACGGATGCACTGAGTTGGAGATCGTGCATCGCGCATATGATGGTCAAAGAATGGGCCCTGTTGGAGGAAATTCGGGATTCGGAATTTAAATGTGAAACGAGTTATAATTAGAGTCTACTTACCGCATTGAGGATTAAACTGGAAATCTAGACTAAGATGAAGGCTTTACAATCGACGGACCCGGAGATTTAGAAGATTTGAGTATGGTTACCACAGAAAGGGAATTGAACTTTTAGGTATTCGAGGATGGGATTTTGATGTCCCGTGGTCAGTTATGTGTAACCAGTGACGCAGAATTAAGAGGAGAGGTTTTGTCGGAAGTACACCGTGGCAATTACAGTATTCATCGGGGAAGTACGAAAATGTACCAGAACTTGCGACAACATCATTGGTGGAGCGATATGAAAGTGGATGTGGCTAAACATGTGGTTAAGTGTCTCACATGCCAACAAATGAAGGCGCAATATTACAGGCTGGGTGGAATGTTGCAACCATTGGAAATTCTCGAGTGGAAATGGGACTACCGAGGAGCCAGAGGGGTCATGATTCGATTTGGGTTATAGTGGATCGGTTGACAAAGTCAGCATATTTTTCTACTAGTACAAAAGGAATTTTTGCCTTGGGAAGGTATGCCGATTAATATGTACGACACATAGTCTGTCTCTATAGAGTGCCAGTGACGATCACCTCGGACCGTGATCCTAAGTTTACTACCGCTTTTTGGAAAAGCCTTCATACGGCATTGGGAACGAGATTACAGTTTAGAACGGCCTATCATTCGCAGACGGATGGCCAGTCTGAGAGGACGATTCAGACTTTAGGAGATATGCTGCGAGCATGTGTATTAGATTTTTGGGAAGTTGGAAAGAATAATTGCCTTGGTTAAGTTGGCTTATAACAATAGCTATCAACAGAGTTTTAAAATCGCACCGTATGGGGTATTGTATGGCAGGATTTGCAGAACACCGGTTACTGGGATGAAGTGGGTGAGAGGAACATCATGGGTCCCAAGTTGGTCTAATAGCCAATAGAATCGGCCAAGGTGCGATGTGGGGAAGTGAAAAGTTGATGTGACACCAGTACCCCATTTGTTGGAATGGTTGAGTTGGATTGTAAATTTCGAGGACGAAATTTTTATAAGGGGGGAAGAATTGTGACATTCCGGATTCTGGCCATTTTTGGGGTTTAATAAATGTGTAATTAAATCGATTGTGCTTATAGTAAAATCTCACCCGGGAACTGATCACTCCCGGTTATTGTTTTAAATCTTGAGATTTCGCTAGAATCGCACTCGATCGAATTTGATCGTTATTTAGATCCTGAACTTGGCAGTCGATTTCCGGGAGTTCTGGAACGAAATTAATTGGACGGTGTCGATATTATTGTGGCCAACATCGAGATTGTCAGGAATAGTGGAAAAGTGAATTTTTGGACCGGGTGCGGATTTGGACTGGTAGACCTCCCTCGTAGTGTGGTTTGGGTTATTTTATTTTGGTCGTGTGCCCTAGAATATTATTTGGGATTTTTAATGGACTGTTAGACCATTTTCTGATTTTAAATCGGGACTGATAGGTCGATTTTTAGTTTGGACCGTGTCCGTTAGTTCACGCTTAAATTCAAAATTTTAAGCTTTTCCCTCTCTTTCTCTCTCCTCTCTCTCTCGGCGACCAATGATGCTCGTGTCTCTCCCCCCCCCTCTCTCTCTCTCTCTCTCTCTCTCTCTCTCTCTCTCTCTCTCCCCCCCCCCTCTCCGTCCCTCTCTGTTCCCCATACCGTCCCTCCCCACTTTTCATCAATGCGTTTCCCCCCCTCCATCGGGTCTCTCTCTCTCTCTCTCTCTCTCTCTCTCTCTCTCTCTCTCTCTCTCTCTCTCTCTCTCTCCTCTCTCTCCTCCTTCTTCTCTTTCTTTTTTCTTTTCTTCTTCCTCTCCTTCTCTTCCTGGCCGCCCGCGTCTAAGTTTTTGGTTTTTGCTCGCACCGATTCTGCTTCCCCGACCAGCCCGGCCGCCGCCCGAGAGCCATCGCCCAGCGCCCGCCCATCGCCCGGCAACCCCGCCTCTGCCCCGCCCGCCGCCCACCTGTCGTGACCCTCCCCTTGCCCCTCTCTCCCCGGCCTCCTCTGGCGGTCACGAGCGGCAGAGGCGTAGAAATGTCGCCAGCCGTCGCCCCTTTGGTCGGTCCCTCGCCGCCGCTGGCCGTCGCGCCCGTGCGGCCCGCCCCCGTGGGTCGCCCCGTCCGGCGGCGCCCTCAGTCTCTCTCTTCCCTCACCCTCGCCACCCGGTTGTCTCTCTCTCCCCTCAGAGCCAGCGAGACCAGCTCGCCCGCGCTATAAAATCACCGTCGCCCAGCCCGCCACTGCTTTGCGGCTTCGCCCGACCAGCGGCTCAGTAGGCCCGGCTTCGCCCATTCGCCGACCCTAACCCGCGGCCCACCCGGGCGAAGGGGCACGCCGATCGGCCATTGTGCCCACTTTGGTCAGCGCGCCCGTGTGGCCGGTGCCCGCGCCTAGTCCAGACTTCTCACCCGGGCAATTTTTGGCCCGAGCCGACTTTTACCGGGCCAAAATTTGGTAAGCGGCTTCTTAGACCCTACTTAGTATTTTGGGTATTTCATTAACCAGTTTCGGGCTAGAACGGCTAGGGCGTGTATTTAGTTTAATTATTTTATGACTAAATTAGATTATGGGATGTTCTAATTGATTTAAATTAGACTGATTAAAGTGGAGTGCTTGAGTGGGAAATTGTGCGTGACCGGCTTGACCATTAATTTAGTGATATTGTGTTTTATTTATGCAATTTAAATTGGATTAAATAGTACGCTTGATTAGTGAAATTGTGTGTGACCGACTTGAACGTCGGATTGGTGGATGAGGTGGTGACTGTGAATTTAGACTGAATGTTGGGTATGAGTGATTTGATGTGAGTTGACGTGAAAATTGATTGAATTGAATGGCGTGTGTTTGCCTGTCGACTTTAAGCCCGGATTGATCGGAGGGCTACGGACTTGGGACGTGTTGACGGCGGTCGATGTGAAAGCTTGACTGGCCGGTGAGGTTAAAATGGAAAGACGGACTTGGGACGGTTGACGGGCGGTCCGTGGTGAAGGCATGAATGGCCGATGTGCCAAATGGATGCGGCTTGAGACGTGTTGACGGTGGGTCTGCTTGAGGTGTGATTAGACCTCGAGGGCGGTTTACGCGGGTCATTGGAAAGAAAGTTGAGCCCGAGGCGGTTTACGCTGGCTGTGAGAATGGGCCCGAGGCGGTTTACGCGGGCCGTGGAAGTGAGCCCGAGGCGTGTTACGCTGGCTATGAGAATGGGCCTTGAGGCGGTTTACGCTGGTGTGAGAATGAACTTGAGGCGCAGTGGGGCGGGTGATAAGAAAGATGTACGCTCGCGGTGGACGATTGAATTGAGTGTGACCGATTTGGCGGATGAGCGTGATGTAATTGGCTGGTTGAGCATGTGGATGTCGATCAATTGACCGATGGTGCGTGTGGATGATTGGTTCAATGTGCGTGTGGGGTACTGGGTTGGATTGATTGATTTCGAAAGTGGAAATGTGTGTGCTGGTGATCGTGATGTGGCGGTGATTTATTCTTGCATTATCATGCTTGAACTAATATGCGGGACTGGCACGCGTGGATCGAGGAGAGGTAAGCCTCTCATACGAAATTGATTGTATTATTGGTAGTTCGCGTGTTAGACTGGTGCAGGCACGCATTAGCCTAGGTTAGGTTTAGGTTGTTGCTTATTGAGACCTGTCTCCACGGTTATTATATAACCATTTCATATCTGTGGCCCTAAGAGATGGAAGATGCTGCAAGGGTATCTCGGAGATCGAGGACGGGTCAAACACCCGGCAGTTTGAGTTTTCCCTTTTTAGTAGAGGAGTTAAGTTTGCTGCTATTGTCCCTTTTTGAGAATTGTAGTTTTGCTGTTGTGGCTTAACCTGGGGACTGTCCTTCGTGGACGTAGTATGTATTTGTCAAGCGTAGAAATTTTAGTTATTGTTCTGTGCTATTGCTACCCATCGTCATTGTTTAATTGTCTGGGTTGTGTTATTTGTTTCGCGCGTATCAATCTTTGATATTTGGGTTGGGTCGGCGACGTATCTGGGACGTCGCATTCAATGTTCGACCATCGAGGGATGATTGCGCGCCCGTAGGGTGCGGGGCGTGACAGTTTTATGCTATATTCACCTTGTACATATGCCTTATTCGGTCAAATTGATCTTTTTTCTTACACAACACTTCAATCACTCTGTCTAATTTGAATATATTGTGATCTAACATGGTTATCTTAAAATTTTAAGCATATCCAAATTAGGAAAATTTTCTAATTCAAAACGTTAGCATAATTGGTAATTCAATATCTAGACATTGAGATAGGGTTATGTATTGCACAGATCTTGAGGCATTAAGATTGGGGTGTCAATTTATTTGTTTCCAAGTTTGAATCGAGTGAATATCTTCGGCGATTTTGAGCTTATTTTTTGCAAATTTGAGCTTATCTTGTTTGATTGATTTCATCATTTGAAAAATACAAAAAAAAAAATTGTATCTCATAATAGATTAGGATGGTTTTGTAGATAAGATTGCATGTAGGATAGTATATAATAGTTTAAGATAAGTTTCCAAGTTAAAATAGGATTTAATCTAATTATTTCCTAGTTTGAATTGGATAATATCTCACTTTTGATAATTTCTTCTAATTATGTATTTATTTCGAATTATAATAAAAACATCAAAAAAATAGCATGTGCCTATTATATAAAATAGGTTGCATTATCAATATCATGTCATCACAATTTGCCACGTCATCATATCATGCCAAGTCATCTCGCCCACGTCATCATGCTTTGCCATGTCATCTTGCCACATCATCATGTTTTGCCTTGTCACATTGCCGCGTCATCATGTTTGCCATGTCATCTTTGCCACATCATTGCCATGTCATCATGTTTGCCATGTCATCTTTGCCACATCATTGCCATGTCATTGCTATGTCATCCCCATTAATCCCATGTCATTATGCCCTGTCATTTAGTGATTGCATGTTTAGGTTCATTTAGTTAAAATTGCATGCCATGTTAAAGTAGTTCATTAGAATTAGGTGGCACAAGTACACTGCAAGTGTCATAACTTTTGTACGGAGGACACTTAAGTGCCATAACTTTTTTTTGGCTCATTTAAGTGCCACATTTTAAAAAAAACGCTCATATAAGTGCCATTGTCACCGGAGCGTCCGAAGTGGCTTAAAAAAATATTAACTCATCTTACGTGGCTTGCTGGCAAGTTGAAGTCGGCATTTAAAGTTCAAAACGACGTCGTACACCATCACAAATTGAAAACCCCTGGCTTCTTCAATAAATTGGGGCAACATGAGCAATTGTCTTCTTCAACCTTAACCCTAACCGAATCCCCAATTTCCCCAATTTCCAATCGTCCAAGTTGAGGCAAATCGTCTCATGAAATTCGCAATGGGGAGCAAGAGCAAGAGAAGCGACTCATGAGTTGATGAATAAAGCGAAGATGAAAGTCGATATTTTTGCTATTGTGGGCTGCGAAGTCCAACAAGAACGAATTGGACGAGAGAGAATCCAGGGAGAAGGTTCCATGGATGTGCTAAGTATAGAGAAGACTTCAATTGTGGATATTTCAAGTGGGTTGACGCCAAATTTTCCGAATCAAGCAACGTCGATGATCTTGGAATTACTTCAAGGAAGACATGAAGCTCGGCCTATGTTGATGGACGAGTTGGACGATGCTGACTCAATGCAAGCAGAAATCAAGGGTCTGGAATCTTTGGTGAAGCATTTGAAGAAGGAAGTATCAAGGATAAAAATTCAAAGAGATATTTATCGAGTTTTGCTTGTGTTGTTCTTGTCGGGTTTGGTCTGGTTTTTGTTCATATGTAATGTTGGTAATGAGAAGAAGCTTATGAGTCTACCATAGTTGAAGAATTGTATTATGATAATTGGAGCAATTAATATTAGGCTTTGGAATGTGTTTATGCTTGAATAGTTATGGTAATTTTTGTGTATCTGAGTTAATGATCTATTTGTGATTGCTTCATTGGGCTGAATAGCTACATATGGTTAATTTGGTGGAAATGGTGTTTTATGATGCAATTTGTGCATTATTGTTGATTGCATCGAATGATCATATTTGGTCGATTTGGTAAATGGTGTTTTAGGATGCGATTTGTCCATTATTGTGGGTTTATAAAGAGTAAGATGATTTGCAATTTCTACTGCAGTTTTTGCAGCAAGCTGTAATGAACCTGGATTTTGTGGTTGGTGTTGGCTATCTTACGTATGGTGTTAAGGACAGTAGAAGTTCCAAATAATTTTACGAATGATCGTTTGAGTGCCACAAATTATTTAAATTGAACACTTAAGTTCACTAATTTTTAAAAAGTTATAACATAGGTTCCTCAATTTTTTAAAAGTGAGCACTTAGGTTCATAAACAAAAAAATTTGTAAGCTGTTGGTTTCACTTTCTTAAATACACTCAAGCTTAAAGCAAAGATACTTAAACATCATTATCCAGTAACAGCCAGAATTGGTAAGTAACAAGTTGCCATCAACCTAGCCTGATTTGACACCAAATGGCAATTTCATTCATTAAACATGATAACATAATCCTTACACCTCAAAATAGTGTTATCTTACATCAACATCAAAATATAAATTCGAATAACATTGCTGCTAAAATGAAGTTATTACCAGCCAAAATGCAGCAACATAAACACCTCACAACATTACTACCAAACACATCACCAGCAAAAATACAACAATAATATTAAACACCTAACAAAATCCCCCTAAACACACATAAATAGACAGCATTTCCCATCATCTCATTAGTCAATGTTAACAACTTAGTCACTTCCTTTGTTCGACGGACAACTCTTCATATTGTTCATTATCCTCGCACTCTTTCGAACTGGAACTCTAGGCATATCCATCGATCGTGTTTCTTTTTCAGCTGGCTTAGCTTTTGGAGGAGACATTCTTTTGCTTGGTTCTTGATGTTTGTCGGTGTTGTCTCCTGCTGACCTTCTTGTGATTGGTGCTACTGTGGTAGCAGGTTGTTCGATCGATGTGTTGTGACATTTCCAGGATCATTTAATTCGGACGCAAGTGCTATGGTGGCATTTTTGGGTGTCTGCTTTCGAGCTGGCCTTTGCACATTCTGATTTGGTAGTGCCGTTGGTTGCTTCCTCTTGAATTGTGCTCGAGTTACCATTGATTGGTTTAGCAGTGCTTGGCCATGACTTCTTGTTGTTCTTGGTGGTGCAGCCGATTCTTGACTTGCTCCTCCTTGAGATATCAGCACCTCTGAAGGTCTCCCAAGCTACAATCATATAACCATTAGTTACCATGTCAATCATATGACATATGTTAAATGCACAACAACTAAAAAACTTACATTCAAAATGGTCATGCCGGTATTCATGTATGTAAACATCCATATCCATATTCCCTAAGCCTTTTCCCAAGTGCACCACGTGTATGTTGTGGTGCAGAACTGTTAGTGGAAACACCTTCACTTGGTCTTTTTCTAACTTGCAAAATGACATAACAGAGTGAGGTTAATTTATAAACAACTACATGCATATGGAATATCCTTAACAAAGAGCTTACTTGAATTTTGCTCCTCGGCTGTACAATGTTGGACTGAGTTGGCCCACTTGGTTCCCCATCATTACTTTGTGTGGCTCCCTGAGGTACCCCTGTATCATTGGCCTGTGTTGTCTGCTCTTGTCGCTGTTCCTGCTTCTTATTTGGACAACCAACTTTATTGTGCCCTTCCTGATGGCATAGTGAGCACCGTATGATTCCACCAGCCCTACTCATTCTGCTACTACTAATCTCTATTTCCTGCAATCTCCTTTTCCTCTTGGGCCTGCCAAACAGCTTCTTCAATGGTAGAGGTTCTTGGGGGTAGATGATTTGTTTTATCCCAAAACTTGCTACTTCTCAAAAGCTACATCATGAATTGGTATGCAGCAAGATATTTAGGTTTTTTGTAACAGTCATTTACATAATCCTTTGGATTAGCTTGCTTGAGCAGGATGGCACAAATGGCATGACAATAAGGTATCCCAGTCAACTGCCATGCTTGATAGGAATAATTTTTCCTCTCCAAGTGAACAACATACTTGTCACCATTATGCATAATCTCGTATCCATCGTCTCCATTCCAAATTGGATGACAAAACCTACTAGCAGCAATGTTGTCATCCAATTTTTTCACAATCCTAGGCCGACATTGTGTAGGCCAATTGGCACATTCATCTCTCTATTTTTGCAGTCTCGTCATTACCAAAATCCTAGTGTCTTCAAGCATACTTACGATGGATTTACACCTAGCTCCTATGATCCGACCATTGAATGCCTCGCAAAGATTATTGTCCATAGCATCACACTTGAATTATTCACTAAAAAAGGCTTTGCACCAATGTTTTGCTTCAGTTTGGAACAATGCAGCAAAAGCTTCAGCTAATAAGGTATGTAGAGCTTTTTTGTGAATTCCGAATTCTGTCATATTTGAGCTCTTTGCAATCAGCCAGAATTGCCTTTGTAGTTGATCGCCTTTGTACTTCTTTGCCCAATTTGCATATATATGCCGAGCACACATTTTGTGCTCAGCATATTGCATCAACTCAGCAATTGCCGAGACAAGTCTCTACAAAACCAATAAACATATGTAAGCAACAATATGTAAATGATATTAAAAATACAATAATTTAGTGACATTACCTTCTATTGATCACTTATGAATGCCCAACCTCTTCCATCATTTATGCCAAGGTCAGCCATTAGATTCTTCAAAAATCAAGACCAAGTGTCCTTGTTCTCTATCTTCACAATAGCCCATGCTAATGGAAACATTTGGTCATTTCCATCTCTCCCAATGGCAGCCAATAGCTCTCCCTTGCATAACTTCAAAAAAATAACCATTTAACCCTATCACTCTTCTGCAGCCAGCTAAAAACCCTCTTTTACATGCATCAAAGCATATATACATTTTACCAAATTGTGTTCTATGATCAGGCAATGGCTTCTCCACAATATCTACATGAATTCTACTGAGTGGATTCTGAAGCCTACATTCCCTAGCATACTCCCAAATCTGAGCGTATTCTTCTTTGTATGCACCCATCAATGTTCTCACGACGTTAGACTTAGCCCTCTTGCATTGATTCTTTGACACATTCACACCTACTTGCTCTTTCACTAGCTGTTTCAATTGAGAAGTCCTGATTTCTAGCATGGTCTTAATGGTGTTAAAGAACTACTTAGCCAACCACGCACTAGTCACTCTTTTGTTATCAAATACAATGCTACAATTATGCTCCTCCTGAAGTTACCCCGAATTTGGAATGACCCGGTCTTCTTACTCAATGCACCATAAACCTTCCATGGACAATTAGCTTGTGCACATATTGCTTTAACATAATTCTTGATATTTCTAGTGAATTTGATATTTCTTTGATGAGTGATTGAGTCCCTCACAATAGCTTCTCTAAATTGTTTGGCATCATCAAAACTCATCGATAAGCAAAGCATAGGACTTGAATCAGTTGAATTATAAGAAAGATACCTTCTTCTCATTGTATGCTGAGCTGCAACATCTTCATTATCACGATCCTCTGATCTACTGCCGTTGTCACCACTTTGCTCATATTTCGTATCATCACGATCTGCCATTGGAGCTCCACCATCCTGGTTTACTGAAGTACCCTCATCCACTACCCCAATTGATACTTTCCTTCCTTGCTGATATGCCCTCACTTCTTCCCTGGCAAGTGCAAGGTCTTCATCATCAACATCATTATCATAAATTGTATGCAGTAATGTTTCCTCATCGTCATCATTGGATAGTGCAACATCCCAAGAACCCAAATTGATTCTACTTAATGATTCAGGCAGTGTCTCCTCTTCATCATCACCTAAGCCACCACTTTTCTCAAGTTGCTCACATATCTCTAGCACACGAGCTGTAAGGAAAGTCTCTGTGTCCTCAGATATCCGATCTTACTCTATAACAGATCTATCACCAACCTCGGATTTAATACCAGCTTCCAACACTATTTCCTCATACTCAGCACCAACAGTTTCAACATACACATAAACCTCATTATGATGAAGAAAATGGTAAACTAGATCTCTCATACCACCATCATCATACAGATATCTCAATCTATCTTTCAAACTCTTACCAGGTATTTGATAGTGCCATTGTCCTACTTTGCACCGCAACTGTTTCGATATATCTTTCTGAAGGTCTTTATATGATAGATTACTGATATTGACCCTAACAACAACAACACTTCCTCCAACATATTTCCACACTTCTCCAATAACAAGCTTCCCACCATAGCACACAGTAATGGGCACAGTGCTATCATCCATTTTAACACTACAGTCAAGACAAAAAAAAATTATTTTAGTGTCTAGGACCACAACTCATATAGATGACAAGTTGTACGATTTGTCCCCACTTTCAATAAACAACACATAGACACAAGAGGACAGGTTGAGCAATTGATTCGATCCCCACTTTCTACCAAATTTTAAGTAAACAATAGACAAAGACAAGACAAGTTTGCGATCGGTCTCCACGTTCAATAAACAATAATTCTGGCCATTGTTCAATGGATACAATACGACAAAATATAATGACGAACAAAATAAAGCACCCACCTTTACACTTTCGCACCAAACGCTAATCTGGGGTGTCGGTCAATGGCCGTTCAATGTGCTTTTACAATATGTCAACAACACCAAGAATTCAAAGATGACAAAGGATAAAGCGAAGCTCATTTGGTCGGCCAATGGACACAACAAAATCACTCGCTAACCTTTACTCACTATCGACCAACGTTCGGCTTTCGACAGACCCAATTTCCTTCCGAAATTGACAGACGAACAAGATACGAGCGAGGGGATAGTTCAATTTGCTCCTTCGTCAAAGTGTTAACGAAGATCGAAGCCCTAATTCGCGACTAAGTAGGACGATCAATGAGGGACAGAGATTGATCGATTTGAGAGAGAGATAGAGAGATGCCCTAATTTTGCCCTAATCGATCGTTGTATACAAGCAGGTCGGAGAGGAAAGAAACGACGATGTTTCTTTCTTTATAAGAAACGATGACGTTTCTTTCACTCAAAGAGATCCAACGACGTCATTTCTCTCTACGTGGAATATCCTTTTTCCACATTGGACGTCCGTTTATTTTTCTAATTTCCACATATGAAAAAAAATTAAGTCAGAAATCCACGTAGCACATTTGGCCGGAAGTGGCACTCAAGGGTTCTATTTCTACTCCGATGTGGCAATCAAGTGAGCCAAAAAAAAGTTATGGCACTTAAGTATTCTCTGTACAAAAATTATGGCACTTGCAATGTACTTACCCCGAATTAGATCATATAGATAGTATTTTTTATGCGATGTTAGAATTTTACCATATAGATGTAATTTAGAAAAAATCTGCATTGCATGCATTGCATATAGTTTAGTTTTTATTTTTAATAAAGAAAACCCAAACTAAAAGAGTTAATTAAAGTTACATAGAAAATATTGGTTAGGCTAAGTTTAGTATGCTTAGTGCTTTAGATTAATTCTTGGGGTTTGAATTTTTGTTTTCTTGCAATTTATTTATTGCTTATGATAATTGAGTAATAACTTATTGATTGCGCAACCGCATGATCACCCATCACATGTTAGTGACTAGGTTTAAGATTAATCCAAGTTGCTTGTCGAAATATTTTTGAAAATAAAAGAGAAAAGGTACCAAAAGCAGTTAGAGTAATCTAGCGTAATAAAGCCTCCGAGTCCATTGAATCTCTAGTTCGTAAAAGTAAAGTATGCTTCGACATTTTACTTAGGTTTCTAATCGACTTACCAAAAATTGATTAGTGACGACTCCTAAATAAGTTGATTTTGCATGTTAATATGAAAGTTAAGAATTGGTATGAGCTTAAGAGAGCTCAAGCTAAGCGTAAGCTTAGTATCCCATTAACCATCCCTTGCGTGGTTCAACCGAGGGAGGGTCGCGATAGTAATGCTCAAATATTTCCTTATCATCAATCACCTAATTAGACAAGAGTTGAGTCCCATGCTCTCCCTCTCAGATATCACCTTTTCTGATCCATGAGTCATCCAACTTGATAATCCAACCACTTGGCAAAAATTTCATGACATTGGTATTGCCTGGCAGTGCCTTCCGCCAATTTAGACAACAGGCTAGAACAAGACACAGGATATGGTCTCAGCATCTTTCTTTATGCTGTTTCAGTACTTTCTTGCACGTTCTGGCCGGGGTGGTTGTGGATCTTTTCAACTAAACCTCCTCGCTTTGATGAATACGCCCTGCATCGGCTATGTTATAATTTAATATTGTTTCTCCAATAGGGACTTAAACTAGGACATGTAAACTAGGGGTGAGCAACTTAAACCGCTCAAATCGGGACTGGACCGGACCAACGGGTTTGGTCCGGTTCTTGGGACTATCAGTCCAGTTCCCGGTTCCAAGGGGGAACCGGACCGACTATTTAATATATATTTTTGTTATTTTTTTATTTAAAAAAATTAATAAAATGTGAACTAAACTTTAAGTGAACTTCATTATCATAAATTCATTTATAAAAATTAGTAAAATTTGAATTTAACCTTAAGTAAACTTCATTGACAAAAATTAGTAAAATGTGAATCAAATCTTAAGTGTTTAACAAAAAAAAAAAAAGCTAAACTTTAAGTGACTGGTTCCATTGGACCGAACCGGAGCCGGACCGGTTCCTAGTCCTAGAACCAACTAGTCCTAGAACCAACTAGTCCGATCTGCGATTCCCAATTGGGAACTAGTACTTGTTGGGAACCCTATTTTCTCGGTTTTTAATTAATTTTTCTTTTTTTCTTATTCCACCTTGGAACTCCACCGTCATTGGCGGGGCTCATCCGATCACCGGTGAGCCCAATGTAAACATGGATGTTGGCGGGCTGTCCTTGATCTCAACGGGCGGCGTAAATTAAAAAAAGTACTTTGCCGGCATTAATTAATGGTAAATGTCTCACATAGGTACAAGTTGGGGGTTTTTTATGTTTTCAAAAAATTAAAAAAAAAAAAGTTTAGGATATTTTAACCCAACTGGCCAAAAAAGTCGAATGGATAATTAATTTACAAATTTAAAAGGTTTAGTGGCAAAGTTTAATTTTCCCTAAACTTTTATGGGAAACCTAACCAAAGAAGAAACGGCAAAGGATGATACCTAATTTTTGACATATGTTTTGTCAATATAAAAACCAGTTCATGATAAATGTATCACAATGGGCATGTTTTGGTGGCTTTTTTTCTAAAAAAAATTGAAAATCGATAATGTGAGTAAAAGTAAACCAATTAGTTCATAACGATGTAGCGGTTTGATTTTGCTTTAGGATTTTTTTTTCTTATTTGTTTGGTTTTGGTCTACAACTTTGGAAATCGATAAAATCGAACCAAACCAAAAAATTTAATAATAAATTATTTTCCTTCTCAAATTGGCCATAATTGATTGGGTTTTTTTTGTGTAAATATGTGCATATCGTTAATCAGGTTAGGTACAAAAACTTAGTATAATCCCCCAGCATTTACAAAGATACTAATTATGCGAGAAGATGGAAGAAGGAAGCCTCCATACAGTAGCCAATAAAACATTTGCCTAAGAAGGCCTCCAATGTTGGTAGAGTGATGCTCTACCTCTTACAACCTTTCGAATTTTAGCCAACAGAAGATAAGGCTCACTTGACTTGTTTTGAAACCATTTGCGGTTGCGTTCCATCTAAATGCAATAGATAGTCCCTAAGAAAGATAGCTTGAGGAGTCTCGCCTCCAAGTTTTTACCCTTAGTGGCCTTGATCATCCATTGAAGTTCTAAATTTAAGGAAATTATCCTCACCAGGGAAAGAAAGGAACGTTTCCTAATTCCATTTTATGCCAGAAATTGCACCATATACTACTTGTCTAGGTACACTCAAAGAATAAGTGGTTTTTGTCTTCTATACTAGTTATACAAAAGTTACAATTAGTATCAACTAAAGACAACCATCGTGATATGACTCGATTTGTCATTCAAATCGCCAATCTAGGACGAGCCTATAAGAAACTAAAACTAGCCACTAACCGATAAAATTATGTTTGCTAATATAACGGGTCCAAATCAACTGATACTAGTCCACAATCGGTGTCTCCTATTTGAATTCCTCGTATATCTCTTTGCAACAGTATGTTTGGCTAGATCAGCTAATAAATGTTAGAGCAAGTCTTAGCTTGAGAAAACATAACCCTCTCCAAGCCATAATGCTTTTTATGTCGAGTTGCATAATGGGAGTGCCTTTGCATTTAATGTCATGAAGACAAGTACTCATAGGGATGAGGATGGATGATTAATGAGGCTCTAGAGCATGCGGTCCAACAATACTTTGTTCCAGAGTTTCAAATTGAGCAGGCCTAATCCTCTTTCATTTTTAGGTGAGCATACTACTTTCCGTGTAACTTTGTGGGATCTGTGAGTGTTAGTGTTTTGCGGAGAGCAAAACGGTGGTGATTTGGCCCTTTTAAAATAAAAAGATGCTGTTTTGGCTTAATCTTCTTTTTAATCTCACAGATAGTTTGCTTTGGGTGGAGAAACATTTGCATTCAGTAAGTGCAAATGAAAAAGAGTACCGACTTGGCCAACTAAAGTCTTTCAGCGTAGCTGATATGATTCATGCCCCATTCATCCATTTTCTGGAAGACCTTTTCTGATGGACCCTTGCAATGCTCTGCATGCGTGTGCCTTCGTGTAACAAGTGGAACACCGAGGTAACTAATGGGGAGTGTGCCCATGGAGAAAGGCGTGTGATCCAGTCTAAGGAGTTTTTCATCCTTGGACATTCTAGAGAAAAAAGATATGATATTTATTTGGGTTAAACCTAAGTCTTGTAAGAGTAGTAAAATATCAAATGCATCCACAAGGCAACAGATGGAGTTCACATCCCCATAAGCAAATAAGAACAGGTCATCAACAATGCATAAATGAGTAATCCTTTGCGATTTACAACGCCAATGAAACTTAAAAGATGAGCTAACAATTTTCTCTGTGATAGTTCTATTAAGGATTTCCATAACCAGGACAAAGAGGTAGGGAGAAAGAGGGTCACCTTGTCGTAGCCCATTTGTACTTGCAAAATACCCAACTTGTTCACGTTAAAGTTAACTGAGAACCTTGGGGTAGCAATGCATTGATATATCAGATCATCAATCAATCCAAAAACCGAGGGTGTTTACCCTTTGGTGACGTTAGAACCCTAGAACATGAAAAGCGCTCCCATTTTACCATACCATGAGCCTCCACGAGATCAATTTTGATTGCCACCCGTTTATCTTTACTGCCCTCAAGGTAGTCATGCAAGAGCTCCGGGCATAGTATAATATTTTCTGAGATTTGTCTTTCCTTGATTAAAGCAGTTTGGTTGAGGGCCAACAATTGAAGGGAGAATACAAGTTATTCTTTTTTCAAGTAGCTTTGATATGATTTTATATATAACATTGCAGCATGAAATGAGGATGTACTCCTTAAGGCAACATGGATTTGAAACCTTCGGTACAAGAGAGATCATTGTAGAATCTACCAATTTTGGCATTCTCCTTGAAGAGAAGAATTCTATGATAGCATTTTCAATATCATGTCTTATGATGGGCCAACCTTTTTTGTAGAATAAGTTGTTGTACCCGTCTGGATGGGGAGCTTTGAAATTGTTGAAACCCTTGAGGTCTCCGCGAATATCTACTCTTTGAATAAACGATAATAAATGATACAGTGACTAGGGCACTAACATCTTCATGAAATAGATTCGTACCTGTCATACTAGATGGGACTAGGAGTGGAGTTTCCAAGTAAGTGGCAGTAATAGGATATTATTGTATACTTGAGAGCCCCCCTCATCGGTGATAATAGAGCTATCATCGAGTAAAAGCTAATTAATCCTATTTTGAGCACTTCTACACATCACGGAGGTGAAGAAAATCTTGTTGTAGTTATCACTCTCTTTAAGCTATAAATTTCTAGATTTTTGTTTGAGAAGGACTTCTTCATGTTTGCAAAGAGTAAGGAGCTGTTCTAATTGTGTCTTTTCTTTGTTCTGAGTGTTGGGGTTGTAGGGGTCCAAAGCAAGCTCTCGTTGAATCCGCTGTAAGCTTTCCTTAGCCCCCCTTGACCTTCAAATGTAGGTCACCAAGTTGAGATTTGTTCAGGTGTTTTAGTTGTTGCTTCAATACTTTGAGTTTCTTTACCACTATAAACATTTTGAATCCTCTGATTTCCTGTTGCCAACTAGTGTTTACCATGCAGAAGAAATTGGGGCTTTTGGTCCAAAGGTTGAAGAATTTGAAGGAGGGTTTTCCTCCTAGTAGTTGGGTGGAGATGTACTAAGCATAGGAAGTGGTCAAAAACACCTAGAAGCAATAATTCAACCTAACATTGATTAAACTTGTTCAGCCAATCGGCATTGATCAGGACTCTATCAATTCTGCTTGCTTTTAAATTACCATCCACCCGTTTGTTAGTCCAAGAAAAGAAAGACCTATGGAAGGAGGTTCAATCAAGGCAAGCTTAGCAATCATGGTGTTCAACTCCTCCACACCAGAAATCCATCGAGTGGTGGAGCCAATCCTTTCATTAGTGTCCCTCATCCCCCATTAGTAACCAGGGTATATTTCTGGAATTAGCTGTAGAGAAGGTTACCGTGACACACCACAAAACCTTACGTTCAGCTTCACTATTACTTCCATAGATGGCAGAGAGTAGAAAATGGTCATCTCCAGGTTTTTGAATGAGACAATGCATGACTTACGCTGAGGCTTCCCTCTCTCTTAGACTAAGAGTGGATGGTTTCCACAAGTTCTAGAGTCCACCCAGGCTACTACTCATATAGTTGTAAGTATAATTCCTACATCAAAATCTACTATTGATGACAAAATCATCACTGACCTCTTTTATTATTTTTTTTTTTGGTAAGGATGACCTCTTTTATTTTATGCTCAATCAAAATAAGAATTTGAGGATATTAGGACAGAGCAAAATTCACAACCTCCTTTTGTTTGGGGCTATGATTAAGGCCCCATACATTCCAAGATAGGATGTTCATTGATCAGGGGGTTCCACGACCCACCTCCATCGATCCCAGGTAAATCAACAAAGTAGCTAGAGTTATTTTCGTGGTCAATCACTTCTAGTAGTGCAAATCTATTTATAGAGGTCATTGAGTTGTGAGAACCTCTATTTCCCTTGCGTGAACCTTTTTTTCTTGCTTCGACTAGTTTAAGCTTTGAAGAATGTGAATCAGGGTGGGCAGCAAGGGATGGCTGAGCATCCGAAGCATTAGAAATTGGCAGCATAGTGGGAGCTATTTTCGATGGGACACTGGTATTTGTGTAGCATCTCTCGATGATTCCGGCGTCATTCTAGTAGAAGGGGCAAAGATCTTTTTTTTTTTTACTTTAGGGACCCAAACTTCTTTACTAATCGCAGTGCAATCCTTGTGACCAAAGCGGTTATAATGTTTGCATTTTAGTGGAAACCAACTGTAGTTAACAGTCACCTCAAAGACCTGGTCATTCCTTAGGCCAATATCGAATTTATCTATAAATGAGCTATTAAAGTCCATAAGGATGCATACCCTAGCATACGATAGCCACCGTTTGTGTTTAGTAGCCTTATCCATATATAAGTGTCTTCCAAGTACGATATATACATAGCTTAATCCGATTTTGGTCCACAGGACATGAGGCACATTGTACAAATGGACCCAAACAGGCACAAAGGTAATCTTTGCCGTCTCCAACCTAACGAGGGGGTGTCGTCTCTACAAGGACAAAGGTTTCCCTACTATGTCCCAAATGCCCACCTTCATAACCTCAAATAATTTTGAGCTATTAGAGAACCTAAAGAAGAAGTAACCATCCTACGTGGCCAATACATCTAAGAGGTTCTCTTTACCCCACAGTTACTCTACAATGCCTTTAACTAGGTAGAAGGATACATTGGGAGCAAGAAAGCAACCAACAAGACAATGCTCAAAATGAGTCTTTCCTTCGTCAAAAGCCTCAGGTGGGGGAGCAACTACAAGCTTATTTCCATCTCTACTAGGCAGGAGGAAATCTAGTTTTGCGGTCTGGTCAAGCTTTTTCATGATAATGCTTTTCCAAGACTAGCCAGGGCCGGTAGGAGCAGAGCTAGTATTGCAAGAGGAAGAGGGATAAAGAGAGAGTTTGGTCATATTACAAAATTTCCCCGTCATATTGTTCCTACGCCCAACATCAACATCAGCACAAACGGTATCCCCAAATGCGGTTTCCACAGCACATTTGGCATTCAACCCAACACAACTAACATCCCCAGTGTCAATTCCAATTTCACAATTCGGGTTTTACACCCAATTTCAGAATGGAAGACACAGTTAAGAACAGCAGCAGTCTATTGTTTTTGGGATTGATAGAGATCGTGTTCTCAGCCGCTGCATTTTCTAACTTCGAGGTGAATAGGCTGTTTTTGAAATCATCTGAAACGGCCTTGCTTCTCAAGTTCTCTAACAACGCCGGCTTTGGAGCAATAGATTTCCCACTATAAGTCTGAAGCATAGTTGTTTATTCGAAGTTTTCTGGAGCGGAGGAGCAACGATGGGTGTGAGGAGGAGAGTCCGGGTTGATTCTTTCGAAAACTTGGACCATGGGTGAAAACTAGAGGATCACAGACGCTCCGAATTCAACGACCAGCCAAGCCTTGACACACCTCTTCCAGTAAGCAAAATTTGGACAGAAGGCGAGGACGAGCTCAAACAGACGTTTTATCAAACACTTGGTGGCGCTTTGTCCAGAGTCGACCAAGAGAGAGAACGAGAACCAATGGAGGCCGAGAATGACTAAACAAAGGAGAAGAAGTTTGAGGAACTAGTCAGAGTGAGCTCAGAAGAATCTATGAGCGTTGAAGAGGAAGGTACGAGGAGAAGAGGGTTCGAAGGTGGCTTAGGCAGAGGAGGTTGGGCCGGCGAAGGCTTTGGAGGGCGGGTTCAGCTAAGGTGGTGGGTTCGGTGGAGGAGTAGGCGGAGGGTTTGGATGTTAGAATTAATAGTGCCAAGATTTAATTGATTTTTAAAAAATAATGTGTCAAAACAATTGGGGTTAAGATCATGAAAAATCATAAATTATTATATTTATGATAAATTTATCTTGAACTAATTTTTTGACCACTAAAAACCTGAAACTAGTATACTTGTAATAAATTTACCATCTGTTAAATTATATTAATACTATGAAAAATCACAAATTAATAAATCATAGAGAAATAGAGACGTAAAATTCCAAATTGGTATACTCGTAAACTGTCACGTTTCATTTAACTCAGCAATTTGACTGTAAAATTTAACGAAAACTAACGAAGAGTAAATTTGAGATTTTAGATAAGGGTAAATTTATCACAAATATACTAGTTTGGGATTTTTCATTGTATTAACCTAAACAATTATTGGATGCTTGAATGTATACCTCCCCCTTTATTTAAATTTCATTTAGGTTTACTATTTCATTGTGTAGATCCTTTTGTAGACCAATCTCTATGTTCTTGACATTAGCTCATCCAAACTAACATTAATACGACATGCATTTTGTATATATCCAGGTGCGAAAAATTAATGTCCCACCAAACTCGCCCACGGAAATAGAATTATTTCCTTCGTATGAATCTCCTCATCGGGAAAAATAACTTTTTCTCCTGAGTTTCTTCTTTATTGGTGAGAATTGTTTTTATAAACCAATTAAATCTTCTGTTTTTTCTTTTAACTTTGAACGTGCTCCCCGAAGAAAATCATTTAGTCTGGGGCTTGTTATTTCCTCTATCCCCGGTTGGAGGATCCAATCGAAGTTTGACATCACACACACATATTTTTAGTTAATTTTGCTTGTGGGTTATGTCCATATTGGTCATCCTCAAATTAGAGGTCTTGCTCAGGCAAGGATGGAAAATCATTTGGCATGCATCTAATACATGTAAGTGAAGACACCACAGACAGAGCAGAAAACATTAGGTCCAGATGTACTTTTCTTTTTAGCTCAGCTGTTGTACTTTTTACTCGGTACTTCAATCACTATGTCAGAACAAGGCATTGCCATAAGATAGATGACCACCACTGAGCCATCAAGACTGGTTGGCTTGAAATCCCGATAAACTTGAACGTCAGCTCCTAACCACCTCTCTAGATAACATAATATACATTGACTGCCCCACCCTTGTTTCATAATTTTCGTTCATCGACTAACAAGGATTTAAAAAAGCTTCAGTGGGTGCGCGCACTTCCTCACGGGTAAACGTAATCAAATATTTTTTAGTCATATTAATAAAGTAAATATCATTTGGCGAGTCATTCACGGGGATCGCATGATTGAAACAGAAGCACACCTTATGATTGAAACAGAACGGGTATGGGCTTGGCCTATTCACGAAACGTATGTTGGATCGAAGGCCCTATTGACACCTATTTTTAATTTTATCCAAAATTAATTATGCAAAAATTATGAATTAAATTTTAATTCCTAAAACAAAAAATGTTTTTTATTTTAATTGCATTGCATATAGATATAGGTATATTTTACACTATTAGAATGTATTTTTCTTTTTAAAAAAAATAAATAAATCGGATCAAGCCAGGCCAGGGTCGGCCTAACCCGAACCCCTCTTCCTCTTCCCCTCGCCCACACTGGGGCCTTCTGCCCTTCTTTCTCCCATGCACGACCGATGGCCACCGGCTTTCCTCTTCCTCCTTCCCACGGCCCAACCTCTCCTTTCGACTTACCTTGCTCAGCCCAGCCCCTTCCCCTCTCTCTTCTTCCCCTCCCCACTGCCATGAATGCTAGGATACAGGGGAGCAGACCATCCCCCACTACACCAGCCTAGAATGGCCACCAAAGTCAAGAACATGCAATAGTCCGGTGCAGGCCTTGGCAAAACGATTAATGGAGCAGAGACAAGTTGTCTCTGGCAATAAAAGACTAGAGAAGATGAGAGAGAGGGAGGACGAGCTCGGTGAAAAAGAAACAGAGAAATAAAAGAGAGAAAAGAGAGAGATTGAATGAGAAAGTTCGATCCTTTTCGTTTGTAGGTCTAAGAAGGAAACCAAGGGAGCCTTCCTCGTCGAACCAGAGCCAGCAGAAAGCCATCAAGCCGACGCCCCCGATCAGTGAGCTCTCTCAGCCCTGTTTATACCCTGTTTTACTTTGTTTTTGGTGCAGGTTGGCCGAGACTCACATTGGCCAGCAGCGCAAAAAGCCATGTTCTAGGTCTATAGAAAAGAAAAGGATCATGGTCCTTTGATCTAACTAAAAGCCTTGAATAGGTCGAAATTACTCTGTTTTATATGTGCATACCAACTATTTGAGGAATATGCCTCAATAAGGCCAATTTGTTTTTGGTCTTTGCCGGCAAATAGGTAAATGTCCGGTGGGTTGTGGTCCTCATGGGTAGTTTTATGGCGATGGTGGGAGGCCGAAGGTGACCAAAAACTGACCTAGGCCCACCGGCTAAGCTTCGGCCATGCTCTGGCCATTGTTTGGTCTTGAAGAGCTTTTGCCGGAGCTCGGCCGAAGGCTGCCGTGGCTAATCATCTTGGTTGGTCAGAAAGGGGGGCAACCTCGGCCTCAAGTGTTGAGGCAACCGAGGTCGACGGAAGGGCAAAATCGTTGAATTTCATCCCGCCGACGCCCTTGCTTACCCCTGTATGTAAGAGCTGGCTCCCGCCGGGTTTGCTAGGCAAATAGGACTGGTTCGATCGGGTTGAATCGGGCTTATTTTGTCTTTTTCCTCTGGATCGGGCTCAATCCTGTTCAGGACTCGGGTTGAGCCCCGACCCGGTTCGAATCCGTAGATTCGCCCGGGTCAACAACTTTGGGTCGAATCCATTGACTCGGTCAATTCTGACCCAACCTGAATCCGCCGACTCGACTCGATAGAATATTATATTAGTATTTCATTATTTTTAATAAAATAATAATTTTTTTATTTCTCTTTTAAAATTAGGAAATAGTTTAGAAATTAGTATTTTTTATTATTTTCCTAAATTATGTGAATTATTTGATTAATGATCATGTTTAAATCGAATAATCCTATTGGACTATGCAGTAGTATTTTGCATGTTATATTTTACTACTGCTGTATTATTATTATGCATGTTGTTTTTAATTAGAATATAATTGCATTAATTGTCATATTTTGAATGTTGTCGTCTTAGTTAGGGTTAGAACCCTAGGCTACATATCTATCTTGACTACTAATCATTAATGATTATGTACTCGTTTGATCACCTCACGTGTTAACAAATAGGTCCTAAAATCAATCCAAACTGCTTGACAAATATTTTCTGAAATGAACAGGATAAAAGGTATCAAAAGGGCACTAGTCACTCAACTAGTGTAATCAAGTCCCCGAATTCATTTAATCTCTGGTTCGTAGGAGTAGGGTGATTCTCCCATTACCTTACTTGGGTTTCTACTGGACCCACCCCAAATTGATTAGTGGCGATTCCTAGATAAAAATTACTTATAGGTTAAAAACATAAACTCTAAATCGCGATATGGTATAGGCTTGGGAGAGCCCGAATTAAGTTCTAGACCTAAACTTAGTGCGTACCAGATGAGACCCTCCATTTTTTTACAATAAAACTGGAGGTCGGTTGTGACACCCCCTAAGGGAGTATTTTGAGTAACCACACAAAGTAATGACCATCTAGAGTGGTTGTTAACTTATGACACACTCAACATGACCTCTCTCCATCCGTGGGGAACTTGAAGTATCGCATTCTTTTTTATAGTCACTCATATAATGAGCTGTTGACTACAAATCTTTGGAGTGGATTCTTTCACCATTAAGCTATTGGAATAATTCAACTTAAATGTGGGATTTTGTAAAGTTAGAGGATAATTTTGTTATGTGAAGTTACCCCAAAATGGAATGAGATCCTCTCCATTGGTATGTATATTCATTTGGTGCCTCATGCATTCGAACCATTAAATATAGTTCCACATTGCTTAAAAATAGAGTTATCATTGACCCTATATATATATATATATATATATATATATATATATATATTTCCTCCATCTAATGGTTTAATCTTTTAAATCAGATATTCTTATGTGATATGAGAGCACATGTCAAATCTTGAGGCTCTCTCTCAAACTTATCATGTCATGCCCCGAACCCCACGGCGCGCCACATCCCTCACAAAGGTCGATTCGATGCAACGTCCCAAGACGCGTCATTGACTCAATGCCCAAACGACAGTGAACAAGCACAGCGGAAATAACAAACACCCGAACAATAATTCACATAACCAAGAATAACCGCACAACCATCAATATAAACAAATACACGCTTGCATTGCCAGGGAGAACCTTTACAATATTTATATACAGCATGAACCTCAAAAATCAAAAGCGGGTCGATAGCCACTACTATCAAAAAAGGGTAAGTGGCCCGGGTGGTCAGGGCTCGTCAATTCTCCATCAGGACCCTGAGGGTCCACATCCCCGGCATCAGTAAGCGGAACCTCAAAGGTTCGGAAAGGCCCGTAGGTCCCTTCATGATCCCTGATACACCACGTTATATACTTATGGACCTGGTCCACCTCCTCACCCGCATCGATCTAAACTGCAGTGGTATCTAACCCAAAAATTCCCGTTCCTTGCGGGATACACCGACTCCCCCCCGGTCTATCCGGTAAGGAATCCCAAAAACAAACCGGTACGATCAACATCTCAAGGAGGGGGGTCTGAAAAATTGGTTTTCAACAACAGTGAGAATAATCTTAGTGAGTAATTCCCTAAACCTAAACTAGGTTAACGTGCACCTCCTGACGAGTACTAAACAACACATAATTCAAAACAAAACTGACTCAGGCCCTCGGGCCTAAATCTAAATTAGCTTGACCTTGTAACTTAGGCGTTTAATAAGTAATCGCAATCATGCCACAGAACTCATTCACGGCACATAAAGACGTATCACAACGTCACGACGCATGTCATGCATATGTTCATGCCCGCACTCATGCTCATGCCTCATCAATGCATTATCACACACTTGCATGCTAGCACTCTTACCATTTATTCACTTCTCCTCCGACCCTCGTTAAACACATCAGGTCCAACACTTCGATATCGATCTCTGGACCGTGTAATACGCATCTGGCTCATGACACACTACCCACGAAAAACGCCTCAGGTTGGTCATCTTTTGATAAACCGGGCATTGTCCCGTGTAACACGCCTCAAAACGAGTTCACTACCCCACGTAAAACGCATTAGGGTTTAATTGTGATCACACATTCACAGGCATCAATTTTTATCTGAACCCCGCGTAATACGCATTAGGGCATCTTAGATGATCACAATGCACATGTCACTCGGACACACTTGTAAATGCACATGTCGTGCTAATGCTCGTGACGCATACCCATGGCTATAATGTTCACATTTGAGCATTCACTTGCACCACGATACAACATGCGCACTAGTACCATACATATTCAATTTCATGAAACCACATACCCAATCAGACGATCAATCCAAGTAAGCCATGGCATCAACTTGACACACAATCCACGCACAAATTCACACGGCCGGATTAACAAGGATTCGCGTATTCAAGGCCCGGCAAGCTATTCATTCCTAGTCCCGCTAGACATACGGCATGGCATCATAAAATCAATCACAACCAAGGCTCGTTTAGCTAGTCAATTGATCAATGCGATCATTCCCTATAATTGCACAATTAAACCCCAAATTGATCGCGCCTCGCCTAAATCAAATCCCGTCGTGGGCAGCCACTATACCACAAATTCTAGGCCAATAATTATCTTCAAAATGCTCCATTATGCTCCCCAAACGTCCATCTAATTAGCCACCCAAACAGCCACCACCCGGTCTATCAATTTCATCCGCTAAGTCCGTAATTTCGCCCAATTCACAACACCTATGCCTCGCCATATCACAGCACTCTATAATCCCCTAAACCTCGAACAGGTCATCACTTTCGGTCACCAAAAGCGCCACAAAATCAGCCCCTAACATTCTCCACCATTTAACCTATAAAATACCCTAATTAACCCCTAAAACCTATCTAAAAATGCAAATTATCTTAATTAGGGTTTAGGATCAAACTCACCGGGTGTCCTAAGCTTGAAATGAAGCCGAACACGCGACGAGGGAGGCTGGGCAACGGCGAGGCAGCGATGGCGACGGCGACCTCCCCGGCGATCGCGCGACGGCGGTTGAGGGCATCGGCGGTCTTAGGCAGGGGAGCGATTGGTCGTGGCAAACGGAGGGAGAGAGAGAGGAGTGGGGCGGTAAGACGGGGCTAGGCGAGGTGGTGGTGGTGGCGGAATAAAGCCCCGGCGGCGGCGGAGCTCCTCTGGCGGGCGGCGGCGGTGGCGTAAAGGAGAGAGAGCAATCGGGAGAGAGGAGGAGGAAAGGGGGGTGGCAACGCGGCGGCACGGCGACCTTTGCGTGTGGGCGATGGGGCACGCCGGCCGAACCGGGCGAGGCGAAAGAAGGAAAGCCATGGCAGCTCGAAAGCGCAGCCGAAGCCTTGTGGGTATCGCCTGGGCCACCACCCGCGACCGGTGCGGCAAGGTGGACTGGGGAACGGGTACTGGCCGGCACCAAGACTGTGGCCGGCGAGAAGCGCAGTATAGCCGGGCGGCCGGTGGAGGTGGCATTGGGCAGGCTGCGAGGAGCTGCGGAGGAGGAGGGGAGTGAGAGGGGGGAAGCTTATGTGGCGACGGCGGCATGGCGGCTAGCGGGGTAGCAACACGGAAGCGGGGACGAGCAGCAGAGTGGGCCGGACAAAGTAGAGGCTAGACGCGGCTCGTCGGGGGAAGAAGGAGACCGAGGAAGAAGAAGAGATGTAAGGGAAGAGAGAGAAGAAAAGGAGAAGAAGAAGGAAGAGGAGGGAGAGAGAGAGAGAGAGAGGGGTGTGTCAGAGGGGGGAGTGTGCGTGCGTGATGGACGTTTGCATGCTGGGGGAGAGGGAGAGAGAGAGAGAGAGAGAGAGAGAGAGAGAAGAGAGAAGGAAGGAGGGAGGGGACAGACACACGGGGAAGAGAGAAGAGAAGACGTGGGGATGGGTGGGGAGTTTCAAAAAAGTGATGTAAGGAGAGAGAGAGTGAGAGAGAGAGAGAAACAAAGAGAGGGAAAAAAAACATAAACAACCAAATAATAATTGCGATCCGATGGCCCAAATTCAAAATCGAAAACGATCTATCGGTCCAAAATAAACCTCGAATATAATAAGGGACAAAGGACAAATTAATTAAATTAAACTATAACGAGGGAGGTCTACTAGTCCAAATTCATATCCGGTCGAAAATTCACTTTTCCACTATTTCTGACAATCTCAATGTTGGCCATGATAATTTCGACACCGTTCAATTTATTTCGTCCCGAAACTCTTGAAAATCAACTGCCAAGTTCGGGGTCTAAATAACGGCCAAATTCGATCGAGTGCGATTCTAGCAAAATCTCTATTTTAAAAACAAGAACCCGAGAGTGATAAATTCCCGGGCGAGATTCTATTATAAGAGCACTGACAAATTACTCGTTTTATAAATCCCAAAAATGAGCCGAAATTCGGGATGTCACAACTCTTCCCCCCTTACAAAAACTTCGTCCTCGAAATTTACAATCCAAACCCAACTACTCAAACAAATGGGGGTATTGGTGTCGCATCACTTCCTTGCTTTCCCATGTGCATCTTTCGTCCCGTGCTGTTCCCAAATGACTTTGACCAATGGGATCGTCTTGTTTCTCAACACTCGCTCTTTCCCGTCCTCGATTCGCACTGGCTTTTCCATGTACGACACCCTGTCGTCCACGTCTATTACCTCATGATTCAGCACATGGGTCGGATCCGGTTCGTATTGCCTCAACATCGACACGTGGAAAACGTTATGAACTTGTGACAAATTCGGTGGCAAAGCTAGGCGATAGGCCAACGTTCCAATCCTTTCCAAAATCTCAAATGGGCCTATGTACCTTGGACTCAGCTTTCCTTTCTTGCCAAACCGAGACAGCCCTCTCATTGGCGAGATCTTGAGAAATACATGATCGTCAACCTGAAACTCTAACGGCCTACGTCTTCGGTCCGCATAACTTTTCTGACGGCTTTGAGCTGTTCTCAACCTTTCCCGAATAACCTTTACTGTTTCTATTGACTGTTGAACCAACTCTAGACCTGTTATACTTCTTTCTCCTACCTCATCCCAACACAACGGTGTTCTGCAAGCCCTGCCATATAATGCTTTGAATGGTGCCATTCTGATACTCTGCTAGTAGCTATTATTGTAGGCGAATTCGACCAAATGCAGCTTTTCCTCCCAATCACCTTTAAAATCCAAAACACATGCTCGCAGCATGTCTTCCAATGTCTGAATCGTCCTTTCAAACTGGCCGTCTGTTTGAGGATGATAGGCCGTACTAAATTGCAATTTAGTCCCCATGGCCAATTGCAGACTTTTCCAAAAATTCGCAATAAATCGGGAATCACGGTCCGATGTGATTGATACCGGTACTCCGTGAAGACGAACAATCTGCTGTACGTATAACTCTGGCAACCTTTCTAGCTCGGAGTCCTTTCGCACTGCCAGGAAGTACGCTGACTTGGTCAATCTATCTACTATCACCCAAATAGAGTTGTGTCCCCTCTAGCTTCTTGGCAGTCCCGTTACAAAATCCATTGTAATGTGCTCCCATTTCCATTTTGAAATTTCCAACGACTGCAACATTCCGCCAGGTTTACAATGCTGTGCCTTCACTTGTTGGCACGTCAAACACTTAGCCACATGCCTGGCCACATCCGCTTTCATTCCGTTCTACCAATAGTGCTATTGGAGATTCTAGTACATCTTAGTGCTGCCTAGGTGAATATTGTAGTGGCTCGTATGAGCTTCCGACAAAATCTCTTCCTTGAGTTTCAAATCATCGGGCACGCATAATCGTCCTCGAAACTTAAGGATTCCATCCTCTGATACCTGAAAGTCTGGTTTCCTTTTACAATCATTCATACTCAAAATTTTCTGAATCTCAAGGTCCGCAGACTGCAATGCCTTGATCTTGGCTTGTACTTCCGGCTCAATCCTTAATGTCGCCATCAGATTGGAGAGGTGTCCTACTTCAAACTTAAATTCTGAGTCCCGCGCTCCTTCTAATAAAGTCCACTCTTTAACTAGTAAATGCGCGATGCTCGATTTCCGACTTAAGGCATCTGCTACCCGGTTGGCCTTTCTGGAGTGATATAATATGTCGCAGTCATAGTCCTTCAACAATTCCATCCAACGCCTCTGCCTCATATTCAGTTCCTTTTGCGAAAACAAGTACTTGAGGCTCTGATGGTCCGTGTAGATTTGGAACCTTTCTCCACATAAATAATGCCTCCAAATTTTAAGCGCGAAAATAATTGCTGCTAGTTCCAAGTCGTGGGTCAGGTAGTTCATTTCATGAGGCCTTAACTGTCTCGATGCATAAGCAACTACTCGTCCATATTGCATTAGCACGTATCCTAATCCTCTAAGCGAAGTATTACTATAAATCTCATACCCGCCCGGTCCTGAAGGAATCGTCAACACTGGCGCCGTCGTCAACCTCTGCTTCGGCTCTTGAAAACTTTCTTCTCACTTTTCGGTCCATTCAAACTTAGTCTCCTTCTTAAGCAACCTCGTCAATGGAGTGGCTATCGCTGAGAATCATTCCACAAATCTACGATAATAACCTGCCAGTCCTAGAAAGCTCCGAACCTCAGTAACGATTGTCGGTCTCGGCCAATCCATTACTGCCTCAATCTTTGCGCCGGATCCACGGAAATCCCTTCTCCAGATATTATATACCCAAGAAATGCCACTTGGTTCAGCCAAAACTCGCATTTGCTAAACTTAGCATACAGTGCGTGCTCCCTTAACGTCTGTAGAACCTTTTCTAAATGTACCTCATGTTCCTCGAAACTCTTCGAATACACTAAAATATCATCGATGAAGACAATGACAAACTGATCTAAGAATTCCTTGAATACCCAGTTCATTAAGTCCATGAAAGCGGCAGGGGCATTAGTCAGCCCAAACGGCATCACTGTGAACTCATAGTGTCCATATCTAGTCCTGAACACTGTCTTTGGAATATCCTCCTTTTGGATCCTTAACTGATGATACCCTGTCCTGAGGTCAATCTTAGAAAATACTGAGGCTCCTTGCAACTGATCGAACAGGTCGTCAATCCTTAGAAGGGGATACTTATTATTGACTGTCACTTGATTCAGCTGACGGTAGTCGATGCACAACCTTAGCGACCCATCCTTTTTCCTAACGAATAATACCGGTGCTCCCCATGGAGACGCACTCGGTCGAATAAAACTTTTCTCCAGTAGTTCCTACATCTGGACCTTTAATTCCTTCAATTCTGACAATGATATCCTATAAGGCGGCTTCGAGATTGGCTCAGTTTCAGGGGCCAACTTGATAACGAACTCTACCTCTCTTTCCGGTGGCAATCCCGACAATTCTTGAGGAAAAACATCGAGAAATTTGCACACCACTGCTATATCCTCAAGCCGTAATTCACCTGCTGTCGGATCAACTACACTGGCTAAATAACCTTGATAGCCCTCGCTCAACAACTTAGTTGCTTCCACAGACGAAACCTAAGGGATCGAGGTTCCTCCTCGACTCCCTACAAACTCAAATCTAAGGTGTCCAGCCGGGCTAAACTGGATCACCCTGCTACTACAGTCCATTACGGCATTCTGCTTAATTAACCAGTCCATGCCCACAATCAAATCAAAATCATACATCGGCAACACAGCTAGGTCTACCCTGCTTTCTACACCACCAACCACTATCTCACAATTCGGGCATCCTAGTGATATGCATATCTTATCCTTCAACGACGTGGTCACACACAATGGTACTTCTAACACAACAGGCTTTAATCTAGACAATTCAACAAACTGAGCAGATATAAACGAATGTGATGCTCCCAGTTGAATAACGCATACGCTATATGATGACACAGAGAAACCATACCTGTGACCACCCATGGCGCATTCTCCACTTCCTTCGCGCCATGGCATACTCGTCCTTGTGCCAGCGGCCTGTTCATAACAGCCGGCAGGAATTTTCAGGCTGATTCCCAAATCGAGGTGGTTGTTGTATCGGGGGTCCCGCGGGGCGTTGTTGGGGGCAATTCCTAATCAGATGGTCCAAACTCCCGTACTTGAAGCAGGCCCTAATTCTATTCTGCCGATAATTCGGCTTCCCGATGTTCTTCTTGATCGGTGGGACAAATCGCCCATTTCCCGCCATTGGTTTCTTCTCCAGACGACAGTTATCCCTAGCCGAGGCGAACCGCGATCCAAAGGTGGCTGCCCTATCAATTTGATCCCGCTCTATAGCTTGTGCCTGTTCATATATCTCACTGTAATCCTTGATATTCAGCGATATCATTTGACTTCTTAGATCCGGTTTTAGTCCATCCCAAAATCTCCACGTCTTGTCCTCAGGGTGCTCTACCATCCTTAGCGTGAACCTTGACAATCTTATGAATTCTGCTCCGTACTGATCCATTGTCATCGATCCTTAGCGGAGCCTCATGAATTCCGCTAACTTCCTTTCTCTAGCACTCTCAGAGAAGAATTTTCCTAAAAGCTCTCAGAAAATACGGTCCACGTCTGGGCAGTTCCCTCGGGAAACACCCTTTCTTTGGTGGCCTTCTACCAGTCATTGGCGTTGTCCTGCAGTTGGTATATTGCCAATGTTACCTTTTCAACCTTAGTGCATCCTAGCACTTCGAATGCCTTTTCCAGTTCCTCAACCCAACGGGGTGCGATCTCGGGATCACCCTTGGCATTGAACTTTGGCGGCTTCAGTTTCAAAAACTACTGTACTAATTTAGACATCGGTCTGACTACATTCACTGGTCCCGGGATTGGATTCTCCACATTTCCCTAATTCCCACCATTTTCATTGTTTCCATTAATCCCATTGGCCCCATTAGCAGCAGCGATGGCAGCCTCTAGAGGAGCGGTGATAGTGGCATTTCTTTCCTGCGCTAGTCTACCTCCCAAAATCCCAGCTTCCTCAAGAGCTCTTAGAATTCCATCTACTCTCGGATCCTCGGCAACCCTCACTTGTGGTTCTACACGATCCGGCTCATGATCTCGACCTCTACATCTACCTCTTCTACGGCCTCGACCTCTACCTCCTCCTTGGTTACTCGTCTCCCCAACTTGCATGTCCATCCTCCTACTATAATTCCCACATCGGGATTAGAGACCTAACCCTAGCTAAACGGGTCTAAGGTCCTAGGCAGGGGACTTAACGCTATAGCAATCAATCACTCAGCATGCGATTAAGCATAAATAGCACGAGACTTCAATCATAAAAATACGTGTACTGACCTCGAGTCCTGCCGCACCTGCACCTTACGGGTCCACTAAAACAAGCACTCAATCAAACACAAGTAGTCATGAGGTACACATAGCACACGAGGTCACCCTACTGGCTACCTAAGGTCATCGCTCCTTATCACTCCAAGCTTTGACCTAATTGGATCGAGCTGACCTTGCTTTGATACCAAATCAAACGAGGATGTTATGCCTCGAACCCCACGGCGAGCCACATCCCTCACAAAGGTCAATTCGATGCGACGTCCCAGGACACGTCGCTGACTCAATGCCCAAACGATAGAGAACAAGCACAGCGGATATAACAAACACCGAACAATAAGACCTCTACCTCCTCCTTGGTTACTTCGTCTCCCCAACTTGCATGTCCATCCTCCTACTATAATTCCTACATTGGGATTAGAGACCTAACCCTAGCTAAACGGGTCTAAGGTCTAGGCGGGGGGACTTAACGCTATAGCAATCAATCACTCAAAGCATGCGATTAAGCATAAATAGCACGAGACTTCAATCATAAGAATACGTGTCTTGACCTTGAGTCCCTCCCCTTTGCACCTGCACCCTTACGGGTCCACTAAAACAAGCACTCAATTAAACACAAGTAGTCATGAGGTACACATAGCACACGAGGTCACCCCTCTTGGCTACCTAAGGTCATCGCTTTTTATCACTCCAAGCTTTGACCTAATTGGATGCCGGTGACCTTGCTTTGATACCAAATCAAACGGGATGTTATGCCTCGAACCCCATGTCGAGCCACATCCCTCATAAAGGTCGATTCGATGCAACGTCCCAGGACGCTTCGCTGACTCAATGCCCAAACGACAGAGAACAAGCACGGCGGAAATAACAAACACTCGAACAATAATTCACATAACCAAGGATAGCCGCACAACCATCAATATAAACAAATACACGCTTGCATTGCCAGGGAGAACCTTTACAATATTCATATACAGTATGAACCTTAAAAATCAAAAGCAGATCGGCGGCCACTACTATCAAAAAGGGATAAGTGGCCCGGGTGGTCAGGGCTCGTCAATTCTCCATCGGGACCTTGAGGGTCCACATCCTCGGCATCAGTAAGCGGAACCTCAAAAGTCCGAAAAAGCCCGTAGGTCCCCTCATGATCCCTGATACACCACTCTATATACTTATGGACCTGGTCAACCTCTTCACCTGCGTCGATCTGAACTGCAGTAAGGTATCTAATCCAAAAATCCCTATTCCCTGCGGGGTACACCGACTCCCCCCCGGTCTATCCGGTAAGGAATCCTAAAAACGAACCGGTACGGTCGACATCTCAAGGCCAGGGGTCTGAAAAATTGATTTTCAACAACAGTGAGAATAATCTCAGTGAGTAATTCCCTAAATTTAAATTAGGTTAACGTGCACCTCCTGACGAGTACTAAACAACACATAATTTAAAACAGAACTGACTCAGGCCCTCGAGCCTAAATCTAAATTAGCATGACCCTGCAAGTTAGGCATTTAATAAGTAATCGCAATCATGCCACAAAACTCATTCACGACACATAAACACGTATCACAACGTCACGACGCATGTCATGCATATATTCATGCCCGCGCTCATGCTCATGCCTCATTAATGCATTATCGCACACTTGCATGCTAGCACTCTTGACATTTATCCACTTCTCCTCCGACCCACGTTAAACTCATCAGGTCCAATACTTCGAGATCGATCTTTGGCCCGCGTAATACGCATCTGGCTCATGACACACCACCCGCGTAAAACGCCTCAGGTTGGTCATCTTCCGGTAAATCGGGCATCATCCAGCGTAACACGCCTCAGGACGGGTTCACTACCCTGCGTAATACGCATCAGGGCATCTTAGGTGATCATAATTCACATGTCACTCAGGTACACTTGTAAATACACATGTCGTGCTAATGCTCATGACGCATACCCATGGCTATAATGTTCACATTTGAGCATTCACTTGCACCACGATACAACATGCGCACTAGTACCATGCATATTCAATTTCATGAAACCACATACCTAATCAGACGATCAATCCAAGTAAGCCATGGCATCAACTTGACACACAATCCACGCACAAATTCACACGGCCGGATTAACAAGGATTCGCGTATTCAAGGCCCGGCAAGCTATTCATTCCTAGTCCCGCTAGACATACGGCATGGCATCATAAAATCAATCACAACCAAGGCTCGTTTAGCTAGTCAATTGATCAATGCGATCATTCCCTATAATTGCACAATTAAACCCCAAATTGATCGTGCCTCGCCTAAATCAAATCCCGTCATGGGCAGCCACTATATCACAAATTCTAGGCCAATAATTATCTTCAAAATGCTCCATTATGCTCCCCAAACGTCCATCTAATCAGCCACCAAAACAACCACCACCCGGTCTATCAATTTCATCCGCTAAGTCCATAATTTCGCCCAATTCACGACACCTATGCCTCGCCACATCACATCACTCTATAATCCCCTAAACCTTGAACAAGTCATCACTTTTGGTCACCAAAAGCACTACAAAATTAGCCCCTAACATCCTCCACCATTTAACCCATAAAATACCCTAATTAACCCCTAAAACCCATCTAAAAATGCAAATTATCCTAATTAGGGTTTAGGATCAAACTCACCGGGTATCCTAAGCTTGAAATGACTGGGGAATGGGCGGGCACGGATGGGGCGATGCACTATGGTCGGGCGAGGTGGCAATGCTGGGCGGGGCCGGGTGGAGGTGGCGTCGGGCGGGCTGGGAGGAGCTACGGAGGAGGAGGGGAGTGAGAGGGAGGAAGCTTCGCGGGCGGCGGCACGCGGCATAACCGGTAGGGTGGCAAAAGCGGGTGACGAGTGACGAGCAGCGGATTTGGGCCGGATAGCACTGGAGGCGACGACGCCTGCTTTGGGAAGAAGGAGACCGAGGAAGAAGAAGAGACGTAGGGAAGAGAGAGAAGAAAAGGAGAAGAAGAAGGAAGAGGAGGGAGAGAGAGAGAGAGAGAGAGAGAGAGGGGGGGGAGGGAGAATGTGGATGGAAGTTTGATGGAGAGAGAGAGAGAGAGAGAGAGAGAGAGAGAGAGAGAGAGAGAGAGAGAAGGAAGGAGGGAGGGGACAAATGCACGGGGAAGAGAGAAGAGAAGACGTGCAGGCAGGGGGAGTTTCGGCATGACAGAAGGAGAGAGAGAGAGAGAGAGAGAGAAAGAAAAGAGAGGGAAAAAATATAAACAATCAAATAATAATTGGGATCCGATGGCCCAAATTCAAAATCGAAAACGATCTACCGGTCCAAAATAAACCTCGAATATAATAAGGGACAAATGCCAAATTAATTAAATCAAACTATAACGAGGGAGGTCTACTAGTCCAAATTCGTACCTAGTCGAAAATTCACTTTTCCACTATTCCTGACAATCTCGATGTTGGCCACGATAATCTCGACACCATCCAATTTATTTCGTCCCGAAACTCTTGAAAATCGACTGCCAAGTTTGGGGTCTAAATAACGACCAAATTCGATCGAGTGCGATTCTAGCGAAATCTTTATTTTAAAAACAAGAACCCGAGAGTGATCAGTTTCCGGATGAGATTCTATTATAAGTGCACTGACGAATTACTCATTTTATAAATCCTAAAAATGGGCCGAAATTCGGGATGTCACATATCACTCCTAGTGAGTTCACCACTTTGTTCACACAATATACAAGTCATGTCAATTTGACAAAACAAGAGTTGTGCCATTTCATGTGCTTTTAAAACACCGATTTATACTTGAGAGTGTCATGACCTTTCTAGAGATGAACCACCAAAGGAAAGCTAATGGATTACTAAGCAAACACTTAGCGTTGACTTTTCCAAGTCCATACCAATCGCAACTTTGTGGTTTTAACTTAAACATAAAATTTAATTATGAGTCACCACTAATCCATTATGGATCGATCAAAAACCCTATGAACCAAAGATTTCATGAATACAGGGACTTGATTAAGCTAAATAAATCTAAAGTCCTTTTAGTATGTTTTTCTTTATTTCAAAAATATTTTGCAAGTAGTCTTGGTCAATATTAATCTTGATCCACTAACATGTAATGGGTGATTTATGCAGGTGTGCAAATAAGAATTTAACACTCAATAAATCAAGAGCGATAAATAAATTTCTAGAATAGGGCAAGATGTTAATTAAAGACTAAATAATGTATGCCATTACCTAAGCATGATTTCTAAGTGCAATTCTAACTAATTTTTTGGGTATTTCTTATTTAAAAAAACATGAAATTTAAATGTTATAACTATATGGGTTTTAAATTAACATGAGATAGAATGAAATCTAAATCACATGTTAACTATGCAACCAATATTCTAATGACATGAACAGTTCAATTAAAAATTAACTCTATTACTTAAACTACGTGAGAGATCAATTAGTTTTTTCTTGAGTTTTATTTTAATAAATAAAAAGGCTAAACTTATATTGCAATGCTAATATTTTTGGTATTTTCTTTTTATAAAAATTAAACTATATGCAGTGCATGGGATGCAATTATTAATCTACACGACATGACTTAAAATCACATAACCCTAAAACATGCGATTACTACATGACGAGCAATATATGACATGGATATTATAAAATTAACTAATTATATATGGATGTGCATGCAATATTTTATGATTTTCTTTTTGAGTTATAATAGGAAATTGCGTAATTTACATGATGACCTAATTTAAACTAGGAAAAAAATCATATTAAATCCTAATCTAAATTAGGTAATTTCCTAATTACTACATGATTCCCAAAAATATAGAGTTCTAATTTAGAAAACTTAAACGAATGCATTCTATCTTAAATGCAACACAATTTTTTTGGGCATTTTTGTAATAAGAATTTTTCCAAAATTAATTTGCAATTATATTGCCTCCATATAAGTTTCCTAATTTAGAACCTTATATCTATGAAATATGTAGTAATTTAGGAAATTACCTAATTTAGATTAGAAGTTAATATATATTTTGACATCATGTAAATTTAGGCAGTTTCTTATTTTAAATCATAAAAAGAAAATACAAAAAATAATTAGATTGCATTGTTAGGTCATGTTAGTGTCCTAGGGTTTAGTCTTTTATTTCCATAAAAGAAAAATATAAAAATAATCTAACATTGTATAATAATAGGGTTGATTCATAGTTAATCCTTACTCATGTTATTAGAATACCATATAAGTTGCATTAAGTCATTGATTTAGCTTGCATGTCATTTAGAATTTCATTCTAGTTTTTTTTGGTAAGGGAGAATGTCATTCTAGTTCATCAATGCATGTTCATATAATTTAAATTAAATCACGTTTATCATAAAAGTAAAACCCAAAAAGAACTAATTGACATTGCATTTAGAAATCATGTTTAGACCATGCATTCTTGTTTGGCTTTTAGTTAACAACCTACATAATACTTGGTGCTTTGAACAACAATAAAGCATTGCTTTTGTTTTGCTTAACGTTTAGAGGTTCTTTGCCCTTTTCTAGCAATTTATTTATCGCATTGATTTATTGAGGGTTATATTATTTGATTGCATGGCCACATGATCACCCGTTACATGTTAGTCGTTTATAATTAAAATTGAACAAGATTGCTTGCAAAATATTCTTGCAAAAAAGAAAAAAGTACCAAAAGGGCAGTAGATATATCTAGCATGGTCAAGTCTTGTATCTATGAAATCTCTAGTTCGCAGAAGTAAAATATTCTCCTACATTTTACTTGGGTTTCCTATCAACTCATAATAGATTAGTGGCAACTCCAAAATAAATTGAATTACATGTTTAAGATGATTTAATCAAAACCCCAAAGTTACAATTGGTATGGGCTCGGAAGAGTCCGCGTTAATTGTTTATTTAACAATACATTACCTTTCCCTTGGTGGTTCACCTCTAGGAATGTTGCGATAATCAATCAAAGTAAAACGATTTATTTTTTCCGCCAGAAGTTAGTTTCCAAATACTTCCGACCATGATTTGCACTTCAAATATTATATTGCATGACAATTCCACGAGAATGACGTTCTCTTTCTAGACTAATCAATGTTAAGATTTAAGCAAATTGAATGCATCTGCAATTTTCTATGCGAAAATTGCGTCACCGATAGTATAATTTGGCCAGATCGTTTATTCATGGGTAAAAGTGCTTGATTGCATATTACAATTTTGCTACCAATTTTCGCTGCTAAAATTCCATTGCAAATTTTGATTTATATTTCAGGTTTCATTTGGAAATCTAGGCACTTGTAATTCAATTTCCCCAACTATTTATACATAATAAATGAAGCAAAAGAGCAAATATACAATTAAATGGAACATTCATATGTGGCATGAGCATGAAAAGAATCTATGCAGTTAATAAAAGAGCTGAAATTCAAGTATCCAGCTATACATCACATAGAGCATTGGAAATATATATAGGGGGTCCAACCTCCTCAATGATCAAAAAAAAAAAAGAAAAAAACTGAAGATCATACCATCATATAAAGGTATTCCAACCTTCTCAAGTATGCTGACATCCTTGAGAATGGACAAATCCTTTGGGCTATGAAATCTAGAGTTGACTGGATCAATTATCGCCTATATATATATATATTTGGTCAGAGAAAAAAGGATTTATTGACAAGCTAGTGTGTCCACGCGCCCTTATCATTGATTACTTGTTTTTAAAATGCATTTTTGTGATATCTTCATTATGCGGTCAAAACGAAAACTGATAAATATAATGAATTCCTCAACGATGGTTATAGCTTGTGAGCGATTGAACAATAAAATAGATAAAATAAGAATATAGATAGTATACTAGATTTACATGATTCGGTTGGTAAGACCTATATTTATGGGAAGAATAGTAATAAATTTTACCACAGATCAAATGACAAAATAGAAATTATAGCTACACTTGAGTCACTCACATAATTTTTAGTGTTTCCTAGCGTCAATTACACCCAATAATTTACATAATATTTAGTTTCATAATTACTTAATGAAAATAGTCTTTCAATTTCACAAAGAAATTAAGCAAACCTTACGACAAGATTTAATTGGTTCAAAACACGTGCCAAGAAGTAATTGACGATAAGACATTCGGCGCCAGGATGAAAATCTCGAAGAATTCAATCCAAACCTTCTGCTTCACACCTCATACAAGACAAAATGAGTTTTTCAATATCTAGGGCGTGGAAGCAATATCACTCTGACCCCCACATGTAAACGTTAAAAACCGACTCCAACTCGTAGAAAGAAACCTCAATATGTTTTATGTGAAAAATCATTGACAGCTTTCCTATTTTAAGTCCTCTCCTCACAGTCGAATTCCAACTCTACTTTGGACTTTCATTCTACAGCCAGATTTTCCCGCACTTCAATTTGGATCAGATTTTATTTATAAACTCAAACTCGAGACATTTTATAGCTTAAAAAATGAACACATAACACACATTGACAGGGAACAATCAAATCGTTTCTTTTTTATTTTTACCATTTTGCACTTTTTCTTTTCCACCGTCAAACCGAACATCTTCAAAACTAAGACATAACACAGCGCGATTGGCTCTATCTATAATCTGTGGGCACTATTTCTATTGAACCGAACTTCGAAGCTTCAAACCAGAACCATGCAGCTTCTCTTCCATGAAACCATCAATTCTCTCGCCCATTTTAGAACTCATCTCCGAGCACACCTTGTGCTAACCCAGCTCATGGTCCCAGAAAGGCCTGTGCATGCTCAGCCCTCAGCAAAACTTGTCGAGGCACTCTATCGCGACCTTCCCAGAAACGAACCAACATAGGGAAAGCTAATGGACTACTAAACAGGAATGAAGGTTCCTCTTATGAGGTGATCACTTACGTTTACCACGGACTCCCCCAAGCCCTACTAATCGTAACTTGGTACTCGATTTATCATACAATTTTCTTACCTTTTGGAGCCACCACTAATTAGTTAGGGTTGATTAGACACATAAGTAAAATCTGGGAGCATATTTTATTTCTACGAACCAGAGATTATATGGATTCGAGGACTTGATTATGCTAGATTAATCTAACACCCCTTTGATACCTTTTTTCTTTATTTTCAAAAATGCTTTGCAAGTAGTCTTGGTGAATTTTAAGCCTAAGCTACTAACATGCAAGAGTGAACATGCTGGTGAGCAATCAGTAAAGTAACATTCAATAAATCAAAGCAATAAATAAATTAATTGCTAGAAATAGGCGAGGGATGAAGGGGGCATTGTTGTTGTTGTATTCCTCACAAGGCAACAAAGTAGATATTCTAGTGGAGGCATGTTCGACCAAAAAAAAAGTTGAAATATATTAATGCAGGAAGATACCTAAATATAGAGAAAGCAGAACTAACACTGAGATCACATATGAGGAGGAGAGTGTTGAGATGCATGTGCAAGCTGTGTTAGAAAAGTCTCACATCAGAGAATTGATATGGTGTTGAGTAATTAATATATTCTAGTTAGCTTATAAATCATTAGCTTAAACTTTCAATGAAGGTTGATCCAAATGGATATGTTGATGGGCTCAGATTTGGACTCCCTCTTAGTGATATCTTCATGTGAAAATATCGAGTTTTCATTGTTTGCTCCCAATTCCTAAATCAGGAGACGCAAACTTCACCGCAATGCACATCGCACGGGTACATAAGCTAGTACTCGCTAGGTAAGGACTCAAAATTAACATTTCTAAGAAACCTAACCCAAGGGTCGATACTTGTTTTGTTTAAATAACCAATCGATGTTTCCCATGTTATTTGGTCAAATATAGTAGTAAAAATATCGTACTACGTCTAGCATTACTCGAGTCTACTATTATACAAAGAGAAGATGGGCCTCCTACTTAGGAGAAAGATTCCCTCTATGTTCTCATTTTCACATTGTCGCGACCTAAAATTTGCTCATAGGTTAATGGATTGTTAAGACTAAGCCTAACTCGGGCTCTCCCAAGCCCTACCAATTCGCAACTTAGGGTTTAAGTTTTTAACATACAAAAGCTTTCATGCTTGAGTCGCCACTCCCGAACCGTAGATTCTAAGCTCGGGGACTTGGTTACGCTTAGATCTAGTCTAACGCCCTTTCGGTACCTTTTCTTTTCAAAAAATGTTTATGCATGCAGTCTGGATCCATTTTATTGCCTAATCGCTAACATGTGAGGTGTTCATGCGGGTGCGCAAACCACCAAAGTAACACCCAATAATCAAAACGTTGAATAAATTGCAAAATTGGAAAAATTACTTACCTCAAAGCAACGTAAGCATCTGCATTGTTAGCTAGAAAATCACATCAACAATCTTAATATGATTTCTAATTAACAAGCAGTTCACTCAATATTTTTTGGATTTTCACTTATTTAAATGAAAACTAACCTATATGTAATGACGTGCAAAAATTAACATGCGATTAATGCAGCTTAACATGCAAACTATATGTCATGCGACGACGTGACCTAATTCTAATGGCGAATAAATGATTTGTTTTTGGTATTTTTAAATGAAATTCGGAATTAAATAATGCCTAAATTAACATGCAATCTATTCTAAAAAAATGATTTGATCTATCCTAAAGTGATTCTTTTTTGGGATTTTTATTAAAATTCGAAATTATTAAATATGCTAAATAATCCACTAAGATTAAAACAATTTCTAATTTAAACTAGGAAATATGCTACACTAAATCCCAATTTAAATCAAATAATTATCTTATTCTTTTGGATATATTTAAGATTTCCTAAACATGCAAAATTTCTAATTTAAATCTAACTAACAATTTTTTTTTTGATTTTCTTTATTTAAAAAGGAAGACAATTAAACAAAGATAACAACCACGGTCAAACCATCCACGCAATCCCATAAGATTCTTTGAATTCAGATAAGGCAAAGAAATCAAGCTAACGATCATATCTATAGGGTTATAGATATTGACGGAAAGTTGATTGGTCAAATTTGGAAAGCAAATAAAATCTATTATCGTGTTCAAGTGATTATGGACAAGATAACGATTTTCCGTATCGCCGCGTATCGTACCTTAGGGATAAGGTCGGATAGTCGTCGAGACACGCTAAATTAGGCAAAATTCCTAATTTTAAGTGTTCAAATATTACGAATATTACGGATATCGCAATTATTATCCTAAGGCATCTAATCAATCACGCAATATTCACAGAATATTCAAAATATTTAAACTAAGAATTTAAATATTTTGAAAATATACCGGATAGAGATTTTTACCTGATTTGCGAATTACTTTCCAAATTTGAGTTCGTGGCGGATCGGGATCGCGGCGAGTGGACCGGCAATGCGGTGCTTCACGGTGTCTCGCGGTGGATCACAAGCAGCTTCTCTCAGCGTTGAGCTCGCTGTGGATCACGTGCAGCTCGTTGTGACGGCAGAAAGGGAGCTTGGCTGCGAGGTCCCAACAAACACAATAGTGAATGAATGTTGATGTGTATTGCGGGTGACACCACTTTCCTTTTCTTATTTTCCTTTTCGGAATCCTCTGCTCCCAAATCACGTGGTTGTGGAATTTACTGCAAGAGTTGCTATCTTCGCCGAACAACCTGTAGGGAAAACTGTCAAGCAAGCTAAACTTTAATTGGGACTTGTAGTTGGGCCAAGGAGTTCGCCAAAGTTAGCTTATAAATCATTAGCTTAAACTTTGAATGAAGGTTGATTCAACTGGAGATGTTGATGGACTTAGATTTGGACTCCCTCTTAGTGATATCTTCAAGTGAAAATATCGAGTTTTCATTGCTTGCTCCCAATTCCTAAATCAGGAGATGTAAACTTCACCGTAATGCACATCGCACGGGTACATAAGCTAGTACTCGCTAGGTAAGGACTCAAAATTAACATTTCTAAGAAACCTAACCCAAGGGTCGATACTTGTTTTGTTTAAATAACCAATCGATGTTTCCCATGTCATTTGGTCAAATATAATAGTAAAAATATCTTACTACGTCTAGCATTACTCGAGTATACTATTATACAAAGAGAAGATGGGCCTCCTACTTAGGAGAAACGATTCCCTCTATGTTCTCATTTTCACATTTATTAATTAAATTCTGCCAACAATTCAAAGAAAAATTAAGGACAAATTGTAAAAGCATAATGAGGATGTGACAGACTTGCTTCGGTTCTATTTCTTATCCTATTCAAATCTTATCCCGTCTAACTAGAAATATATGTTTTGAAATATTCACCTTCTAAGTCCTGGTAAGATTTAATTGAAAAAAAAAATTGTTTTATTGAAGAGCTTGTATTATATGAAATTTCAAAGATATTGTACATGATATAGTAATGTGACTTACCTAAATGCTTGACTTTGGGGAGTTAGTATGCACATATTGACATTTTATCATTTCATATGGTGGAATTACTTACTTACAGTATAAATTCCATCTCGTCAGCTAATAAGGATTAAAAACATAGTCTTCTCACTAGAAAAAGGAAGGACGATACATTTATAGAAGCACAAGTACATTCTTATAGTTTTAACATTGGGATTAATTATCCACCACATCATGACACTATTTTATTCGCACAAGTCTGAACCTCATTGGCCAACTGTACATTGGCCATAGTGGTTATTATTGCCGTCATCATAAACCCAAATCAAGATCAAAGCTTCAACCCCGAACCTCATTGACCAACTGTACATTGGCCATAGTGTTTATTATTGCCATCATCATAAACCCAAATCAAGATCAAAGCTTCAACCCTGAACCGTGCATCTTCTCTTGCATGACACGGTCAATTTTCTCTCCCATCTCGACACTCATGTAATTCACCCAATCTCCGACATCGCCTTTCCTGAAGTACGACTTGGTCTCTTGTCCAGTCGATAACTGCCCGCTCTTGTTCACCTCCAACATGCTCAAACTGTCGAAGCTACACATCCTCACTATGCCGTCCACGGTCCCATCTCTCAGCTCTTGTTCGCTGAACGGACACCCCAAGAAGTCGGCGAGTCTATTGACATGAACATGCGGATCCTCTTTCATGTCCTCGTACCTCAAGAACAACACCCGGTCAGGCATCTCCAAGCTCACCTTGTAGTATCCCTGCACGTGGTCCCAGTAGGGTCCAAACGGGCTTACGCCCTGGCAGAAAGCGTCAAGGCACTCTACGAGCGGCATCCCGCCCGTCTCTTTGGACCTCAGCTTGTTGGCAAAGTGCCAGAGCGAGACGAAGGTGTCCTTAGGGTTCCTGCACAGGTACACCAGCTTGCACCCAGAGTCCTTGACCGACTGTGGAAGCGATTGATAAGGCAAGTGGGTAGCGAAGAGCCTCGGGGGTGGTAGTGAGGTGAGGTTGGGGATCTCTTGCCCGAAGTAGAGCTTGAACTCCAAGAACGGCACAAGGTCGTGGGGGCTTTGGGTGAGGAGAGGGTGTTGTTGCATTGAACCCGAGTACTTGGCCCGGTTCAAGAGACAGAAGAGGATGGCCTTCAACCAGGTGGTGCCGGACTTGGGGGCAGTGATGAGGAAGATATCGGCTTCTTGGGCTCGGAAGTTGTCTTGGCAAGTGAGGACGCTGTTCAGGATCTTCGGGGCAACCCAGAAGTCTTGGTATTGGTAGAGAGAGGGGGTGATCCAGCCTTTTTCGTGAGGGAGCGAGGGAAGGAGGTCTCGGCATTTTTGGGAGATGTCATCTTCTCTCAAGTACTTTGCTTGGGAAGGTTGAGAGGGTATCATGGTGGAGGAAGTGAGGGATAATTTCAGAGTGAAGGCTTATTAATATAGCAACTTAAGGCTCGGAGAAGGGACAAAAGGGGCTTACCCTACGTTGTCAGTGATAACGTTAAATAGAGAAACTTATTGCACGAGAAATCCGGAAAGGCTTTGGCTAACTCCTTTTTTCATGTGTAGGGGGTGTCTCGTTGTTTAATTGAGTTAATCACTGTATGTATAGGTCTTACTTGGTCAAATTGATTTTTTTTCGATGCACAGCATTCAGCTTTCTTATATCATATTTATATGAAGAGATTTTGGAAATACTTTTGGTACTCGCATCATCCGCAACTCCCGTATTACGAATAAACTTGACAATGTTTGGTAATTAAGCTTTTGGGGTAGGACGATTGTCAGGTCTTTTGGGAAGCACAAATAAGTCTCTCCCTCCTTAAATGCTCCATTGTGTCCTATTCTTTAAATTTACCACATAGATCACTTTTAATGTATTATATAATAACGTAGCATCATTCATTAAATTTATCTGTTTTGATCGGTTACTACTGCTACTGCTTAGGACGTTGCCTTTGTCTGCATGCATCAGGATACAAGAAATCTAAATCTAACTCTTACCTAACGCGAGCATGTCAGATGCGGACGGGGTAGATTACTTCGATAAATCTTATTGTAAAACATTTTAATAAGTATCATGCTATCACTTGATATCCCAAATAAATCAAAATGTTCAGTATCGTTTTAAAATTTTCAACATGCTTGCTGAAAACTAAACGGGAGGTCAACTATTTGTGTAATACTGTGACAGTGTTAACTTCCCCTGCGTATTGGTTACCGATATAATCCACGAAAGTTCAGAGTTAGAGATGTTGCGGTCATCATTAGTTATTTAGAGTAAATCAATTATAAATAATTTGAATGAATTCTCACCCTCTTTCTCCTTGCTGTTCAAGAAAGGATAGTCCCTATTGAAGTACCTTACGATCATCACTCAGAATAATCTAAACTAATCTTATTAGGTCGACAACTCTATTAGACACTGGTTAAGCATATTCTGCAGCTAAAATCACCATCTCAACCAGAAAAGATTAAAAATGCTGAAGTTTGGAGCCATTTCTTTTGTTAGTGCATTAATAATCGAGTAGTTTTCAGTGGTGACGTTGAATAGAGAGGCTTATTATATGAAAATATTCGTTGATGGGTCCATTATTGCTTTTGAATAATTTTAGGAATCCGAGCAGGCTTTATCTGACTCCCCATGCTCGAAAAACTCAATAAAGCATTACTAATCAATATAAGTACTGTAATATTGGTGAAAAAAGAGATCCAAGTTGAACAAAGTTTTGACCGATCCATGTGCGTGTACATTTACTGCATGAAATTGTAAATTCGTACTTATAATTGATGAAACTAGTTAATGGCGAGGTTTCAGCGCAGGAGATGGCACGAGGAGCTACACTGTGCATGAACTCTTGCCAGGTTTGGCTTATGGTGATTTAGATTCAACGTTTAGTATGTTTGTTGAAATATAATTTTTGGCGACCGCATTTAGTAATTCAATATAATAAAATATTAGGGGTCGACCTCGACTCTTAAACAAAAATATTACCAATTTGCATTTGCATATTAGGAACATCTAATAGCATTAGGCCCCCATAGATTGCATTTTAATTGGACCTGTGCTAAATTGACTTAAGCAAGGGGGATCGAAGATCACTTCAAGTCTCTTTTTACTATTGAAAAGTTGCATAGTAGTCTCAAAATTCCAAAAAAAACCTATCTTCCGTAAAACCCTGGATGGGAACACCCATTGATTTTATCAATCTCCTTCCCTCGAGAATGAGTGTTTGAACTTGAGCCTTTTCTTTTAAACATATATAGGAATGTGCTTTTAACTCCACTCGTCTACCCACAATCATATTCTTAAGTAGCCCAAAGTAACAGGTATTGGATTTTTTTGCGACTCGATCCAAGAATCTTCAATACTGATGGATAATAAGGATTTTCATGCACTTTCATGTAAAAAAAATTGGCGCTTGAGGTTTGGAGAATACCATATAGGAACATATTGTAACGACAGGTAGCGGCGGGGCCACTTGAATATAACTATCGGTATACTTGGCAGTAGAACATTTTGCCTTCGCTGCGCGAATTCATCTCTCTCTCTCTCTCTCTCTCTCTCTCTCTCTCTCTCTCTCTCACGAAGATTTTCAAATCTGAAAACCTTTTTTCATTTCGAGGTCGTGACCTAGCGGTCAACGACTACTTTTCAAGGTTGTGGACCTTCGGTTGAGAGAGAACCTTTGAATTGAGGTCATGACCGAGCGATCTACGACCACTTTTCGAGGTTATGGACCTTCGGTTGAGAGAGAGAGAAGTGATGAGCTTCCACTCGAGCCGATGCAGGTGAACAGGGACCAGCCAGTGATTATAGACTATGTACATCAATACCATCTTAATCATTAATTATATGATCCCACCATACAATTCAGTTGATCAACAATTGAGATGAACTTAGGCTATATAGTTTATAGACAATGTTAGGAAAGTTGATTGAATTTTATATTTCTTGTCATCAACATTTGTCATCAGACATTCATTCTTTGCTTGTCCAATAAATGTTCGACCAGACATGACCATACACACGTAGGAGGTACGTGCCTAACTACCAAAAAATAAACGACTACTTACAAGAACCAGGACACAAGGTTCTACACAGTGAAGAGCCTTGGCAAATTAAGTACCCTATATACTACGAATACACTATCTAAACTAAGAGAAAGATGTCCATATACCTTTATAATTATCACAAACATCTGGAACCAAGAATTCACAAGCCACGGTCAAATTGATCTATGAAGGCATTTATGCACATTTCCAACTGAACATCATACGGTGATGAACTACTACAGAGGATGAAATCTAATTTCAAGGCCATGTTGCGGGCGGGTAGTGAGAAGCTGAACTGGACAGTGGATACACGCAGGGGACAACTCGAAGGTGTAGTGGAGGATCATCGAAAGGGTGACTTTTGCTTCGGTTGTCATGAAGCTCATCCCGATGCAAGATTGAGGATTGAAGCCGAAGGGGATGAACATGACTGCATGTTATTGGTAGCTTTAGCTACGCCTTCTGAGAATCGCTTCTGTTTGAATTGATGCGCATCTTCCCCCCAGATTTCAGGGTCATGCAGAAGCTTAGGGGTTGGTACAAAGATGTGAATATTAGCAGGAAGAACAAACTTCCCTAACCTCAGTTTCTTGCCAACTTTTCTGCTATAATATTAATACAAAAACTAATAGAATCTTACAATTAAATCAACGCGAAATCACTAGAGAAATAAATAAATTTAAAAAATACATTCACAAAAATAAAGGACACAAAAGATTTAAGCGTTTAATTCAAGTGTTTCTTTTAAACAAAGGGTTTAGGAATAAGCTAACAGTAAATAATCTACTATAATCAGATAATCACATTTACAAACATTTACACTGTCAAGTGTTTCTTATACCTAAATTACCTCCAATCCCAAAGCGTTTATAAATAAATAACTCAATTTTGGATATAAAATTCACGGCACAAATCATCGATGTTCAAGCCCAAAGCAGAGCTTGTATTGCTGAAAACAAGAACTCCCATTTGTTTCGTTTTCTTTTTTCACAAAAAGGATAACTGTGCGGCTTTTTTCTTGTGCTGCTCATCACTCTCTCTGAAGAAGAGACCCACGCCTTTCATGCGTGCCTTTAAAAGAGTCAACTAAATCGACTTTGACCTGGACCTTCTTGGCTTTTAGAGTTGACGTCCAGTGTACGTCATTGTTTAAGATGCCCAAATGTTGGTCAACCGGTCAAACATAGATATTGTACTTTTCCTTTTCAACAGAAAACATATTCCCAACATCTATATTCCATTAAAAGGAAATCTAATCCAACTATAATTCTTTGGATTTCTTTCATATAGGTTTAATAAAACTGATCTATATCTTCAACCAGGTCGAATTCCAAAAATGGCTTAAACTCAATATATAAATTTAACATTTTTGACTCAAACCGACTACCGTGGTTAGAACAGCAGAATTTCATTTATGATCATGCTAATCTGCAGGTAAAAAAGGAAACATGATTAGTTAGGCATCGTGTTTAACTTAGAATTCCAGTGAACCGAAAAAGGTTGACCGAGACCAAGACTCGAGTCGTTCTCTAGACCTTCTTTAGTTTTCCAAGTCCATCGGAATCAGGATCTTTATTCCCAAATACATTAAGAACCTCCATTCTTGCTTCCTCTTGCCATTCTGGATAAACTGCTAGGAGGAATAACGTCCATGCCATCCTTGCATTGGCAGTTTCTTGTCCGGCAACGTAGAATGTCTTGCACTCATCCACCAGATTATCGATATTTATTTCTTTTTGCTCTTGTCCGCATCGCGCAAAGTCTTCACAAGTTGTCCTAGGAAATCATCCCCAAAGCCATTTGCTTCACCGGCCATCACTTTCTGTTGGGAACACGCTATAAAAGCTCAATGTCTTCACTCGAGAGATCATCAAGGGAAAGTCTAAGTCCAATTCCGTCAACATATCTTATAGATATGTTAACTATGTTAAAACATATATTCTCACAATAAAATGCACATGAGTTCAGTGTTCTGTTTGCTTCTCCATACCAACTACCTAACCAAACGCCGATACACACTGGGAGTGTGCCACCAATCAAATAGTCTTTAATATCATTTGTTGGGAGGATGCAGCAAAAGCCCAAAAATTTCACCTGGAGAGATCATCAAGATAGAGCCCAAGTCCGAGCCTGTCAACCTATCCAGTTGGACCTCATTTACTCAAAAACTTAAATCAATAAGTAATGAACTAATCATGATATATTAAATACCTTAAACCACTCCAATTTTTTGATGTGGGTTTTTTGTAACATAAGTGAGTCACGTCTCTCGCTGAAAGTAACATTGTGAATCACATAGACTACTCTGTTTAGGTAGAGTCTTGGATGACGCGAGCGGATGGGATGAGTTGATTTCTATGCATTTTTGGGGTTTAGTCGTTGCAAAAGGTTCACATATCCTTCTATTATAGAAGAAAGGAATATATATACATTATATATAATATTTTTCTTTTGGTAAGAAGGAAGGAATTATTGACAAGCTCACTTTTAAGTGTGTCCACGCGCTCTCATCATTGATCACTCATTTTTAAAATGCATATATGTGATATTATCATTATGTGGTCAAAATGAGAATTGATAAATATATAGATAGAACAAGGAAATAGATCGGACACCGGATTTAGGTGATTAAGTCGGTGTGACCTACATCCACAAGAAGAGTAACGAAAAATTTCACCATAAATCAAGCGATATAACAGATATGACAACCACTCTCAAGTCACTAACACATACTCAGTGTTTCCCAGCCTCAATTATATCTAATAACTTATACAACATTTAGCCCTATAATTACTCACAAAAAAATTTCTTAATCTCCTGAAGGAATAAGACAAATCTTACAACAAGATTTAATCGGCTCGTATGCAATTGATAAGAATACAGGTGTCATTAGGATGAAAATCTCAAGAATTCAGTCCAAACAAATAGATGTGCCGCCGCTAATACCTCCTGCTTCACATCCTCGTACATAGCACTCTGACTCTACATGTAAACGTGGAAAACCGACTCCAACTCGTAGAACGAAAATCACTTATCGATATTTGAAGTATAAAAAAGGCAAAAGCTACAAAAAATCTTAAACTATGCTCATTATGATATATTAACCTTAATCTTTTTTTATAACACAAAAAAATCCTAAATTATACATGTGTGACACATTTACCTCAGTCAAAGTTCTATCAATGAGAACTGTTAAAAATCTACCTCCATGGACGCCAGAAAGCAAATATTGTTGATATGGTGCTCACGTGACTTAAATGAAATAAAAATGATGTTATTTTGACTAAAAAATCATTTGATGGAATCTTGACAGATGATAAATGTGTTACATATGTACAAGTTTGTGGTTTTTATGTCACAAGAAAAATTTTAGGCTAAATGTGTTTTCGTGCGCATAGTTTGGAGTTTTTGATGCTACAAAAAAAATTTAGAGTAAATGTGTCATAGTTTTGGATTTTTTTATAACATTTTCCCTGTAAAAAATCAACAACAACGTTCCTATTTTAATTCCTCTCCTCATAGTCAAAGTCCAACTCCACTTTGGACTCGAAAGTGCAAAAGAATTTAGTCTTGAAACTTCAATTGGGTTAAGTTCATCTATGGACTCAAACTCTATATATATATATGAGATCAGAAAACTCGAGATATATTTTAACAGCTTAAAAATTAATACATAACACATTGACAATGTAGAATTGAATTGTTTCTCTTTTTTCTTTACTATTTTTTATTTTTCTTCTTCTCCATCAAATCGAACCTCTTCAAAACTAACACATAGCACAAAGCGAATGGCTCTATCTATAGTTTGTAGATACTATTTCTATTGAACCGAACTTCAAAGCTTCAAACTAGAATCATGCAGAGTTTTCACTTTATTGGTGATAATTGATATCACAAACCAATTAAATCTTCTATTTTTTCTTTAAACTTTGTACATGCACATGAAAGAAAATCATTTGTTAGGGGCCGTGTTATTTCCTCCATCCATAGGGTATGCTCATATTTGTAATCCTCTAATGAGAGATCTAGCTATGGTAGGGATGGAGTAATATATATATCTCATTGGTTAGGTGTGCATTATCAAGTCAATAAATCATTCGGTGGACATGCAATACATATAAGGAAAATTGTCCAAAAACTGCTCAATTTATTATACGGCGGTCAATTCAATTCCAAACCTTTTAATTATGCCAAATTAGTAAAAAATCCTTTGACGATTTACCAATTTAGTTCTAAATTTTTCAATTGATTTAATCTAGTCCTAAACCTTTTGATGATTTGCAAATTTAGTTTTAACCTTTTGAAAATTTACCAATTTAGTCTTTTAGCTAATTTTGGCCTAAAATCACTGACGTGACAGTCTAGTCAGTACCGGCCATCCCACGTGGCACGGGCGACGCTAAGGTGAACAATTTTTGCAATTTTTTTTTTTTGAAGTTTATAAATTTTTTATTTTTTCTTCTTTTTTTTTTTTTTTTCTTTTTTTCTTTTTTTTTTTTTTTTTTTCCCTCTTTCCCTCAACCGGCCATTTGTTGGGAAAATCACCAATGTGATGATTGTTGGGAAAATCTCCTGTGTTGTTTTGACAATGACAAAGACAATCAAAGGCAACTAATATTTGTATTGATTGAGTATTACCAAGTGATATACGCACAAGCCGAAATGCAAATGTTTGTCATAAACGTCACCAAAACATTCTGACATGAGGAATGCTTTTTCACTGTCAAGATACTCTACTGATATCTAAAGTGAACAAGATATTAGGTAGTTGAAGGTGTCTATAAGCTGGAAGGATCTTCAGATAAGGTGAACATTTTGAAGGACCTTAATCGATGATGAACAAGCCAAGAAGAACGTGGATGTTCACGATGGCTTGGAGGTACAAAGATCAAGTGAACAATTGGATGGACTTGGTGATGGTAAACAAGTCTAGAATGAGGGTGTTTGGTAAAGCTTAAAAGGACCATGAAGATGAACAGCTTGGTAGAGTTACAATTGCCAATATGCTTAGATGGACCAGAAAGATTAGCATCAATATCGGTGAGAGCAATTGCCTTATATAGATGAGGTGAAAGACTGTAATGATCTTTAAGGACTATGTGATATCCATGGTGTGATCCATTGAGAGAAGATCGCAAGATATCATTGTAGGCTTGGGGATAAAGACGAACCACTATATATCTGCTTGCAAATCATCTTTTATCTCTTCACTATTAGCATTACTAATTTTTATCATCACAATTTATCAAACAGCAACATGTACCTGATTTCTACAAACTGTTTCTGCCAATATTTGAAGTTGAACTTGTTATATTCCGCAAATATTTTTCATAATTCTTAAATAACCTATTCACCCCCCCCCCCTCCTCTAGGTTGTATTATTAGCCCAACACCATCGCCGGGCCTCAATAATGGTCGACTTAGGTTGATGGTCAATGAAGGTTGCCGACCTCAGGCGACGGCCACCCTCGTCGAATCTAGCATGGGCGGCCCTAACTAGGTCTGGCATGTGCTGGTCCTCATCGGCCATGGGCGAGGGTGAAGGCTGCCCTCGCCAAGCTTGCCCTTGACTGAGGTAGGTAGAGGGAAAAAAAAAGAGGAAAAAAATAGTATAAAAATTAAAAAAATATTAAAAAATTGTAAAAACTGTCTAAGTTAGCATCGGTCATGTAACGTAGGATGGCCGGCATTGACTAAACCGCCATGTTAGCATAATTAGCTAAAAGTACTAAATTGGCAGTCAAAAGATTTATTACTAAATTGGCAAATTATCAAAAGATTTAGAACTAAATTGACACAACTTAAAGGTTTAAGATTGAAGCCGCCATACAAAAGATTGTAAAACTCTTTGACAATTTTCAGAAGACATCTATAGAGCGCAAAGCCCTAGGCCCAGATATTGTAACTTTTACTCATGTAGCTCCATCGTAAAGATATTCATATAGGTAAACATCATATAACTTTCACCTGTACAAAAAAAGTTTTTGATGGTAATTTATCCACTATATCGGAATGAGGCATTACCACAACTAAAGGAAAGGTTTCATGTCTTACTGTGTGCATCGGGCGTATAAAACCAAATGCATATCAACCATTCAGTATATATTGAGTTCCATTTGTTTTACATATGAGGACTAACGGACTCAATAGTTTGGATGAATATCGAGTGTATATGCAACCGATTCGCGTGATAAGTTTTCCACACATCGAGAACAAGATGGATGACCACCACTGTGCCCCCAGACTGGTTGGCTTGAATTGCCGATAAACTTGAAAATCAAAATTCCAACCACCTCTCTATATAACATAAAAAACACTCACTGTCCCACACTTGTTTCACAATTTGCATCAATCAATCAAATCTATATCTCAACTATCGAGGATTAAAAATGCTAAAGTGGTACGAAAAGGCATCTGTACTCAATTATATTTTATAGTCATATTGATAAAGTAAACACCGTTTAGCGAATCATACAGAGTAACTAAAAACAAACACACATCTGGATCACATTATTGAAACAGAAAACCCCATGCTCCAAAAGTCAATAAAGCATCATTATCAAAAAGGCTAAAGCATTATGTGTCCACTCAACCAACTCTGCATTTTTTTTGATTCATTAGAATATTACTCTGAAATGATCAGAGTAGTGTGGATATCTACTCGGTTTGTGTGCACGAGAAAGCATGAATATGTATTATAATTGATTGTACAATTCACAATTTTCATGTACTCCTTAATGATCTTCTCTCCCCCGTAATGACCTTGCCTGATTTACTTGGATCAAGTTTCCAAAAGGATTACTCTAAGTAAGCATACAAAATAGTGACTAATTACGGGTGGGTGTTAACTCATAAATCACTTTACAGGACCTCTATTATTGATGTGCGTCTTAAGATGTCACAAATTCTTCTATCTAAAGAATTCTTACAAGACCTTTTTTAACTGTCGTGGGACTTGAGATTTACCAATGGCAAGTATAGTCTGCCTGGAAATAGAGGAAGCATCGTATGCAGAAGATAGAAAGCATTTTTTCTGCAAGTCATCTCGAGGCTAAAGTAGGAGGCTTCAATCAATTCTCCGGGTGAAGACTAGCCAAGGAATGGTATAAAAGAAAATGTAACCACGAGTCCAACTAGAAAATTTGATGAATAGAAGAGAGGAGATTAGAAAGATAAGCGGACGAGTTGGGAGCCGTCGCAACCTGCCCCCCTTGAAAAGCCTTTTTAGAGGAGGCTAGCTAGGGTCACTCTAGTCCCCAAGCAACTCGTGGGAGAAACAGAAAGGGCATTTCTATCCACCGCCCTTGTCACGCCTTTTGATTTGAAACTATGTGGCTTTCCCATAAGCAAAGCAAGAGCCCGGAGACTGAATAACTGGCCTGCAAAAAGCACACCCGGTCACTCTCTGCCCTTTTCGGATAGGATATGGGTCTGGTCTATTTACGAACCAATACATCTATTGGGAGGAGGGTCCTGCCTACGATACAATCTGTAAAGATTCGACCCGATCCACTTGATTCAAGCCCTCTAAAGGAGTATTCCTAGTAATCATACAAATTGGTTACCATTTGAAGGCGGATATTGAATTATGAATCACGAATTACTCAACAGGATCTTTTCCAATCAATATGGAACTTAGCATATCACACTCTTTTCGCTAGTCACTCACAGAGTGAGCTATTGACTATGCATCTTTGGATTGGATCCTTTCACCATGAAGCAATTGGGGTGATTCAACTTGTTTTATTATTGCATAAAATTTGTGAAGGGTAATTTTATCACGTGAAGTTATCCCAAAATGGAATGGGAATCTGTCTCCTTCGATACATTTATTTGGTGCATCATTTAATTAAACTATTAAATATTGTTTCATATCACTTAAAAATATAGCTATGTGTGTCTTGTATACATATAGTTTCATTTTACTTAATTGTTTCAGCTTTTGGATTAGTTATTCTCATATGATATGCGAGCACATGTCAAATCTTAGGGCTTCCTCTTAAAGTCATTGCTCGTGATGGATTTCTAACTTTGCTTACGTAAAAGGGGACGCATGCCCGTTTCACAATATAGAACCAAGTCATGTGCGTAAAAGAGACCAGTTTATACGAGGGGGAGTATTAAATGTAGTCTCACATAGCTTAAATATGTGTGCTTTGTGTCTCCCTTTACCTAATGGTTCAAACTTTTATATTGGATATTCCCATACAACCATTCATCTATACGTACAAGCGCAGTTATTGAATGTATAACTAATATATAAGAGGTTGAGATTTGAGGTACAAATGCATAAAGCGATTGCTAAGAACATCTACATTGTCGCAACCCGCCCTTTTCACGAGGAAATGGAAAATGTTGTTAGCCTGGCACGTAATGTAAGTCTAGGTCTGGGACTTAACTCGGACTCTCCCAAACTCATAGTATATCTTGACTTGTGGTTTAGGTTTTTAACCTGTAAATGATTTTTATCTAGAAGTCGCCACTAATCATTTTATGATGGGTCAATTAGAAACCCAAATGAGGCGGCAGGAGAATCACCTCACTCCTGCGAACTAGAGATTTAATGAGTTCGGGGACTTGGTTACACTAGTTGAGTGACTAGTGCCCTTTCGGTACCTTTTATTCTGTTCATTTCAGAAAATGTTTATCGGGCAGTTTGGATTGATTTTAGGACTTATGTCCTAACATGTGAGGTAATCAAATGAGTTCACAATCATTAAATTAATGATCAGCAATTAAGATAAATATGCAACTTAGGGTCTAATCTAACTAGGGTGATGACATTCGACACATGACAATTTATGCAATTATATACTAATTAGAAATAATATGCATAATAATAACATGGTAATAGTAAAAATAACATCCAAAATCCTATTGTATAGCCCTATAAACTTATCCGATTATTAATCAAATAATTCACATAATTTAGAAAATTATTTAGAAATACTAATTTCTAGACTACCTCCTAATTTTGGAAAATATAAAAAAATTTTTTTATTTTTTAAATAAATATTAAAATAATAAAAATATTCAGATCCAGGTTAGGTCGTCGGATCAGGGTCCGGTCAGAATTGACCTAGGTCCTCAAACCCGACCCAAATTGATTGACCTAGGTCGGATTTTAGAATTTGGACCGAGTCGAGGCCAATATGGACCAATGACTTGGGTTTCAAACCAAATTGGGCTCGATTAGGGCCCAGTTTGTTCGAAACAAACAAAAAGGACAAGGTCAACCGTACTGAACTGCTTCAACCTACGCTATGGACCCGGTTCGACTGGGCTAATCGCACTTCAAGCATAGGGGATCCACTGGCTAGATGAAATATCGGTTGTTTTGTCCGGCCAAAGGCTGCATCCTCTTCAACACCTCAAGCTGAAAAGGTCCCTCCGTGGGCGGTTGCTTGATGACTAGCCAAAGTGGTTGCTGGCCAAGCTTCAATCGGGGTTCATTGAGCCCAAACATCAGTCGAAACTTGTCGTGATCGAAACTTCCGAGCCCTTTTAGGACAACATGCAAAAAGTAGGGGTAGCTCTCCTGGTACGTGCTAAGTCTAGGTTTAGGACTTAACTCAGGCTCTCTCAAGCCCATACCATATCGCAACTTAGGGTTTAAATATTTAACATGCAAAGGGTTTATACCAAGGAGTCGCCACTAATCGATTTGGGGTGAGTCGATTAGAAACCCAAATAAGGTGATGGGAGAATCATCCTATTCCTACGAATCAGAGATTAAATGAATTCGGGAACTTGGTTACACTAGTTGGACAGCTAATGCCCTTTTGGTATCATATTACCCTGTTCATTTTTTTAAAAATATTTGTCAGGCAATTTAGATTGATTTTAGGACCTTTCTCCTAACATGTGAGGTGATCAAGCGAGTGCATAATTATAAACGATCAGCAGTCATGCAAATATACATTCTTGGGGTTCTAACCTTAACTAAATTAGATGATATTCAGAAATACAATAGTTCATACAATTGTATTAAAAAACATGCATAACAATAGCGTAACGGTAATAAAACGTGCAAAATACCATCGCATTATCTCAGACTTATCTAATTTAAATAAGACGATAACATGCATAATATGACAAAGGATTAAAACACTCAGACAATCCAAAAAAAAAAAAAAAAAAAAATGTTTAAAAAAAAAACGAATATATTTTTTAAATTTTTTTAATAAATAAATAAAAACGAAAAAGAAAAAGGAAAAGAAAAACCTTTTTTTAAAATTAAAATTTTTTAAATAAATAAAAAAAGGAAAACAAAAACTCTTTTTAAAAAATTTAATTTTTTTTAAAAATTTTAAAAATTTATTATTTTTTAAAATAAAAAAAAAATAAAATATTAAAATAATATAATATAATATAAACCGGTTGGGTCGGGTTTGAATCGGGTCGAATCCGACCCGGGGATTGAATCGGGTAAGATCTGTTGATCCGGGTCGATCGGAACCAACCCAAGTCAACGGATCCAACCTAGGCGGCCACGCGAATGTTTGCTCGGTGAGACGAACCTGGGGAACAAGATGACGGGGAATGGGGGGGGAAGAAGGGACCCAAAGTCACTCTAAAACCCTTTGGCACCAATACTAAGCCGGGCACCAAGAAAATGTTGTCCCACGCCGTCACGGGGGAGAGAACAAAAGGGGTTTCATTGAGGATTTCATCGAGGGGAAGAGGAAGAAAAGAAAAGAAAGACCTCCTCCAGGACCGACTGGAGGAGGAGGCCCACGTACCCACGAAAAAAAGGGTTAATATGGATTACGGAAAACCCTAAACTAGTACAGTCCCAGACAGATTGCACCAAACTATTTTTTACCATAAAAAACCTCAAATCGGCACTAGAATACTTGGCCTCGAATTATTTTTTTAACCAAAAACCCTAAACCTGTACACTGATAATTTTACCCCCAACTTACCACAAAAACCCCAAACTCGTATATATGTGACAATTTTTACCCTTAATTAAAATTTTTAATATTATTTTTTTCGAATTTTTATTTATTTTTATTTCTTTTTTCATTTTCAAACTTTGGTCGGTCGCCGTCCCGCGATTGGCCGAGGCGAAGCCGGCGCGCCGCGCCGGGCGCCGGGCAGGGCGTACCACCCGACCGAGCGAGGGTGAGCCGGGCGAGGGCGAGGCCGGCGAGGCGCATTTCCACAGCCGGGGGCGGGTTTCATCTTTACCACGCAAGGGCTGCTCACCGAGTCGGGCGAGGGTCGCTTTGCCTTTGGCAAAGCGAGGACCCGCCTTTGCCGGGTTTTCGGGCTCGCCGATCGGCGATCGCCAAAGTTTGAAATGAAAAAAAAAAAAGAAACGAAAAGAAAAGAAAAGAAAAAAAAAAAAAAAATAAAATACAATAATATTAAAAATTAGTTCGGGTAAATCTAGGCTAGGCCCCAGCCGTGAGGGAGGAAAAGAAAAAAAAGAAAGAATAGCGGACTGGGCCCGCGTGGGGGAAAAAAGAAAAGGGAAGAGGAAGGAGGAGTTGGGCCGCGAGAGGGGGGAAGCTGGGCTGCGCGGAGAGGGAAGAAGGAGAAGCGGGCCGGAGGAGGAAGCCCACGCGGAAGAAAAAGAAAAAGGAAGGGCCGGGTCGGCCTGGCCCCGACCCGACCCGACTCGACTTTTTTTTTTTTCGATTTTTTTTTTTAAATTAACTAATTAATTTAAAATTTCTTTGAAATTTTTTTTTGAAATTTTAAATTTTTTATATTAATTTTTTTTATTTTGATTTTTTTTATTTTAAAAAAATCTAATAGGTCCTATTAATGTAAAATATGCCTAATTTCTATATGCAATGCATTTAAATAGAAATATTTTTTTGTTTTAGGAATTAAAGGAAATTAACTCCTAAATTTTGTGCAATTAATTTTGGGCAAATTAAAAATAAGTGTCAACGGTTGCTCCTCTTTGAAGGTGAACTCGCAGAGTTTGAGCTTGTAGAGGTTACTTTCAAAGATAAAATGATACCTAAATTTGGCCCATGCACGCTTAATGAGTGCTATTTTTGGCAAAACCGTGAGTCTCATTTTTGTAATGCGATAAGATGATGCATGCTAAAGCAAATAAAAACATACCTATGGTTACTTACCTTGCCGAAGGGTAGAGTAATTCCAGATAATTGATACTGTGTGTCGAGGACCCGAACCTTTCTTCGATTGCCTTGACGGGAGAAATGGTTTATCTAGGACCGAACCTTTCTTTGATAGCCTTGACGAGGAAATCGCTTGCTTAGGACCCAAATCGATCTTCGGTCGCCTTGGGTGGATTTCGTTTGTCGAGGAACCGAACTTTTCTTCGGTCGCCTTGACTGGGGAGAAATCGCTTGCACAAGATCCGAACTTTTCTTCGATCGCCTTGACTGGATTTCGTTTGTCATGGACCCGAATCTACCTTCGGTTGCCGTGACTGGGGAGAAATCGCTTGCACAGGACCCGAACTTTTCTTCGGTCACCAGCTGGATTTCATTTATCTAGGACCCGAACCTTTCTTCGGCCGCCTTGACTGACTGGATTTCATTTGTCTAGGACCCGAACCTTTCTTCGGTCGCCTTGACTGACTGGATTTTGTTTGTCTAGGACCCCAACCTTTCTTCGGTCACCTTGACTGACTGGATTTTGTTTGTCTAGGACCCGAATTTTTCTTCGGTCGCCTTGACTAACTGGATTTTGTTTGTCTAGGACCCGAACCTTTCTTTGGTCGCCTTAACTAACTAGATTTAATTTGTCTAGGTACTTAGGGATCCTCGCCCGAGGATTTAATAGTTTGCATAGTGGGTCCTCGCCAGCAGGTCTTGAAAAGGCTCAAACGACGAGCGCCTGGGGGTCCTTGCCCGAGGATTTATTGGTTTGCCTGGTAGATCCTCGCCAGCCGGTCTTGAAAAACTCAAACAATGAGCACCTAGGGGTCCTCGCCCGAGGATTTAATGGTTTTGCCTGATGGGTCCTCGCCAACAGGTCTTGGAAAGGCTCAAACAATGAGCACCTGGACACGTTCTTGCCTCTTAAGGGCGTATCTCCTGTCAAACAAGTTTTTCTTTGCGCAAACGCATACGCATTCATTGGAGAAATAAATAACTGAGGTTGTTTTTTAATGTTGTATGAAATATCCTGACCAGCTAGTCAAGATGCTTTGCTTTTTACAAGGAACACTTGGTTTACTCCCTCGGTAGTTTGAAAAGAATTCTAGAGAAATACCTAGGGTTTCTTACCCGGAGGTTTGATGCATCATCTACTAAATAACCAACCTTTTTCGGAGTATCTCCCTTGGGATGGTAATGAGGGCTTTTCCAATGCCCGAATTTTTATATTCTCTCACTAGGGATGAAAACTCTGAGCTGTCAAAGATGATTAGTACAAATATGCATACATTCATCAAGGATAGACAAGCTGGGCTATTCCAGAGTGTGCATTTGAAGGTTCATGCATGATGATTTTACCATATTTACATCACCAAAAATCCACCAAGGGTCAATCGAGACAATTTTTTTGCAAGGTGGACTTTCTCAAGATGACGAACGAGGGACTTTCAGTCAGAGAGGACTTTCTACTCGCTCTCATTGAAAAGGGTTGTTTGTCCCGTCTATTAATGCATGAATATCAAAAACACTCAATCTAATTGCTATCACATCAACAAGGGTATGAGTTTTCTCGTAAGGGGTATGACACTACCGATCTGAGAGGTCTTCTTTAGGGTCGTAATGTAGGCTTAGTCAATGGCTTAACAAAGGTGATTGTCCAAGTCAAAGCCTTGAAAGAAAATATTCTGCAATTATCTCCGGATTTACAAGTCAAGAACCCTACAAAAGAGATAGAAGTAGTCTTGCTTGCACTTCCTCGAGCGTTATTTATAAACATTTGACATCCCGCGTTAATTCAAGTGCTTCAGTCAGAAGAGACTTCATTAAGGATGTAACGTGGGCTTGGTTTATAAGTTGAGAAATGAAATGATCGTTGGGCTAAAAAATATGTGTAAGGATGAGAATTGGTGATCCTCTTGGCATTGTCACCAGTCTTCTTTTCCATCATCAGGATCCTTTTGGAAGACTCCCCGGGTAATTCTTGTATTTTAGCATCTTAAACAACTTTTTCTTGAGAAGCTTCTATGTCAAGCATTTTCTTGGATACCATTTTATCTGTCATGTAGTAGATCTTTGTCAAGACAGAGTTCCTAAAGTAGGAATTTGTATCAAAAGAGAACTCAAGTCTAAATTTTTTGGGATTATCTATTCTCTACCACTTAACAACTTTGAGGTATTTGAGAGCACTTTATCATGCTCAGAGATTTTCTCAGCTAAAACTTCGTTATTTTTCATAGCAGTCACCTAGAAATTGAGGACTCCTTTCTCTTCTTCTTTGTCATCGTTTTTCTTCTTCTCTTTTTCTTTTTATTTATTTTTCATTCATGGACATTGGCCTTGCTTTTACCAAGCACACTGCTTTTTCATGCCCCTATCTTTCAGCTTTTTTTTTTTGCTGTTCTATTGATGTTGTCAGGACCAGCCTAAACAAAGTTGAACAGAACAATATTTTTAAGCTCTTAGAGTCTCCTTCTTCATTCGGTACTTGAGACCGTGATGCTCAAACTGTGGTGACTTTTGCCTTGCCCCGGTGTGGAGGATGATCACCAACTGAGTTCATACGAAATGAAATTGATGGCTCAATTAGGCTAGCAAGAGATATAAGTGTGTAGGATAGAAAAAGAACTACTCTTCGTCATCCGATGGCATTTAAATTATTGCGAGAGTTCATCTGCAATAAAAACACTTAAAGATTAAAGCAAGTGAGAGCAAGAAAATTTCTATACATTTTTTCAGATTGTGCGAGTTGTTGCAACAGATGATCATAAAAACTTTTAGATATTACAAACTCCTCATCCTTCTTGTCTTGCTCAATGAAAACATCACTATTATCAATAAGATATTGGTATTTTGGACAGGCATTAATTTGCTGCTTCTCTCTTGACAAAGCTCTTTTTTACCTCGATTGTCCGGCCGTCGATAATGTGCTTGTCTTGGAAAACTTTATTGAGGGCCACCTGACCCTCCTTGTGATGCGATTTACCTCAAGTTGCCCCAATGTGGGGCGGTTCTTGACAGGGGTAATTTGAAAGGAACCTCCGAGTGTATGGGCTCAAAATGGTCAAGCAAAGAATCGATGGTAGTGTATGGGGTAAAGAAATGAACTATCTCTTGTCATTTTGGCTACCGTATCTTATGCGAAAAATCCCTTTACCTTGTAGAAATGAAACTCCTTCACTCATCTTGCAATAGTTTGGTACGTGAGAATGTATATAGACCAAGGGTTGCCTTTCATCATCCCGACACACCTTGTTCAATACATTAGAGCAGTTCGACACCATTTGTCAAATTGTCAAAATTTTCACAAGGAAATTGATGAATTAAACAGGTAAAATTACTATGCAAAAGTCCTTTCCATGTAATACACTTGAGAAAGAAAATAATATCTATTTTCTTTAATTATTTCTTCATTCTTATTTCTTTCTACTATTATGAGAAGAGTTTTTAGAGAAAGAGATACTTACCTGTGTTATGACAGTGAGGCATACCTGCAAGGTAATAAGAAAGGTCGTGTTAATGAATGGCTTTTTACCGGATAGGAATTGGAAACGATACAACATTACCCTTCGTAATTCCATTCATTAGAGATTCAACTGACAACTCCTTGAGTTTTCTCGGATGTTGATGATTCCATTCTGACAAAAACATGAGCTTATGTTAGAAGTGAGATGATTGAGGGTAAATTGAGAACGATACAGATTACCCTTCTTTTATTTTACCTTCAAAGCTAGCAGAGTCTTTTCTCCTCTTTACTTTATTCAGCCTTCTCTGTCTTAGTCTGCTTCTCCATGCTCTTAGTCTTAAAGCTCGAATAAAATCCTCTATAATTAGGGGTGCTTCTGAATAGAGGATTCTATTGTCAGCATGTGCTGTGCAGCTCCAGCGTATCAAGGAATTTCTTATGAATGCTCTGATTCTTGACTGCACAGGCATGTACAATTGCTTGCATGGGGATCTTCGCAGCAAAGCTAATCTTTGCTTTAGAGATCTTTGATGCATGTAAGCGTGACTACTGTCGAGACGTCAATGGCTATCAGGATCAGCTTTGACATAATTTTGTTATGTACAAAATCATTTCCGATTAAATTCGCCAACAAGAGTGTTTTTATTAATAACTTTTCTGCCAATTCCCTTGTTATCAATCGGGGCATAGCAATTATTTCAAAGATAGTACTTCTTCACAGCATCTGAGTTGACCAGGTTGGAGAATTGGCGTCCATCCATTTCAGTCAGAATCAAGGCTCCTCCCGAGAGTGTCTTTTTCATGACATAGGGGCCTTTGTAGTTTGGAGCAAACTTACCTCCAAGCTCAAGGGATAGTGGTAGCACCTTTCTTGGGACAAGATCGCCTGCTTCAAAGTGCCTAGGACGTACCTTCCGATTGAACAATCTGGCTACTCTCTGTTGATAGCATTGCCCATGACAAAGGGCATTTAATCGCTTTTCATCAATCATATTCAGCTGCTCCAATCTTTGCTGCTTCCATTCTGCATGAGACAGTTTCACTTGGGACAATACCTACAGTGAGGAAATTTCTACTTCAACTGGCAAGACTGCTTCCATGTCATACACCAAAGAAAAAGGGGTTGCCCCAGTGGATGTTCGAATTGATGTTCGGTATGCCATCAATGCAAAAGGCAATCTTTCATGCCAATTTTGGTAGTTTTCAGCGATCTTGGCTAAGATCTTCTTAATGTTTTTGTTAGCAGCTTCTACAGCTCCGTTCATTTGGGGACGATAAGGAGACGAATTCATATGGCGGATTTTAAATCCACTGAGTAAATCATCAACAAGCTTGTTGTTCAGATTTGTCCCGTTATCTGTAACAATGGCTTCAGGGACGCCATAATGGGCAATTACATCTCGCTTGATGAATTTCATCACATTCCGAAGCAAAGTGACATTGGCATATGACGCGGCCTCGATCCATTTGGAAAAATAATCAATTGCGACCAAGATAAAACGATGCCCATTTGATGCTTTCGGATTAATTGGGCCAATCACATCGACGTCCCACATTGAAAATGGCCACGACTGTGACAACTGATATAGTTCAGTTGGTGGGGCATTTATCTTGTTTTCATGGAACTGACAACGATAACAATTTCGAACATGTATGATGCAGTCACTTTCCAAGGAAAGCCAGTAATAACCTAATCTTGTTATTTTCTAGCCAACATGTCTCCATTCATGTGTGGACCACACACTCCTTCATGCAATTCCTACATAATTCCCGTCGCTTTTGTCGCATCCACACATCTTAGCAAAATAGAGTCATAAGACCTCTTGTACAAGTTTTCACCATTGACGAAGAACTTTGTTGCCATCTTCATTATATACCTTCTGTCTGTAGATGTAATCCCTTCAGGGAACCGCTGCTCTCTGATGTAGTTCACGATATCGTAATACCATGGTTTACCATCAGGTTCTTCAGTCACAGTCATGCAATGCGCCGGTCTGGTCAGAATTTCAATCTTCAGGGGTTCTATATCCAAACCATCAGTAATCTGTAGCATGGATGATAGTGTAGCCAGTGCATCAGCAAATTGATTATGGGATCTAGACAGGTAATCGAACGAGATCTCGTCAAACTCTGAAACTAAGTCTTCTAAATAATCATGATAGGGTACTAATTTAGTATCCCTACTCTTCCATTCTCCGACAGCCTAGAGTATGATTAAGGCAGAATCACCAAACTCTTTCAGTTTGGTAATTTTCATATCAATTTCTACTTGTAAACCGAGAATACATGCTTCATACTCGACTATATTGTTGGTGCAAGGGAACATTAATTTTGCGGCTACAAGATAATGTTGCCCATATGGGCATATCAAGACTGCCCCAGTGCCAGAACCAGACAGATTTACTGCTCCATCGAAAAACATGGTCCATGTATGTTCCTCCGTTGATAAAATGCGATTATCTGGCAGATCATTCTCATGCGTTTTCCCAGGGCATTCAGCCAGCATATCAGCGATCACTCGACCTTTTACTGATTTCTATGATGACATTTAAATGTCAAATTCAGAAATTAGAATTTGTCATTTGGCTAATTTTCCCACTAACGCTGGTCGATTAAGCAAATACCGGATAGGATTGTTTTTAGTCACAAGGAACATCTGATGGTGCAAAGTATACTGTTGGAGCCTATGCAACACCCACACCAATGCGACACATGTTTTTTCTGATTCGGAATAATTCTATTCCGAAATGATGAATTTCTTACTTAGATAATAGATGGCTCGTTCTTTTCCATCGTCAGGGTGGCTCTGGGCTAATAAGGCTCCTAACGATTCACTATGAATCGTTAAATAAAGAGTTAGAAGATGCCCTGAAACTGGTGGAACTAGTACTGGGGGACTCGTCAAATATTGCTTCAGGCTTTTCAAATGCTTCCGGACAGTCTTCATCCCAATTGATTTGAGCACCTTTCTTGAGGAGTTTGAAGAAAGGTCGTGCAGTCTCAGAGAGTTGGGAGATGAACCGAGCAATGTAATTCAACCTTCCCAAAAGGCTTCTGACCTCTTTTACTATGGATGGGAGCTGCAGTTCATATATTGCTTTGACTTTCGATGGGTCAACCTCGATCCTCTTGCTACTCACAATGAATCCGAGTAACTTACCAGAGGTTGCCCCAAAAATGCATTTTACAGGGTTTAGGCGTAATTTGAATCCATGCAACCGGCTAAATAGTTTCTTCAAGGCTTCAATATGGTCTTCTCCGCACCTGATCTTGGCGATCATGTCATCGACATAAACCTCAATTTCTTTGTGCATTAGGTCATGAAAGAGAGTAACCATAGCACGTTGGTATGTTGCCTCAGTATTCTTCAAACCAAAAGGCATAACTCTGTAATGAAAGGTCCCTTAAGGAGTAATGAACGTTGTTTTCTCCTTGTCCTGATTATTCATTTTTATCTGGTTGTGCCCAGAAAATCCATCCATGAAAGAAACTAGTTCGAATCCAATAGTGCTATCCATAAGGACATCTATGTGAGGAAGCGGAAAGTCATCTTTTGGATTGGTCTTGTTCAAGTCACGGTAATCCACGCAAACTCGAATTCGACCGTCTTTCGTCTTCAATAGTACGATGTTCGCTACCCAATCAGGGTATTGTGAAACCTCGATGAACCCAACTTTCAGTAACTTCATCACTTCTTCTTCGATCTTTTTCAACAGCTCAGGTTTGGTCCTTCGTAACCTTTTCTTTTTGGGAGGCATGTCGGGATTGGTAGGCAAGCTGTGCTCGACAATCCGAGGGTCTAGTCCTGGCATATCAGAATAAGACCATGCGAAGACGTCCTGATACTCTTTGAGGAGAATTATCAGTCGTATGGCTTTCTCTTCAGGAAGACTGGTCACGATCTTCACTTCTTTTGGATCCTGAGTACCACCCAAATTGATGGTAACGGTATCTTCGGTTGTAAGGGGCTTGATTTGTTCATATCATTACCAATTTCTTTGGATTTCAGCAGGGTCGTCGCTCGAATCGTCAGAATCGCTACTGTTAGCTTTACCTCATTAGGCTGGACCGTACTAACTCCCTCGCAAGCCGCAAGATCATGCTTGAAACACAAGGTAAATCAATCAAACAAACAAACAGCGACATAAATTTTTTCATTGTCATTTTCCTCTTAAAATATTTTTTTAAAGAATCATGAGATATCTTTAATTTGCAAAAATTTTTAGAAACAAGGAAGTATGAGATAGCCTAAGCCTCAAAATACCTCCCTTTTCGTGGCTGGATATCATCAACGGGCCGGTTTGGTATACTACCTCATGCCCTCAAAACATTATTTATTTACAATACACGAATTGACAACATCAAAAGAGGGAAAGTTCGAAAAGACATTTCTTCTAACAAAAACGACGTCAAAAAACAAAACACAAGAATAGTCCCTTTTCCAAGGATTTATGTAGGAAGGAGAAGAGGAATTCTACTTAGGCAGGCTTGTGCCCATTCCCTCCACTGGTCCTTTATCTATTGCGCCGACGAAGAAATCTTCAAAATCATCGTTCTAGTAATCCAGCTCATCGGCTCTTCTTTTCATTGGTGTCACTTTTTCCAAGTCGTTCCATCCGCTTAGGAATGCTATTCGACCTGGTTTTCATAAAAACTTGATGACATCTGGTAGTCAACGTAATAGTCGAATTTATCACTGGGTTGACCCAAGATATCCATAATAGCCTTTCCTTTGCGTGCCTTATCAAAAAGCTCAGGGGCAGCAGCGCGAAGGCTGGGCACAACCAAGAGGTCATCCTCACCATGACACAGCTACGGGGCACGAAAAGTAAATGCCCTGGCATCTAGTAGGTCTTGAATTCTATTTTTCAAGGCCACAATCATCCGGCGAGTACCCGACTTCTCCTGAGTGAAAGTCACAAGATCTGGAGGGATCGTAGTTAATGAAGCACTTAGGAGTAGGATGCTTTGGCCTCTTCGTGATTAGTCCTGTTTGCAGAAGGATAGGGAATATGACATCTATGGATTTGGGAATCGGCGAGTATTGTCGTACATTGCCTTGCCACCGTAGAAGTTGGATGTCTCGCCAAGTTCTGTCGGGAAGGGCTTCCGACGGCGAATTTTCTTTGGGACGGTTTACCAAGGTCACCCGCTCTTGATTGGGAACCGGCAGTGACACGTCCGAGATTTGACGAACGCTATCTATTAAGGATGCAAGCAATTCTAGTAGCTCGTCTAACTGGCATTGCAAACGCGCAAACAAATCAGGCGGGTTTGTACTCGTTTCTGGGGTCGAGTCCTCATGTATGGCTCCTATAAAAATGTCGTCAAATAGAGTGACCACATTATCCAACGCTTCTTCTCGTCCACAATCTCCTTCAATTGGTAGCTTGTCTGGGTTCCGATGTTGATCAACAATAACATTTAAATAAAACATCGAGGAACTCGGTTGGCTTGAACATTCGGCCTGATGCTTGAATCCCTCACTGGATCGTTCTGAGGGATTAAGATAAATTTTTTCATCCTGCAACAACTTAGCAGGTGATGGGAAAGTTTTTCGGATATGGGGAGGTAACAAACCGACTTGACTTGTTATATGCCCCTTGCTGGTTTGTGAATTTCCTCCACGATACCCCAGACCCGCAGTACGGTGATTCTTGGTAGCCTTGATAGGTTCTCGAATGCCCCGGTCTCCTCTGCCGAGTCCCTGACCTGGGATGAAACCGTTCCCAACCATAACTTTTCCTACCATGACAGAAGCTTTTGACATATCGGAGACAAGAGAAGAAGTTCCTCGATATCCATAAACAGTTGAAACGAGCTCAATGAATTGATAGCTAGATTCCACTTTGCCGCTTGGTTCGACGTACGGGATGGCAGTTTCTTGGTAGACCCGATGGTCTTCCTCTCCAAGAATCGTGATTAGTTTCCCTTAAGCTACAAACTTTACACTTTGGTGAAAGCTCAAAGGTATAGCTCCAGCAGAGTGAATCCAGGGACAGCCCAACAGGAAACTAAAGGCAGTGTGGATATCCATTACTAGAAATAAGATGCTGAATATTGTTGGGCCAATTTGGACATCCAAGTCGATTTCACCTACGGTATCTTTTTTCATTCCGTCAAAAGCTCAAACGGATGTTTTGGAAGTACGGAGCTTAGATGTGTCCACATTAAGACGGCATAAGGTTGCTAGTGGGTAAATATTCAGTGCAGACCCATTATCTATCAGAACTCGAGCTACGTAGGAGTTTCTACATTTGACAAAAATGTAGAGACCTTTGGTATGTCCCCTCCCTTCAGCGGGAAATTCATCTTCTGAAAACGTTATCTAATCCTTCAAAAGGATGGACCCCATAAATGCTTCTAACTTGTCATGCTCGATTGTCTCCGGTATAATTACTTAACTGAGTACCTTCATCAGAGCTTTTTGATGCTTCACGGACGTTTGGAGCAGTTCTAACAAGGAAATCTGAGTAAGCAATTTACGTAGTTGATCCACGACGTTATATTCACTGGCCTTGATAATGGCCAGGAATTCTTTGGCTTCCTCATCAGAAACAGGCTTCGGAGGCTAAGCGTCTGCTTGAGCATACGTTCGTCCTGACCTGGTGATTAGGTCCACATCCAATTCGTAAGACCACGGGACTATGCTGTCATTTTCATACTGGTAGGGCTAAGGTATTTCGATCACTATTTGCTCCGCTGGTAGAGGTACCTCAATCGTTAGCTCCTCCTCCACATCTGGGCTATCAGACAAAGGTTCGTTCACAAGCGTGGGGGTGGATTCACTTGCTTCAGCATTCAGTGCTGAGAGTTCTTTGTCCCAGTCAATGATGACCTCAAAGATGGTGGCCACTATTTCGGTTCAGTTAGCATACACGATCAAACATGCTTTCACCATGCTGGCAACCTTTTCTTTCATTAGGGACAAGGGTAGCGCTTCACCAGTAGGATAATACCTTGCTCTCACTAGAGTGTTGTAAACATCAACAGCGTGTACTCTCTCACTCCTGATTCGAATAACATCGAAGGTGGAAATGACATTGATTCTGTTTTCATGTTCGGGCAGCGGGTTGCTTTGGACATTTTGTTTAGATGTCTGGAAGGAAAAAACTTTGGTATCAAATAGGTTTTGGATTCGGTGTTTGAGAATATAAAGTCATTCGTCAAATGCCCTAGCTCACCCATATGATAGTCACATTTTTTGGACGGATCATAATTTGAAAAGCTTTCTGAGTTGGACCGTTTTGGTTCAATAGAAAGCAGATTTTTCTTCCGGAGTATGGCCAAGACTTGGGAAAGGGATCCAGGCAACGGAGTGAATTGCCTTTTCTTATATTGCCTTGGAGGTTGGTGACTTGAGGTTGATTGCAGCTAAGTGTTTACTTAGACTATCCAGGGAGAATGAACGGTTTAGGTATATGAAATGTTCCCTTCCGTGAGGGGCTCCTTCTCTTTTCGCGTACTCAGTCTTTTGCTCGTAGATGAGGGGTCCGTAAACCATCCATTATGCAATCCCATTTCAATTTGTTCTCCCACAGGAACAAGACGATTAAGAGATTTAGTAGTGGCACCAACCAGGCGGTGTCTATATTCATATGGAAGAGACTTTATGAACAACTTTACTTATTCATGATTAGTGAGTTGTGGAGTAACCTGGGCGGCCAAATTTCTTCATCTGGTAGCGTATTCCTTGAAAGATTCACTCTTCTTCTTTTCAAAGGTGTTCCAAATCATCACGAGTAAAGGTGACATCGAGGTTAAACCGATATTGCTTGAGAAATGCATCGCCAGATCGCCCCAAGATTTGAAAGCATCAATATCCTTCGACATATACCATGTCAGGGCTGGCTCCGTCAAACTCGCTTGAAAGGTCTAAATCATGAGGGGTTCATTATCAACGTACTGCGTCATCCGCACATGATACATGTGCAAATGGTGTCTAGGGCATGAGGTACCATCATACTTCTCGAATTCCGGCATCTTGAACTTCTCCGATACTTTAACCCGCTTATATATAGACAAGTCAAGTGAGACAGCATTTTGCAAACCCCTAGAGTTGTTTTAGCATCTCCTCGACTTTTTATAAGGCGTTTGTCATGTTCCATCACTAGTGCAACTTCAAATTCAGGCTTCCTAACAGCAAGGGAAGCGGATCATCCTCTCAGCGGAGGCATGTTGTCATTCTTTGGCGGAGGCTTTGTCTTTTCCAAATGTAGATGGTGGTGGTAACACTACTTCAACTGCTACAGGTGTGGACGCGAGCTTGCCCTGAATGGATTCCACTTGCTTTGTGAGATTTTGGATTGCACTGAGGACCAGCTTCATTTCGTCCTCCATGGTATTGAGACAAACGTTTTCTTCGGTCATTTTTTATAACTACCCGGGAAAACATTGAAATAAATGAGTATAATGTCTAATAAAGAATCATTCCATAACTTAGGGATATTATTATTGCAT
>JAMXDD010000007.1:36480409-36531801 GCA_024733475.1 Syzygium grande
TGCTAGTCTACCTCCCAAAATCCCAACTTCCTCAAGGGCTCTTAGAATTCATCTACTCTGGATCCTCGGCAACTCTCACTTGTGGTTTGCAGTCTCCGGCTCATGACCTCGACCTCTACCTCTACCTCTTCTATTTGGCCTCATTACTCTACCTCTTCCATGGTTTACTGGTCTTCTAACTTGGATGTCCATCACACTTTATAATTCCTACATTGGGATTAGGGGACTTGAGCTCTAAGCTAAACCCGATTCTAAGGTCAGGGGACTTAGCTATAGCAATCAATCACTTTGCGATTAAGCAGATTGATTGACAACCATCTCAAATGCAAGATACATTCCATAGACAAGTCACTCTATTTTTTTATATGATCAATAATGCTCTCGGCTATTATGGAATATTACAGAAATTGTGCTTAATGACTAATGATCTCGGTTAATAACATATGAAATTCGAGACCAAATTCATATTGTTGAGCAAAACCTCATATTATATTTTTAAAGATGACAAAATTGTCCACGGTCTATATCAATCCTGATAATTGCAAAAGTTGTTTGGGTCTCAGGTTGAAAAAGGACTCTGATATGATTAGTGAAAAATCTTCTAAATGACTTAAGGAACCTGAGTGGAGCATATATGCCAAGGTGTTAAGTTTAGAGGTCTACATCACTATCATAATCAAAGTATTTCTAGGAGAACAGTTGAATATATTTAGGAAGCCAGGTGTATCTATAATTGCTTGAATATCAACAATATGAATATCAATAGCAAGGTATTATAAATCAATAGCGTAATGATGAAATAGGCAGAGCATTATGAATATCAAGAATATTATCTTGAGATATTCTATCCCTTAAAAATCTGCAATGACAACATTTCATTATGAATATCAAGAATATTATCTTGAGATATTCTATCCCTTAACAGCTTGTAATATGGTATGGATTCCTTATTTAGAAGATTTTAATTGACCAAAATTATCTAATCAAAAAATTCAATTACGTAGGATATCTTGATTGATTGACAACCATCTCAAATGCAAGATACATTCCATAGACAAGTCACTCTATTTTTATTTTATTTTTTTTGTAATCTAGTATGGATTCCATAATTATAAGTTTTTGATTGACCAAAATTATGTATGCAAAATTTTCAATTATGTGAGATATCTTGATTGATTGACAATCATCCCAAATGCAAGATACATTCCATTGACAAGTCACTCTATTTTGGAAACCAAATATTTTATTGTATATGAGACCAAATCTATAGAAATTCTGCCAAGTTGTCGCGACCTCCCGAGGATGATTGAAGGGGGTTATGAGGCTAATGGATTGTTAAGTCTAAACTTGGGAACTTAACTCAGGCTCTCTCAAGCCCTTACCAACTCTCGACTTAAGAATTAAGTTATTAACATATAAATAAATTTTATTTAGGAGTTGCCACTAATCAGTTAAGGGTGGATCTATGTGAAACCCAAGTAAGGAGCAGGAGAATCGCTTGACTCCTACGAACTAAAGATTCAAAGAGTTCGTGGACTTAATTACACTAATTATCTAACTAGTGTCCTTTCAGTACCTAGCCTTATTCAAACACCACCTAAAGTGTTCATGCAATCTTCATATCAATTTTGAATGCTAGAGTTCTAATCCTAATTAGGCTAAGGAAACAACAATCAATGCATCGGAAGTGCGATAGCAATAGCCTAGCATGCATTTAATCAACTCCATGTAAGGTTGAATTAAACACGCAATTTAAACATACAAACCAACCAATGTGCAATCAAACATGACACTAATCACACGAAAGGACAAGAAAGGGGAATTCCAAAGCCCAAATTTTATCTTTTGATTTTCGAAAATTTTAAATTTAAATAATTTTTAATATTAAAATAATATTTATTATATTATATTATAATAAATGGACCCCGGGTTGGATCTCGGGTTGACTCGGGTTGCTTATCTAGGTCCAACATGGAATTGGGCCTGCCCGATCCGATCGAAAATTAAAAAAATAAAAAGGGGCCTAGCTTATGAAGGGGCTAGTTCGGGTCGGCCAAGACCTATAAAGCAGTCCGACCGGGACTGTAGGCCCAGTTCAACCCGGTTCTCATGTGCCTTAGGCGCGCAAGACTCCCAATCGGCCTAGATCCAGCATATGGCCGGCCATCTCAGTCGGTCATTGGCATCATCGTCCTCAACACTTAAGGCCGATGAGGTTCCATGCCTGGCCGACCATCTAACGGCCGCCCACAACGGTCGCCGGCCAAGCCTCGATCAGGGTCTCTCGGGCCCCAAACATCGGTCAGGGCTTGGCCGGCTGACTTAGGCCAATTTTGGCCTGGCTTTTGCCTCTAAAGGCCACCACTAGGCCATCTCAGGCCTCCCAGTTCCCCACCCGACCTTTACATCGCCGACTGAGAATATAAAATCTCAGACTTCATTTGGGCATTTTATCGAATACTTGGTGTGCTCGACAAAAACGTGAGGTCCCCGGCCTTTCTCGAGGCTCAGACTTGCTTCGGCGGCCACGAGTTACCCCCTACAGTGACGTTTGGATCGGAAGTAGAGACGGTATGGATCAGGATTTGCTCGAAACGGACGGCACAAATCCCGATCAACCTGCACACAAAAAATAGGGCAAAATAGGTAGGGAGGAAATTCCGTCTCGGCTTTGGCTAGATGGTTGTTGGCCGGCGTACGATCGATGGCAAGGCTCGTCTAGGACTCCCTCTTGCAACCTGTATTCACTCATCTCGCTCAATTCGCTCTCTATCTCCCTGTTTCCTCTCTTTCTCTCTCTTTGTTTTTTTTTTTTGAAAAAGGCCGACCTCTTCTCTCTCTCCTCTACACCATTTTTACACTGGCCATCTACCTACGCCCCCCTCTGGACCGTTCATGCTCTGCTCTCTTTGCTCTTCACGCCTGGCCGTGCAATCTCCCTTGGCTGTCCGACAATTGCCTCTGTCGCTCGGCTGTGGTTCAGCCACGGTGACAGGGAGGAAAGAGAGGGGAAGGGGGGGAAGAGAGAGAGAGGGGATGGGCTGGGCCTGGCTTGTGCGAAGGGTGAGTGGGTTGGGCCCGACTCGAGTGAGAAAAAGGAAAAAGAAAAAAGGGTAAAGGGCCAGGCCCCGGGGAAAAAAGAGAGGGCCGAGTCGACCCGGCCCGATCAGAATTTTTTTAATTTTTAAAAAATAAAAATATGTTCTAATTAGTCCTATTAATGCAAATGTGCCTAATGTCTACATGCAATGCAATCAAATAGATTTTTGTTTAGGGGTTACAAATTTACCTCCTAATTTTTGTATATTAATTTTAATTAGGTAATTAAAATTTAGGTGTCAACAAATGGAAATCAGAACTGGCCGGGGAATCTTGAGCAAGATCTGGACTCTTCAAGCCTCCTGGCCACATAACAAAGTTCAACAGAGCACTGTAGTCGAAGTGATGAAAGGGCCATTGGCGACGTTTAGTGACGTTGGGCGGCGATAGAGAAGACTAGAAGGACAAAAGAAAAAAAATCTTCAATCAAGAGGATTCTTGGCTTCGTAGTGTGTAATGCTTTCCCCCTTATCGCTTCGCTCGGTTGGACCTGAGAAGAGGATTGAAAATAGAGATAGATTTAGCTCAGTTTCGGTTATATAAAAGATAAGAGATGAGATCGAGAGACTCCTTTATGCAAGTTGAAACTTTGTGAGTTTTAAAATGGGCTTTTATGCAAGTTGAGGCTTGCTCAATGGGCCTTGACTAGACCTTTGAGTTGGAATTCCATCAAAGCCCATTAAAATGGGCTTTTGCAAGACGGCTTAATGGACATTGAATTTGAGCCCTCTTTTATTATATTCTCTCTAAAATTTGTTATGTTTCTTAATCTGTCGGCAAAAATTCACATGTCAACATTAATGTGAAAAGATTTTGGAAACACTTTCTGTACTCCCCGCATCATCCGCAACTTCCCTATAACTAATAAACATGACCATGTTTAGCAATTCAGCCCTTGATTTAGGACAATTGTAAGGAATTTTGGGAAGCACAAATAAATCTCTCCATCTTCAAATGCTACGGTGTGTACTATGTATTCAAATTTACGACACATATATCAATTATAAATGTAGATAAATCGGTTGCTACTGGTTCTAGGACGTTGCATTTGTCTGCATGCATCAAGATACAAGAAACGTAATCTAACTCCCGCCTAACAGGAACATGCCAGATGTGAACGGGGTAGGTTACATCACTGAATCTTCTTACTGGAAAAAAAAACATTTTTTTAGAAAGGGATTACTCAAAATGTTCAGTATAACTTTCTTTTAAATTTTTGACATGCTCGCTGAAAACTAAAAAGGAAGGTCGCCTAATTGATAGTTTATTGCGACGCAGTGTCAACATACTGTGGGTTCGTAACCGATACGATCTACGAAAGTTCATACTCAGAGATGTGCAGTCATCATTGTGTTTTGAGAGGAAATTAAGAATAGAGCATATGAACGAGTACATGTCTTTTTTCTTTTTGTTGTTCGAAAAACATATAAGTGATATTCATTAGACCTATTAAAATGAGCCACTATAATTTTGAAAAGCCCATCTTAAATGAGTCTTAAAGTTTAAAACCTAACATCAATGGGTCTAAATGGGTTGAGTGTAGAACTCATTTCCAACCCACCCATTAGGCCCACACATACTTTCTTCCTTTTTATAAAAATATTTTTTATAATTATTTTTATTTTTATTCTCTTTTTCTTTTCTTTCTTTTTTCTTTATTTTCGGCCGGTGGTTGGCCACGGCAATGGGAGACCATAGGGGAGGGACGACCTTGCCGGAGGCCGGCGAAGCTTGAGCTCGTTGATTTCGGTGAGCTCGAGGCTCACCTGAGGCCGATGAGGTCGAGGCCTCGCAAGATTGGCAAGCTCATCCTTGCCTATGGCCGATCGTCGGTTGTCGCCATGACCGACCATAGGTCAAAATAAAATAAAATAAAAATTAAAAATTTGATTTTAAAAAATAAAAAATATAAAAAATATTAAATTATTAAAATGAATGCACAAAGTAAAATCAAATCAAATTTTATATACCAAACATCAGAAAATATTTTCTAGTTCATTTTCAAGTTTCAGCCAAGCACCGAAATTTTTTTTTATTTTCTTGGATAATGATTTCATGGAAAAAATTTTCTAGAAATGTTGCATTTTTTGCGAAACAAACATAACCTCAATTTTCAAAAAAAAAATATAAAAATTGTTCAATAGCTTTGTATTGTATGAAAATGTTTTAGCAGTATAATTTTTTAAAAAAAGTTATAAGAAACAAGTTTTCCTATATTTGGTTAAATATATAAGTGTTTTAGCAATATGGATCAAGTCGGATATAGGTTAGGTATGGATCGGGTCGGGTATGGATCGGAATATTTATATTACAAATAAATGGGTCATAAATAGGTTAATGGGTCAATTTGGATCGGACTATTTATAACTCGATCCACCCGTTTAACAGGTCAACTATTCTAAACTAACCTTGTTAGGTCCACAAGTCTATCCGACACTGGTTTTAGATCTTCTGTAACTATCATCTCCATCTCAACCGACAAAGATTAAAAATGCTGAAGTTTGTAGGCATTACTTTCTCTAGTGCATAACAATCAAGTATCTTTCGGTGGTGACGTTAGATGCAGAAGCTTATTGCATGAGAAGATTCATTGCTGGATCCATTATTGCTCTGGAATAATGTCAGCAATCCGAAAAACCTTTAGCTAACTTCTTCTTTTAAACATATGCAGGCTAGACTAACAACACATCTAGATGATCACATGATGGAGACAGAAAACCCTATGCTCAAAAGAAGTCAATAAAGCATATTACTTATGTTATCAATAAAAGTAGTGTCCTGTTGGGGAGAAAAGAGACCCACATTAAACAGAGTTGGGACCGATCCATATTAAACAAAGTAGAAAGCCCCATGCTGAAGAAAAAGTCAATAAAGCATTACTTAGGCTCCGTTTATTTCACGGAAAACAACTTCCGGAAAAATATTTTCCGGCATTCGGTTCACGGAAACTAGCCAAGAAAAATATTCTCCACCAATGTAGAAAACACTTTCAAAAGTAAGCAAAAGGCTTTCCGCTTTTCAAAAACGGAAAACATTTTCCATATCTTCTTTCACCTAACTTTCTTTTACAAAACACATTTTACTTTTATTTTTATTTTTTCTTTTATTTTTTTTTTTTTTAAAATATTTTTTATTCTTTTCTTTTCTTTTTCCTTTTCTTTCTTTTTTGTTTTCTTCCTTAGTCGGTTGCTGGCCACGGCGACGACCAGCAATTGGCTACAAGCAAAGCTCAGCCTCGCTCAAGATCGCCAAGGCGAGGCTAAGCCTTGTCAAATCTAGCGAGGCGAGGTGAGGTCTTGCTTGAGCCTTGCCAACCTCGAGCGAGGCCAAGCATCGCCGGATTGGCGTGGCAAGCCTGAGTATTGCCAAATCTGGTGAGCCCTTCCTTGAGGTCAACAAGAGCCTTGCCTCAAATGTGGCTGGTTGACAACCAAAGAAAAGGAAAAAAAAAAGAGAAAAAAAGAAAAGGAAAGAAATATTAAAAATTATTTAAAAAATTCAAAATTTAAAAATAATTAAAAATTCAATTTAAAAAAATAGAAAATAAAAAATTATTAAAAGGAGTGCAATGAGGATTTTCCATATCTAAGGATGGAAAATATTTTTCAATTCATTTTCATGTTGCAGTCGAACACCATAAAATATCATCATTTTCTTGGAAAATGGCTTCTTGAAAAACTTTTTCAACAACGTCACATTTTTTGTGAAATGAATAAAGCCTTATGTTATTATAAAAGTAGTGTACTATTTGTGAAAAAGGAGATCCACATTAAACAAAGTTGGGACCAATTAGGGTGAGCATAGTCCGGGTTGGGACTAACATGTAACAAAAGGACCAACTCGCACAATGTTGGTCCCCAATTTTTGGGACCAGGGACCGACCCTGTAGAGCCTAGGGACCGAGGATCGGACCGACCCTATAAATTCGATCCAAGTCCAAAGTCAACCCGGGACCAAAATTCTTTTTTTTTTTTTTTTTTTTTGTATTCCTTAAAAGGACAAACACACTATTTGAAATTATATCTACATCTACAATGTTATATTGAGCAACCAAACTATGAACATCTATACAAATCAAACAAAAATTTAAGATAAGGCAACAATAGAAATCTCGACTTGCCAAAAAAGAAAGAGATTTTTCTAACGAGCATAAAGTTGTCAAATCAAGCATAAAATGGGAAGCAAAAGGGGAAATATAAATACCCAGCACAAATCGAAATTACATGGGCTTGAAGCTCTCAGATCAAGCACAAACTAAGAAAAGAAAGTGGAAACATAAATACCCAGCACAAACCAAGAACTCATGCGAGCTTGAAGCTCTCAAATCAAGCACAAGCCGGGAACTCACCAACTGAGCCGCGTTCATGGGGCGAGGGAAGAGAGGTGAGTGAGCTCCGTTCGTGAGGTGGGCTAAGAGAGGCGAGCGATGTCACCAGCTAAGCTGCTGAACTGCGTTCGTGAGGAGAGAGATCTAGTGAAGAGAGGTGAGCGAACCTACCTCGGCAAAGAGAGGCAACATTCGACCCAAAACAAAAAGAGAGGCAATAAGATTTTTATCTTTGTGGTTGAAAAAAGAAATATGTGTTTGTAGGATTGGTTCGGGTTGGACAAACCCTAAAATCCTAGGATCGAGGACTAACCTGTATAATGCAGGTCCTTGAGGATTCTAGGACCAAGGACCAGCCCAATTCCCTTAGGAACCGGACCAGGACTGGCTAAGTTGGGCCAGTCCAGGCCGGTCCAAGGTCGGTCTAGGATTGACCCTGGACCATTGCTCAACCCTAGGACCGATCCATGTGTGTGAACTTATAAATTCGTAATTTACCACCCTATAAATGGCAGTCTAGCCTTGATGATCAACAAAAAGAAAATTGAAATCACTTATTAGCACCTGCAAAGAATAGAGATGGAAGATCAATAAAAAATAATGCATATGAAAAAAAATAAATGAATCGACATCTTTTGTTTTGCGGAAAATAAAAGATTTGGAAAATATTTTCCTAAAATAAATCGCTTATATCTTTTGAAATAATTATTCAATAAAAAATATTTTCTTTATTGACAACAATTTATATCTAAACATTTTGTGGACGACGAAACATTTTTTGTTCACTCATTTTTTAAGACAATACAAGTGATCATTTTTTGGAAAAATATTTTTTAAATTTTTTATTTTCGTTAAACAAATAGAGCCAGAGTGATGTGCAAGAAAATAATTATGTACTTTGGAAATTTCGCATCCTCCTCCTGTCCAAGCCTGAGGTGTAGCACCCAGACCAGGTGTAGAGCCTCCAGCCTTAACACTAGGAAGAACATCAAAATCCATAATAAATAGCATAACTCAGCAAAACGGTACACGATGACAACAAAAGCCGTTGGCGAAGGCCAACTCATGTTCTCATCTTCATACACAAGTTAATGGAAAAGATGCGGTCCTTGGGACAAAACAACGAACGCGAATCATAGCAATTCTCATTAAAAAAAAAATTTTATCCTTCCCAGTGTTATGGTTTGGAGAATATTGGATGAATTTTTGCGTTGAGTTTGATAGGATATCAACATCTTAGGTATTAAAGATCGGTTAGGGACATTTTGTAACGGCAGTTCTTGGCGGTGCCATTTGAAAATGAATGGGTTCAATTGGCCTCACTCAATCTGGTAACATATTACTGAAAATCATAGATATTTTATTTTATTCCGACCCCAATATTTTATCAACATTGACATCATCAATATTGAATCTTTTATGGATTAAAATCCTATGATAAATTCACATCTTAAACTAATTATTATCATTTCAGCTAACTTCCTCGAGCAAGTAGTGTTCTATTGCCACCTGCTTCACGACACTGTCAACGACTTTGCCAACTTGAGGTCACCTGAACGCACCACGTTCGTCATCATCTTCGCTGCCCACCAATTCCTCTCTGTCTCTCTCTCTCTCTCTCTCTCTCTCTGATTTGCAGGTGAAGGTCCAAAACCTCGAAGAGAGGTGGTAGACCGCCATCTTCATGGAGGTCCACAACCGCAAATAAAAGGTTGCAGAACTTCTCCGGTCAGATTTGAAAAGTTTTTTATGAGAGAGAGATGTGATGAGCTCGCCACTCAAGAGGATGGTGGTGAACAAGGAACTGGCTACAGTCTCTTCATCATCTTAACTATTAATAATGTGAACAAGGAACTGGTTGAGATGAACTTGGTCTATATAGTCAATAGATCAGGTTACGTAAGACAATTGAATTCGATATTTCTTGTCATCAACGTCGGTCATTAGACATTCAAGTTGGGAAAACATCCCTATGAAATTTTGATGATTCCAAATATGTCTTTGGTACTAATATCTATTATGTTGAGTGCTGATGATGAATTAGTTTTGCAGGTGTCAATGATTCTTTTGTATCAACAAAAACGAGAAACTAGGCTTTAATAAAAAAAGGTGAACAAGTGCCAGTATCAGTGGTATCTCATGATAGCTTTGAGGTTCTTGTGTCAAGCTAGTGTTCCTGGGTATTTGGGCACTAACAAAAGTAGAGGGATCATTGATCCTGCTATCATGCATCATTTCATTGATATCATCATTGAAGATCATCAGCCAACTTGATCACAATCTGCATGTGCTGATGATGAGTTTTAGATCATGCTAATAAGGAATTAACAGTAATGATGGTGAGATGCACGTATGAAGATGACCGTTAATGTTACAGAAAATAACCAATACAAGACTAGGATTCCCAACTAATAGGTTTCTACTCTCAGGCAAAGTAACGGCTATAATAGACTCCATTTTAGGAAACCTATGAAAGTCAAAAGAAATGATTGTATGGGCAATCGTGATTCTAGCATAGGTTGCCACCTGTTCTCAGGCAAAGTGACAACTACAGCAGACTTCATTCTAGGAACCTGTGACAATCAAAAGAAATGATTGTATAGGTAATCCTAATTCTAGCATAGGTTTTCACTTGCTCTCAAGCGGCTAGCTAGATCTCCTTTGAAGGTCTCCAATGGTTGAATTGAAGACTTCTATAAAAAAGGATCAGCAAAGCCTAAAGGAGGTTGGACATGAGAATTACTGCAATTGTGCTTGAGTTAGAAACCTTCTTTGTTGATATCTCTCTTGTTGACACCTATTTTTAATTGCCCAATTATATTAATTGCACAAAAATTAGAAATTAAATTTCTAACTCCTTAACAAAAAAATATTTTCATTTAATTGCTTGGCATGGAGACATTAGGTACATTTTGCATGCTTGGCCTAGCCCGCTTTCTCTCTCTCCCTAGCCGGCCTCCTTTCCTCTCTCTTCCTTCCCTTTCTTCCTTCCCCATGTTAGTTGACTGAAGCGGTGGACGCTCCACAACCAAGTAGAAGAGACGTAGAGCAGAAGGAGAGTAGGCGGAGCATGTGGCCGGCCACCATAAAAGCCGAGAGAGATAGAGAGAGAAGCGGGGGTGAGTTTTGGAGGAGGGTTGATTTTTGGTGTGAAACTGAGAGAGAAAGGAGACAGAGAGTCAAGAGAGAGAGCTCGAGCGTGAGACTGAGATCTAGACTGAGTGAGTGGCCACACACAGTCTAGGCCGACGGCCCGAGGCCTCCGTCAACCCCCATTGTTCTGCCAAACCGTGCTCTATTTTGGCGATCTCGGCCAACCGGGGCGGAGCGATACAGAATCTATTAGTGGTGCGTTTCTGAATTGATTAGACATGCAAAAGTTCAAATGGGAGGCAAAATGGCAATGCGACTAGAACCGGTGGACCCAGTTGAGGACATTGGATTGAGCTCAAATTTGGTCGTTTGAAGCGAAATGGCGATATGAACACAACTCACCGCCTTTGGCTATGATTAACGATGGATTTTAGCGATTCGGGATCATTTACATAGGTTTTTTTTTTTATTTTAATATTTTTTATGGATTTTAATTTTAAGGACAGTTTTGTAATTTTGATATTTTATGCTTTATAATCCTAGTAGGGTTTAGTTTAGGGATATATAAGCTTGTTTTAAGATTCTTTTTGAAGGACAGAACATTATCATCAATATTGATTTTTGCTTGAATTACTCAAGCCGTCGGGTGGTATAAGAGCCTATGGCGACTGGCGGTGGTCTTCGTGATGATGATCTTTTGGAACGCTTGAATCAACGAATCGATCAAAGTCTTCGTCGTTTCGAAGAATGATTTGATGAGTTAATAGATCGATTCAAAGGTCTCGGCGTTTATATGAATTGGAATCAGCAAAACGGCAGAAGACCGGGCATAGATCTTGCTAGCAGTGATCCCGTTAATAGACCCGTTCCTAGTCCGCAGGCAGAATAACCTTTTGTTTTCAGAGAGTTCGGAGGAAGAAGAAAACGATTATTTTGATGAGGAACGTGCTGATTATGGAGGCAGACTTCATCATGAAGGATTTCAAAGAGGATATGATAAGAGAGATGGAAGACGACGTTATGATGATTGTGAAGGTAACGACTTTAAATTGAAAGTCTATATTCCTTATTTTAATGGAAGTTTGGGTAAATTGGATTGCTGATATATATCGATTTTTCGATTATATAGAGACCTCTAGTGAGAAAAAGGGAGCGATTATTAGCCTGTAGATTAAAGGAGGCTACGTCTGCATGGTGGGAGAGATTACAGAATAAGAGGGTGTAAGAAGGGAAAGATAGAGTTCGAATTTGGATTAGGATGAGGAGGCTACTGAAACAGAAGTTCCTTCCACCCGACTATGAACAAATTATGTTCCAGCAATACCAACGTTGCCAGCAGGGCAATCAGACTATACATGAGTGTACGACCGAATTTATAAGATTGGCGAAGCGAAATAATCTATCGGAGACGAAGGGACAGCAGGTGGCCAAATATTTCGATGGTTTAAAACCCTTCATTCGAGATAAAATTAGAGTGCAGTTTTTGCAAAATTTAACTGAAGCGAAGAATATGTCGATGAAGGCAGAATTGATGCAGCAAGACAAGGGAAAAAGAGCATACGAAAATTATCGAGATTTCAGTTCGAGCAGTTCGATAAAGAAAAGCAGCTTCAGCAACCGTAACAACCTAGGGCGAAATCAAGAAGATAAAGCATTAGAAAGGCGTCCTATGAATGAGCTGAGGAATAAGGAAATGCAAGCACAGAAAACTGTAAACCCTAACCCTTATGCTAAACCAACTATGATGAAGTGTTACAGGTGTAATCAACCTGGACATTGATCTAATGAATGCCATCAAAGAAAATCGTAAACATGGTAACGAGAGATGAGGAAGAAGATGGGCATTATTGTGAGCCAGATGGTGAAGAAGACAATTTTGAAGATGAAGAAGGGGAAGTAAATTGTGTGGTGCGCAGGATGATGTTAGCCCCAAAACAGGAAAATGATTCACAGAGCCATCAATTATTCCGAACTAGGTGGACTATTCTGAGAAAAATATTTATTGTGATTATTGATAGTGGAAGCATGGAGAATATCATTGGGAAAAAGGCTATGAAGAAGCTGGGAATACCCATAGAGAAGCATCCTAATCTCTATATGTTATGGTGGATTAAATCTAGAGCGGAAAATATTCAGGTGACTAAGTGATGTAAAATTCTATTCTCCAATGGAAAATATCATGATGAACTGTATTGTGATGTGGTAGATATGGATTATGTCACGTGTTGTTTCGGAGGCCATGGCAATTTGATGTAGATGTACAGCATTTAGGAAGGAGCAATCAATATAACCTCGTGAAGGATGAAGTGAAGTACACGTTGCTGCCACTGAAGAATAAATGAAAACAAGCTGCTAAAAATAATTTCCTTACCCTTATAAGGAAATTTGAAGCTGAGATTAAGGAGACCCGACAGATTCACGTGTTAATAGTGAAATAGGCATTCAAGTCAGATGTAGAATTACAAGTGGAGGAGCAGCCCGAATCAGTTAAGCCTTTATTGAAGGAGTTTAGTGAGCTGATGCCTATAGAGATCCCAGATGGGTTGCCGTCTATGCACGATATTCAACACCATACAAATTTAAATCCTAGTGCTAGTCTGCCTAATTTACCGCACTACGGGATGAGTCCTAAAGAAAGCGAGATTCTAAAAGAGAAAGTGGATGAGTTGTTGCAAGAAGGGCACATTCAGAATAACATGAGCCCATGTGCTATTCCGGCTTTGTTGACTCCTAAGAAAGATGGGAGTTGGCGGATGTGTGTAGATAGTAGGGCCATTAATAAAATAACCGTGGGTTACAAGTTTCTAATTTCAAGATTGGATGACATGCTGAATAGGTTGCACGGTGCTAAGTGATTCTCGAAGTTAGATTTGAAGAATGGATACCATCAGATTCATATTCAGATTCGGCTTAGAGATGAGTGGAAGATAGCTTTCAAAACAAAGGAGGGGTTGTACGAATGGTTAGTAATACCTTTCGAACTTTCTAATGCTCCAAGTACTTTCATAAGGCTTATGAATAAGGTTTTGAAATCTTTTATTAGCAAATGCGTTGTAATTTATTCGATGATATCCTAATTTATAGTAAGACTGAGGAGGATCATCTGATGCACTTAAGGGGGTGTTGACAGTTTTGCAGATTAATAAGATGTATGTTAATCTTAAGAAGTGCAGTTTTTTAACTAATAAGCTATTATTCTTTGGGTTTATTATTACTACTAAAGAAATAGAGGTAGATGAGGCGAAGGTAAGAATAATCAGAAAGTGGCCGACTCCTAAAACAGTTTTTAACGTTAGGAGTTTTCATGGGTTGGCTACTTTCTATCGGCGATTTATTAAGAATTTTCACTACTATCGTAGCCCTGATTACTGAATGTATAAGGAAAGGAAAATTTCTATGAGGAGAGAAAGCAGAGAATAGTTATGCTATTCTGAAGGAAAAGTTATGTACTATACCTGTTTTTGCCTTACCTGATTTTGATAAACTGTTTGAAGTGCATTGTGATGCCAGTGGTGTGGGTGTAGGAGCTATTTTGTCTTAAGAGCGCAGACCAATTTACTATTTTAGTGAGAAGCTTAGCGAGACAAGGCAGAAGTGGAGCACTTATGACAAAGAATTCTATTCTGTCGTAAGGGCTTTGAAAACCTGAGAGTATTATTTGATTGGGAAAGAATTCGTTATTTATTCTGATCATGAAGCTTTGAAGTATCTAAATAGTCAGAAAAGGATTAGTAAAGATATGCATGCGCAATGGTGTCAATTTTTGCAAAAATTTCCTTTCAGATTATAATACAAATCAGGTGTGCATAATATCGTAGCAGATGCATTGAGTAGGAGAGCTGGTTTGTTGATTACATTAAGCCAAGACATCTTGGGGCTCGAGTAGTTGAAAGACTGTTATGCAGATGATGATGACTTTGGGCAAATTTAAAAATCATGTACAGCTGGTCAACCTATACAAGAATTTTATGTGCAGGATTGTTATTTGATGCGTAGCAACCAGCTTTGCCTTCCTCGAGTATCATTACGAGAGAAGGTAATTTCGTGATTTACATGATGGTGGATTAATTGCACATCTGGATCGTGATAAAACTATTGCTATAGTTCAGGAGCGATTTTACTGGCCCCAGTTGCGTAGAGATATCAGCAGGTACGTATAAAAGTGTTATGTTTGCTAGACTGCTAAGGGGAAATCTAATAATACAGGTCTGTATATGTCATTACCTGTTCCTGACAATATATGGGAAGATCTATCCATGGATTTTGTGCTTGGTTTGCCACGAGCACAAAGAGGTGTGAATTTTGTTTTTGTTGTAATTGATAGATTTTCCAATATGGCGCACTTCATTCCTTATAGAAAAACTTCTGTTGTAATAAGTGTGGTTAGCTTATTCTTTAAGGAAGTGGTTCGTTTACATGGTGTCCCTGAGTCTATTATCTCTGATAGGGATAGCAAATTCTTGGGGCATTTTTGGCGGACTTTGTGGAAATTGCTTAATTCATCTTTGAATTTCAGTAGTACAGCTTACCTACAGACTGATAGGCAAACAGAGATGGTTAATAGAACTCTGGGAAACTTGATTTGAAGCATTTGTAGAAATAAGCCGAAGCAATGGGATGTTGCTTTATCACAAGTAGAGTTTGCTTATAATAATGCAGTTCATAATTCTATTGGCAGATTGCCTTTTTCTATTGTTTATACAAAGGCGCCTCAGCATACTCTGGATTTAGTACGATTGCCTAAGCAAGCGGATAAGAATATAGCAGCGGATCATATGGCTAAACAGATTGTGGAAGTGCATCATGAAGTCCAACAGAAGATAGAGGAAGCTAATCAGAAGTATAAAGCTGCAGTAGATGAGCACAAGCAGAAGTAGGTGTTTGCGGTAGGTGATCAGGTCATGGTTTTTCTTCGTAAAGAGCGATTACCAATTGAATCTTATAGCAAATTGCAGCAAAAGAAGTATGGGCCTTACACTGTCAGAAAGAAGATCAATGATAATGCTTATGTTATAGACCTTCCACATAGTATGGGCATATCTAACATTTTCGATGTTGCTAATTTATCACCGTTTCATGAGTTTGTAGAGTCGTTATATCCAGATCTTGATTTTAACTCGAGGATGAGTTCTTTTCAAGTGGAGGAGAATGATGCAGAATCTATTAATGGTGCATTTCTGGATCGGTTGGAGAGGCAGAAGTCCAAATGGAAAAGCAAAACGGTGATGCGACTAGAACCGATAGACTCGGTTGACGACATCGAATCGAGCTCAAATTCGGTCATTTGAAGTGAAATGGCGGTTTGAACACAACTCATTGTCTTTGACTGTGATTAACGATGGATTTAGCGATTCGAGATTGTTTACATGGGTTTTTTTTTATTATTTTAATATTTTTTATGGGTTTTAATTTTGATGACAGTTTTGTAATTTTGATATTTTATGCTTTATAATCCTAATAGGATTTGGTTTAGGGATATATAAGCTTGTTTTAGGGTTCTTTTTGAATGATAAAACATTATCATCAATATTGAATTTCGAGATTTCTTTCTTTAAATAAGGTTTTGCTTGAATTATTCGCTGAACGCTGCGTCATCGAGACTCATTAGCGCCTAGCCACACGCGGTTTCGAGCGTCAGATGAGCCTTCCATGGCTGTCGTAGTGTGCTTCCTTGAGCGTTGCGTCGATGGTGTTTGCACGTTGAACTTTGAATGACTCGGTTTTAACTTCCCAATTGGTGCCCACCAGGTATTCGATAAAATGCCTTAATGAGATCCATATGCCTGAATGAGATTCGTAAGTTGGTCATTATTATTTCTTTTTGTCAACTTTATTGCTTGTGTGGCCGGACGTGGGCCAAGGCGACACCGGAATAGACGTTTTTGCCGTCTCCATCGAAACTGCGAAACAAGGGCGAGGCCAACCGGAGAGGGGGTTCGACGGTGGTCATGGTCGCCGGCTGCGGCACGCCAAGAATCGGACTTCACCTGGCATAGGAAACTAGTCAATGCCGGCACCTCTTGGCGGCCCGGTGAGAAGGCTGGCCAAGTGAAGCCTCGCAGAATAGGGGAGTCGAGTCTGTAGGGAGGTGGAATGTCGGGTGAGTCAGGTCAAGCCAGAGTCAGGTCGGAGCTGGGTCGGACGTGTAGATCTGACCCGGCTCTTTAGGGTTTTGTCATATGTGGGTTGGACTTTGTTAATAGAAAAAATAGGATTTGGGTTAGACTCAATTCATTTAATTTTTTATAGGGGTTTGGGACCTTTTTGTGAGCTAGACTGGGCCTGCGAATAAGGCCCGGTCCGGCTGTGGGTCGGCGAACCTAGGTCGGATTTGGAGATCCGACCTTGGTCCGTTTATATTTATTATAATAAGATAATATAAATATTATTATTTTAATATTAAAAAAATATATTTTTAATTAAAAATATAAAAAAACTTCAAAATATTAAAAAACAAAGGAAATTGGGCTTTCAAATTGCCTTTTCTTGCTCTCTTGTATGATGAATGCCATGCTTGATTGCACAATTGATTGATTCGTATGTTTGAATTGCGTATTTAATTCGACCTTGAATGTGCCCAATTAGAGGCATGTTAGGCCTTTTGTTTGTGCACCTTCGATGTATTGATTGTCGTTTCTTTAGCCTAGTTAGGATTAAAATCTAGGATTCACAATTGATGGGAAAACTACACGAATACTCTTAATTGTTGTTTGAACAAAGTTAGGTATCGAAAGGGTATTAGTTATCTTAGTAGTGTAACTAAGTTCTTGGACTTATTGAATCTTTTGTTCGTAGGAGTAAGGCGATTCTCTCATCCTCTTACTTGGATTTCTAATCGACCCACCCTAGATAAAAATCAATTTGCATGTTAATAATTTAAACCTTAAGTCGCGAGTTGATATGAATTTGGAAGAGCCCGAATTAAGTCTCCATGTTTAGACTTAGCAATCCATTAGCCTCTTAATGACACTTGTCGGCCCGTCTAAGGCCATGCTGCGAGGAGGTCGCGACATCTCTGTAAAGGTTAGCTTTGTAATATCAAATAGTCAAGTGTATAGGTGCAAGTACAGTAGTTGTCTTCTGATTGTGATCTATCTTGTGTAAGGAACAACCATTACCAATTCTAACTTATAGTGCTGATTACTAATGGAATATAGACACTATTAGGCTATTAGCTAGAGAGTGGATGTAGGCTTGGATATAAAGCCAAACCGGTATAAACCGTTGTGTGATTCATCTTCAAAGTTCACTATTTGCATCATTAGTACAGTATCAACACACACGCTAGCTTACATCTTTCACAATCTATATCGCTAATTGTTATTATTTAACAAGAGATTTTCAGCATCTTCATTTAACCTATTCAACCACTGTTTTTGGTTGTATTGTTAGCCCTAATGTCACATCCCGAACCTCATCGAGCACGCGACACACCACTCTGGTCGCTTGATGTGATATCTCAGGGTATCGCCGACCCAATTAACTTATCAGAGATTTAAAACGATTAGCGGAAACCTCAAATACCCGGACAATAACAAGACTGGGGTAAACAAGGAGAATAAGCATACTCATTCTTCATTCAAACTTATATAATATTTACAATTTATAAGCCACCATATACATAAGCACACCAAATTATAAAACCATTGATATTCAAAAAGGATCAATAGCCTAGGTATTCTATCACCAAAAATGGTACGCTCCAAAAAGCCTAGTCCCAACCCCTACTCTAATCCCTACACCCTCTACTTGGTTTCCAATCTGAGTCTGATTCTTCATCCTCTGAATCTGATTCCCCCTGGACTGACTGCTCCTCCAAGGACTCCGACTCGGCTCCGATCTCAATCGGATTATTGATGTCGCCCGATTCCGCTGGGACTTCTATCTGTTCCTCCTCCACTGTCTCCTCATCGAACTCGTACTCTGGCACGAATTTCGGGTCAATCCATTGCTCATACGGGGGTATATACTTCGATTTTGCTTGAGGCTCAATAGGCTCATTCTCAGGTTCTGCCCCGAGTCCTTCCTTTACTGGTTCCGCCTCGAGTTCTTCCTCCTAGATCGCATTGAGATCCACGTCCATTGGATCGTATCCAGCCTGCGATTCTTCAGGTTCCGGTTCATGCTCGGCCCCCGAAGGTTTAGACGCTGCGGTGCCAGCTGTAGTCCTGATTGTGCTAAACTAGTCTCCAAACTAGTCAACTCGCCGTCGGGAGCTGGTATGGCAGACGGGTCCCAATCCCCAACTCCATCAAAGGGGACATCAAACTCACAGACGGGACCGAACTCATCTACCCCGTCCCTAAAGAACCATGTAGTATATGTATGGGCCTATAACAGGGGTAACACTATATCTACCCAAATTACTGTCGTATGCTTAACTTAGGTCATATTTTCATCCATAGGAAACTCTACAACATTGTGGTCGGTGTGCACCGGTATTCCAAAATGCTCTGGTGGCAACGGTGGCAGCGGATTCATTGCTCAGGCCGGAGTTCTAAAATTGTTGATTGAAACAACCATGAGAATATATCTCAGCAAGCACACACTCTAAACCCTACCTAGGCTATTACGTACTTCCAGACAATCACAAACACAATCACAATCACATACTCAGCCACGACATCGCAGGCACATAACTTACATTTACCTAGGCCTTTCCAGTGTGCGACCTGCACGTTAGTCACAATAGCACCAATCCACTTACCTGCATGTTCTAATTACACTTCATGCATTTGTTCCAATCTCATTACATCTTTTCCACACCACTTGTCAGTGACCTGCGTAATGATATCGCCTCAGGTTCACTGCGACCATCTCACACTTGCCTTGCCAGTGGCCCAGCGTAATAGTACCGCCTCAGGTTCATTGCGACCAACTCATAACAACACTTCAAGGCTTATATAATGAAACCGCCTCAGGCCATGTATATTGCCCGCGTAGTGGTACCGCCTCAAGCTTAACAGCCACCACCTAAGACACAACCTGCGTAATGGTACCGCTTTAGGTTGGCCGTCCTCCGGTAATATCGGGCATCGTCCCGCGTAATGGTACTGCCTCAAGATGGATCAATTCCTCGCATGATGGTACCGCCCCAGGGATTTCCACAATTACACATGCCACACCTCACACAATTTCCCGCTCATGCACATACTCAATACCCACTTGCCAATAAATTGGTCAATCACACGTGGCTCATGCACGCACCAATTCACACACATTTTCATGCTCAATCAGCATCCAATATGGCCAATTGACAATTAATTCAATTCGACCCACGCGTGCACATAACAATACAAAATTCCGTCATTCAATCTACCACTCAACAACATACAAGGCCACTCACAGCCCATAATCACGGTCACATTACAAACACACAATCCACATATAAATTGTCATTTTTCCACATCCAAACTATGTCAAATCAATTCCAGTCTTTCACGACATTTTCACACAATTAATTGCCAAATCCAAATATCCAATTTACATACCGTACCACACATCACATCATGCACATTAGCCACTCACAGCCTGCCTTTGGCCCCTAATTTTCCACCAAAATCTCCCAATTTCATTCCTAAGGCCCGCTAATCAATTCCGCTCCTAAAACCATACTAATCTGCGTCTAATTAAACTCGATTTCGCCTCAATTTTGTCCGTCAATACCCGAAGTTCTAAATAAAGTTTAGGGCGCGACTTACCAAACTCTAGACTGACTCGGCTAGAGTGGAAAACGGGCGGTGATCGACGGTGAACGGCGGCGCGGCTTGGTGGTGGCGCGGACGGCGTCGGCGATAGCGATGGCCTCCTTGCCGCGGTTCACGACCACGGGAGAGGGAGAGAGAGAAAGAGAGGGACAGTGTGGGGTGGGGAGGGCACGGCGCCCATGGAGATTCTCATGGCGCCCAGCGGCGGTGACCTCGCGTCGCGGCGCGGCTCGGCGAGGGAGGGGCGATCGGTAGGAGGGAGAGGAAGAGAGAGAGAGCCGAGAGTTTGAGAGAGAGAAAATGAGGAGAGAGAGTGTGGGTCTTGATCTAAATAGTCCAATTTTGACCAATTTTGGCAAATTACTATCTTGCCCCTCTCTAATCTTTTTAATCAAAGGTCGAGATTCGATCTTATCTTGGAATCGACGGCCCATATCGAATCTTTCCCAAAAATATCCAATGGCAATTTGGAAATTTCATAAAATTTCAAGGATAAAATTGTCCAACTCAAAAGTTTGAGCAAAATGACCAAAATAACATTCCCTCTTAAAACTTGCCCTTAACAAATTCCTAGGGGTAAAACGGTCACTTTTCCATTTCCTTGTTGAAATTAAATTTTTCTGAAGGATTCGAACAAATCCGAAGCTACACGTTCCAACCACAGCGTCGTTCATACGCCTCGTTGTGACTTTCTAATTTTTCGATGTCCAATTTGGGCTCTAATTTGATGACTAAGTCTAAATAACGGAACTTGAGCAAATCTCAAACTAATGGGTGGCTTTTGGGGAAATTCGCACCATTGACCCGTGGCCGATACTAAATCATGCCACGTACAAGTTTACTCGGGTCGTGACGACCTCGATTATTACAAAATCACGAAGATCAATCACTAGCTCCAATAGGCATGATCGTTTGGTATAGGTTTCGGATCATTCGTTAATTTATTTCGTGGTCAAGCAAAATCACCCGCGATCCACTACTATGACAATGGCGAACTGATCTCGACTATCTTTGGATCGGCCTACACTGGTTCAAAATGTCACCCCGACAATTTTCATGGTCGAAAGTTAGTTCACAATCAAGTTCTTTAGTCGCGCGGATTTAATTCCCTAATTAGCCTTTCCCTAACGGTTAGTATTCCCGAAGTGATCAATTCCGAGCGAGATCTGACTACAAGTACGACTATAAACTATTTATTTCATAAATCCCAAAGTGGGCAAAATTTCAGGACGTCACACCTAACAATTCTTTCTTTGCCTTGTTTAATAGATGTTCGACCAGACATAACCACACACATAGGAGGCACATGCCTAAATGACGACTTACAAGAACCAGGACACAAGATTCTACACCATGAAGAGTCTTGGCAAACCATATAGACTGCATATTAAGAGAATACTATGGAAATTGAGAGAAAGATGTGTTTATACCTTTATAAATATCACAAGCCTCTGGAACCAAGAATTCACAAGTCATTGCCAAATTGATCTATGAACGCATTTATGCACATTTGCAACTGAACATCATATGGTGATGAACTACTGCAGAGGATGAAATCTGATTGGAAGTCCATGTTGCGGGCGGTTAGTGAAGAGATGAACTGGGCAGTGGATATAAGCTGGGGACAACTCAAAGGTGTAGCGCTGGAGGATCATCGAAAGGGCGACTTTCGCTTCGAACGTCACGAAACTCATCCCGGCACAAGATCGAGGTCCAAAGCCAAAGGGGATGAACACCACCGCATTGTTATTGGTAGCTTTAGCTACACCTTCTGAGAATCGCTCTGGTTTGAATTGATGCACATCGTCCCCCCAGATCTCAGGGTCACTGTGAAGCTTAAGAATTGGTACAAAGATGTGAATATCAGCAGGAAGAACGAGCCACCCTAGCCTCTGTTTCTTGCCAACTTTTCGAGTCAAACCAACTAAAGGGGGGGTACAACCGCAGAGTTTCATTTATGATCATGCTTATCTGCACACAAAAAGGGAAAAATAATTAGTTAGGCATCATGTCTAACTTGGAATTCAAGTGAACCGAAAAAGGTCGACCGAGACCAAGACTCAAGTCATTTTCTATACCTTCTTTAGTTTTCCAAGTCCATCAAAATCAGGTTCTTTATTTCCAAACACATTAAGAACCTCCATTCTTGCTTCCTCTTGCCATTCTGGATAAATTGCTAGGAGGAATAACATCCATGTCATCATTGCATTGCCGGTTTCTTGTCCGGCAATGTAGAATGTCTTGCACTCATCCACCAGATTATCGACCGTAATTTTTTTGCTCTTGTCTGCATCGTGCAAAGCCTTCACAAGTTGCCCTAGGAAATCATCCCCAAAGCCATCTACTTCACCAGCCATCACCTTCTTCTCTCTTTTCTTGATCATCTGTATGATGGAATCGCGTATGCCTTTCTCAAGTTTCTCTGCTTCAACTTCATCCACCGTCTTCCAAAGCTTACTGCCATCAGGATTCAGAACAAATTCCATAGTTTTTCAGGCTTAATTGATACTCTGATTCCGAGATGTAAAATGCCTTCGTCTATGAAGGCTTGAAGTTTGTATTTACACAATGAACAAGTTGTTGCCTGACCATCATCATAAATCTGGAGCTTGCTAAGTGTGATCTTACATCAATAATTTTAGCAATAAGAATGGTTATCCAAAAAAAAAAATTACCTCCTTGGAATAAATTTTCTCAACTGGAAAATTTGGTTAGAATAATCAAATTAAAACGTCTAAAGTTCAATCTAAAAGTGGCCTATAGTCACTGGGACTTTTCTAGCTTCTTCATCCTAAAAAAGGTCCCAAAACAAATTTTTCCTAAAAAATGTTTGATACCTTAGTCCTGGTAACCTTATATTGAAAGCATTTTGGATGTAAACGAACTCAATCCTGTCAACATCCGAAAAATGTTCCTTCCTTCGATGTAGCTGCTTCCAAACGCAGTTCTTGAAATCACTTCAGATGTCAATACCTTAAATTCTTCAAAACCTCGATCTCTTTCCCTTCTTGATTCTTCCATTTTACTAGCATTGTGTGAACACTGTCCACCATTGCCGGTGCCATATTCTGCAATTTCAATTCCCCAAAAATAATTAGTAAAACCTCAACTCAGACAATCTGCTTTAGTTTTTTCATCGAGCTCAACTACCTTCAAACTTTCCCCATGGAAAGCGTGGTTGGCAAGTTTGCGCTGCTTCGCCCATTTCTTGCCTCCTGGTGTGCTCACGAGCCCATCTCCTAGAAGCTTCTTGGCAAAGTCCTTGTTTCCTGTTTTTGGGTATGTTTTATATCTATTAAGCAGCACCTCCTTAATCAGCTCTGGCTCTGTGATGACTAGTTGAGCTTGAGGTCCGAGCCAACTCAGGTAATTTCCTCCCTACAAAGTTGCACAAAAGTTCAATTTTAAAATGTCACAACACTAATAAAACAAAGTTTAGTTTTTTGCAGTATTTACCATATGTGTCTATCCATGTGTTGACTTCAGGCTGAATCTTAGGGAATATGTCGTGAGAGAGATTGCTCATGGGTGTGTTCCTGACTTCCATCTTCATCTTGATTGTTTCCTTGGTGCTTCCATGGAGGAACCTGTAAGGAGGGCCGGTGATTCCCTGTTGGGCCATCATCCTCTGTATTCTGAGCGGGTTCCACCATAGCTTGTGCAAGAGCTTGGCAAGAGACCAGATAACAAGAAACAGAAACAGAGAGCTCAAGAAGATGACTAATTGCATGGCTCTTTCTAGGGAGCAAATAAAAAGGCAATGACCACCGGGAAAATTACAATATAGGGCTTTTCTTGTGAAGTAAAAATGTTTGATTGGATCAAACATTTGTTGTTTCTTTCGGAGGAATCTATGAGCCGGACGATGACATGATCGGAAAATGATAAACTTTTGTTGTGAGGATGTTTTTTTTTTTTTTGGTCAATTGTTGGGATGATATTGAAAAGGTCATTTTGGATCCATTTCGAACAAAACGTGGGATAGGGACTAACTAATTAGAACGACACTAGGGATTAGCAACAGAACTGGTTTCATTTGAGAAGTGAACCGAACCAACTTTACCCGGCTTTGAACTGTTCAGTTTCCGGTTCTCGAGTTGAACTAGTTTTGAACGAGTTTCAATGCATGTTCTCAGTTGAATCGGATTTGAACCAGTTCAAAACCAAACCCTATAAGTCTCTTAGTTGAAATCTTTTGCAAAAAAGAAGAGGTTGAACATTTCAGCATAAGCAGTTCATTATGGTTTCCTAATTGAGAAATTTTGCAAAAATACGAGGAAAATGATATCACAAGTGTCATAATTTTTAAAAGGTACTCATTTGAGTACTATAATTTTCTTTTTTCAATCAGTTGAGTGCCAAATAACTTTTCAAGTGATTACTTGAGTAATATAATTTTTTAAAAACATTCACTACAAGTATCGTGCCACGTCAAATTTTCGATACTAGGGTGAACGATTTTTAAAAGTCATGACACTCAAGTGAACGTTCTTTATAAGTTATGTTACTTAAGTGATCGAAAAAAAAGTTATGACAGCCGTACTAAAGTTATGGCACTTGTGGTATTCTTATCCTAAAAAATATGTATATAATTGTGCAATTAAATAAAAAATGAAATAGGGAAAAGGTAGACCGGTTTCTCGGGTTGACCCTAGAATTGGCTTAAAACCAATCGGTTGGGTTCCATACTGATTCAAGAGTCAACCTATTCAGTTTCCAATTTGAAAACTAGAACTGACTCTAACATGGTGGATTTCAGTTCCTTGTTTGGGATTATATTTATCATGAAAACGTTGACCCTTACATGATACCCATGTGTCGATGGCCAGTCTAGAATTGTCGAACTCAGCCTAGAAAAGGAAGAGCTTAGGACCATAGATTATTAAATGATTAGGGTGCATGTACGTCCAATCCACTAAAGCCATCAAAATCTTGTGACTTCCAACGATGCTCACATGAACTATTGGTAAATGTGATGAATATATGAGCCCATTTGTGAATTTTAAAATGAATTGAAATCGTATAGAATTCTAAAATGATAAATTATTATTTCATTGGTAACTTATAAATAAATATATGGACTCTCTTTCGCAATCTAAAGCAACTGATGATCTACTAGGAGATTTGAAAGTAATAAAGTAATATTTTTGGTGGTACGTTTGACCAATATACGAGCCCACTTGTAGAATCGAAATTTTATGGATAATGAACTATGCAATTTGAAAGTGTACTATTATTACTCTATTTGTAAGCTACTGATGACTAAACTTGCTCACTTGTAAAGCAAATATATTGTTGATAACATACTATTCAATTTGAATGTGTAAAATGATGATTTTTTAGTAAACTACCCACAAATAAATGGACCCACTTGTGAAATTGAAAACGTGCATGTAGTAGTAAATTTGAAAGTTGCGAGATCATTGTTTTATCGATCCTTGTCGAATGGAAAAGTAGCTCATAATCTACTGCCATTTGAAAGTGGTGGAATCATTATTTCAAGTTACTAACCAAACCTACTACTAAAATATAACGTAGTTTTGTTACGTGCTCAATATTTTGTTTACTAGAAAGATATCATTTGCCAAATTCACCATTTTATTCTTGGTAAAGATTTAGTAGAACAAAACTTGTTTTATTTGAAGGGGTTGTATTATGTGAAATTTCCAAGATATAGTAATGCAACCTAGCTAATTTTTTAATCGAAAACTTGGTGATTAAGCGGGTTGCATGTGCCATTAGCACATGGGCTTTGTCTCATGTCATTGTTTTATTTCTTTTTGAACAATGTCTTGCAGGGAGGCACAAGCACAATACACATTGGACTTTCCCAATGAAAGGTCAAGAGGAAATTTAGTAAATAGAAGCCTATAGAAAGGTTTATGACTAAATTTGCCAAACTGAAAAGTTTAGGATTGAATTGACATAAGTACAATATGTTTAAAACTTTTTTGGTAATTTTTCCTTGATTTATATATATAAGTAAAATGGGATATTTGTTGATTTCAGCTAGGAAAGCAAATGGTTTTGAAATTTAAGGTATTTAAAGTACAAACACTAGAAATTTTTAAAGGATGCGAGAATGATAAAGAAAATAAAGAGGATAAATGTTAATTTGCAAGAATATATGTTATTTGATTGATTGGGTAACCTTTTACAAAAATTACAACATGGTTATTTGTTACCCACCATGGACAGTTACTTACGAATAATTATTGATTTCAATCTACAAATAACTCATAGTCCGATCTGCAGTTATAGATAAAAATTTATAAACTCTAGACACGATCACCTATCATATAGCAATGATTATCAACAAGAAGTTACAAATCCCAATGTTATAGGCGTAACCATCCAGCAGCCATGTATTTGTGTCGATCCTTCATCTTTGTCTTCGAGCTTCAACACTTAACAAACATACGCAATAGCTAGCAGTTGATGACTCTCGTCAATTGGTGAAGGTCCTTGTCAATGTTTGATGTTGATGACTTTATTGGTGAGTTGTCGATACCATTTAAATTGTCAAATGTTTTATACCTTAGTGACTTACTGTCTTGACCAAACTTTGCTCTCATCGACTAAGCTTGTCACTTGTCGATAAAACCATAAGTTAATCATATTTGGTGTTGACATTGTCCTAACAAATTGTCAAGAGAAAAAACTATATAAAATACGTTACTTGGAAACTTCATCCACAACTAGACTTGTTTGGAAAAAATCAATTGGGAAAAATGGAATCAGACTTTGAAGCATGAATATACTATTTTTAAGGAATTATTTGCCCCACAACGTAACTAATAGTTACTAGAAAAAATCCTCCATAATACAACAAATTCTCAAAAGAGAACACCAGATATTAATTATGATATTTCTGCAAGAACTCTTCAAATGGAAACAATAAAAAACAATGGCTGTATTTTTTTGAGAAAGGAAAATCTAGAAGTAAAAAGTATTGAAATGGAAATAACAAATTTATAACAGTGTTTTAGAACAAATACAACCTTTCATGCCAATTCTAATCTGCAAGCACCCAAAGTGTTAAACGTGCTAACTGAGCCCATGGTCTTTCATTGTAAGATTGGAACCCTTCCACTTATTTATTAGCTCACATACTCATTTATTTTTTATGTGACATAAGGCACTTTTTATTTGTTTTACAAACAACCTACCAACAAAACCCAATAGCTGACCTCGCCTTTCCTGGAGTATGACTTGATTTCTTGTCCAATCGATAACTTCCTGCACTTGTTCACCTCCAACGTGCTCACACTATCAGAAGCTACACATCCTCAGTCCTCCAATTGTTCCCTATTACGTTCGAGATATACGGATTCATCAATAAATGTATACCTATATAGTGCCTTGAACAGTCGAAAATTTGGAAGTTCTAGAACATGATTAGGCAACTCATCTAACCCAAAATATGTTTTGTCGTATTACGAAATGCAAATTATAGTCTCTATACAAGTAGTATCTGTATCATGTCAACTTTGAATAGTATATTCCAAGGTTCCTGATCGTCTGTAAATGATAATTAAAAGGTAGCCCACCTAACTCTATTTTGGACTAAGCGAAGCAACCTATTGAAATATTCATTGGGTAGTTCATATGCAGGGCAGTGTGGATGACATTTTATAATATCGACCCACTATTGGATCCAACGCTGAATCTGAACTGGTGCTTTAAAGTGGAGTCAATGATATACATGACTTATTCGCCAAGCACATGGCCAAGTCTTCCAATAATATACTCGAACATCTATCTGCCAATTTTCTTTAAAAACCCAAATAAATAAAAAGAAAGATTCAGTCCCTTATCAGAAAAGAAAAATGTTGAAAAAGGAATTTCGCCAATCAAAAGACGGATCATCTAGGACGAGCTAAATTTTCGTGACTAAAAGTCGAACGTGGTACTCATCTTTCCCCATGAAAAAGAATGATTCGTGGCTAATGGTCATTATTTGTTTCGTGGTAGCAAGTCTAATCTTGGGCAACGAAAATTGTTTTCTTGGCCGAAGGTGAGACCTATTGCCTTGAAAATTATTTTCGTGGCCATAGGTAAGACACGAATTGGGATTTTAATTTCGAGGCCATTTTTCGAACCCATGCGCCACGAATTGGGTATTCGTGGCAGGAAGGTACGCATAAATATGCGGATATTGTGCATGGAACACTTGTTAAAGGTGTTGTCACGGACACTTGGTGTTTTTTGTCAACTGACCTGTGGAATTGTGCTATGGAAAAACTGTCGATATTAATTCTGCATGGAGAAATGGGATTTCCTGGTATAAAGTTATGGGGTGTAATTTTCCCTTCGACATTTTTACACGTGATTATGAGGAAATCATCGGAAAATAACAACGATTCACACGCAATAAAAATAACACAATATTATAAATCATTGTTGGAGATATGTTTTGATGTTGAAGCTAAAATCAAAGGATTTGGATTGATTGATTAAATCAATTTGTGATTACAATTGATTCTTTATCTTTCATTATTTCCTTTTATTATTCATGTATTGTACTATAAATACATGCAAACAATGTAATGATATTGTGAAGTGAGAATACAAAACAAATTCTCTTCTCCGATTCTTTTCTATGCTTCATTTCATGGTATTACAGCGCTTGATTTTAGTATAGCTTCCGCAAATCCTTTCTTTGATTGCCTTTCTGTCCTTCCTATCCTTGTTGCTGTAGAAAAACACTAATCAGTTTTTTGAGCAAAATTTAGGAAAGAAAACAACACTTTCTTACCGATACCATGCCAAAAAGTAATTCTTCAAGATCTGAAGAACGAATTCCAAAAGTAAACCTGGAGGATGTATCACATTCGGATCCCACTAAGTAATACCAAGCCAGGAATCAAACGTGCAGATATAGCCCATCCAGCAGGACCCTGTTCAGGCCCAGCCAAACCAGGGGCAACTCAATTCGGCCCGGCCCATCCAGTGGCTGCCTGTCCAGGGCCCATTTAACCCATTCTGGTATGGGCCGACTCAACCGAATCCATGGTACAATCTTCAAGGACCAGCTAGTCAAAGCCACGGAGAAGACAACCAAGGGAACCCATCAGCCAACATTGGGGCAAGGCCAACTCCTGGACCCGGAATACATTATCCTGGTTGAGTATCCGAACCAGGGATGTCGGGTATGGGTGCGAATCCCTACTTGAATCCTCATCCTGGAATGCGTTATCCAGGTCAAGCATCAGAACTGGGGATCTCGGGCATGGGTACGAATCCCTACACGACCAAAAATCTCTTAGGAGTGCAAATCTTTGAAGAGAAAAAATAGAGAACAAGATGAGTGAATTTTTATGTAGAAAATCCTTTCAAAATCAAAAGGGAAAAATCATGGTGTCACACTGAGCAATCTCGTCCTTATCAATATCATTTATCAACATAACATGCTTTAGCGTTACAACTATAAAAGATATTGCCCCAATATATACCAAGAGTTTAGGGCATACATAGTTATGATAGAAATTACATGTATGCTATTAGCAATGGTAAAAACTCTATTCTCTGTTTTAATATGAAAATTACATGTACGCCATTAGCAGTAAAAGTTCTACACATGAATATTACTTTTTATATCAAAGTCCACAATCATAAAACCACTTGCAAATGCCAATAGTGCAACATAAATGAAGCCTTGAATTTCAACCTTGAAGCATCTCACACTATGGAGACGAAGCCCCGATTGACACTGCCACTTAAAACTTTTCATTCTATAGCACGAGAAACGCATTTTCATTAGCCAACCAGACATTGACCTTTCTAATGTGCGAACAATCGAATCATTCTTTTCCTTTTTAGAACATTTTTTACTTTTTCTCTCACCATCAACAAAACATCTTCAAAACTAACATATAACACACCGTGATTGGCTCCATCTCCAGTTTGTAGATACTTTTTCTACTTCAACGCTTCAAACCAGAACCATGCAACTTCTCTTCCATGGCACCGTCAATTCTCTCTCCCATTTCAAAACTCGTGTGATTCGCCCAATCTCCAACCTTGCCTCTCCTGAAAAACCACTTGTTCATATCCATTCGACAACTTCCCGCTCTTATTCACCTCCAACGAGCTCAAATTCCTGCCCCCAGGACCCGTGCAACCGCCGCCCCCAACAGTCCCGTCTCTCAATTCTTCTTCGCTGAATGGAATCGACGAACTCCTCATATTAACACACGGGTCCTCTCTCATCTTATCATACATCACGAACAATAACCGACGTTGGCTAGCAATATCACCCAGAGGGGATGAATAAGTAATTTAAAAACATAACAAATTAATGCGAAATTCAAAACATGTCAAGTTTGATTAGCGTAATCCTGACTATGAGCAGTGAGTGATATACACACAATTAGGTTGTATCAAGGTGTGCTATACAATTCTATCAAGCAAGATAATAATGTAAGTAGAGAGATAGAATACTTTGCACACAGAGAGCTTTATAGTAGTTCAGCTTAGTGTAAGCCTACTCTCCCACGCTAATAGCCTACTGACTAAATTCCACTAAAAATCTTCTTGAAGTTACAATAAAATGTGCCGCTTATACTCAATCATTTCTCCTTGAAACTGGTGCTGCTTACACCCAAGTTGATATGACTCACTATCTCACACATAAGCACAAATTATAACACTACCAACGCTTCTCGAAAAATTATAAATTTAATGCTCTCAAAAAACAATGTATAGATATATAGCTTTCTCTAAATTTGGATTTATGAACTTTTGATCCCATACACTATTTAATGCCTTGGTCTTCTTTTATACTCATTAGCATCCAATCTTTCTCGTTGGACAATCTTCAAGAGGATCAATTTTCAAACTTGCTATTGGATAATTGTTGAGAAAATCAATTAGCGGTTGAAGATAAGCAATCAGAATTCTTGTAGATTTGGTCACCCATATTATCAAATTTTGGTTCCTAGAAATAGAGTAGCTTGTTTATGGAATGTCCTTTGTCTTCGTGATGATTGCCAATCCACAAAGATGTTACACATATCTGAACCTTTCGCATAGATATATTTTGAGATTGATAATCAGTGATATCCTTCCATAATTAGAACCATACCAGATCACTAGCTATCAAGGGATGAGATAAAATATCTCAAAATAATGATATTGAAGATCACGACAAGAACTCTGTTGCAATTAGTGTAAGTGTTCTACTCATAACCACATAGTATACTGGTTATATCTAGCTTCCCAGTCAACTAATGATATCAAATTTCTGCTTATATTCATCTATCATAGTATTCTGCTGATTTCAGCTTCTCTTGTATGCTGCTGATTTAGTGTCTTATGTACTCTGTTGATATCCACAAGGTACGTTGCTGATATCCATGTAGTAAGCTGATAATATCAACGTTATAACTGGCTTCTGCTAATATCCATGCAGTCTAATGATATCCACATTATAAATGGCTTCTGTTGATGTCAAGCAAACACAAATTCTATCTTATGATCTTTCTAAGCATATTGGCAATCGTGACTCTACCTCACTGTTCACCTATCCATGGTAGCTCATAGCTTTACCGAACTCCCTATTCTAGGCTTGTTCACCTTCTACTCAGGTACCTCCAACTTGTGGACACATCTACAAGAGTTCCGTCCATTTACTAATTGCAATCTTTGGCCCCCTCTCTAGTGGAACAAAGTTCCGTCGCTAGTCGCTGCCACATCTTCTTCTCCACATCGGAGCTCGAGATCCAATTGTCTCTCATTATCATCTCTTGGCGTTTCTCTATTGAAGTCGGAAATTTCAAAGCACGAAGCAAAACTGTGAGATTTGATGGAATCACTACCAATTGTTGTTCTAAAAGTTTAAACTCTTAGATGAAAGAGTGGTTTAAGGGCTTAGAAATATTTGAACTCAAGACCTTATGCTCTAATACTATATGAGATTTGGTAGGACCACTACCAACCATGCTCTAATAGCCTAAACTCTTAGATAAAGACGTGGTTTAATATACAATTACTCTAACAAAAATGATCTTGAGTGCAATTGTTGTGCATCTTTCTATTTGTAACTAAATAAATTGACCATAGCAATGTTAGAATTAGTTGCACAAACACAATAAAATAGAGAGTAAAGGCGAGAAAGAGAAATCGAGATACAATATTTTATTTTATTTCACCCTTAAACTAGGGCTATATTCAGCAGAAGATTCTACTATAATTAGCATATTACATCTCTCTGTTACAACTCTTAATTACAAGAGAAAGACATTATGCAGATGCACAGTAGCTATTCATGGGCTCAAACCCAAACTATCAATAAAATATAAGCCCAAACTATAAAAGTCATCTGGCATTGCAATGACCCCGTGCCTTCCTATCGGTGGAGAGTATAAATCATATCCCAACAAGCAACACATTGAATTGAAGTCGGCACCAGAGATTGCATTAGCGAAGGTGAGTCTTAAACTCGATACCATCATCCTCTATCTTCATCTCAGTAAATTTGTCTTAGGAGCAGAGCAACTGGTCGACCAAATGTACAAGAGAAAAGCAAATTGCAATTCTCCATCTTTGGTAGATTGACGCTCGCACCCGCATCTACAGAGGACGTTAGCAGAGGGAGTACTCTCTCTTTTGACTGTTTCATCATTTCAGATATCAACAAGAGCAGAGGAAGAGAGGTAGACGCAAGTTTCTTCATCGTAGAGTTCTCCCACCGTTCTTCATCTGGTCATCACCATCGAAGCCCCTACTAGCACAACACTCCCTCCATTGGTGACATAGCTGTGACGAAATCAGACGACTGAACCAGGTCGTGCCTTTCTGATTAAATTTTGGAACTGATTTTGATTCGTTCCATCTTTGTCATTGGCTTTCAAACAGGTGGACATGGGTGCAAGAAGTTCATAACCAGAATGGATGAAGCTCACGGCTCAGTTTTGGCTCTGAAAAAATACGTCTAGGGAGAAACTTTCAGGTGTAACTTTGTTCCTATTGCTTCGAGCAGGTATTTTCTTTACCATTATCAGCAGATAATAATTGTTTTATTCATAAAGACATGATCTAAGATTTCTACGTTGAGTTAGCTCGATACTAGATCACGGACATTTGGTATTTCGTACTGAAGTATATTGTGAATCGTGGATTTAAACAAAATATTTCTAGGAAGTGGCCACGATCACCTACTGTTCACACTGGCATTTGCGCGAGTATGCACGTTGTGAGTGATGGAGTGACGCATTTCAAGCCGATAGCACACTTGGGTTTGAGTAAATGACTTAAACATATCTGGTTTGAGTAGACAACAAGCTGTGAACAAAATAAAATCGTGGGAAATGAATGGAGATTTGGAGAGAGATCGGTGGCGTATAAGACAAAAGAAGTGGGGATTTCCAGTGGACCACTTGGTTCAGAGAAAGCAAAAGAAGTTTAGAGAAAATGGGATCCTCGTGACATTAGAAAATAAAAAACATGATGATAAATGAGAAAAAAAAAAGATGTTAAGTTGGATATATGCTTAGGGTCCGTTTGTTTGAAAAAAACTATTTTTAGGAAATTATTTTCTGACTTTTCCATGTTTCGACGATGGAAAACTAATTGGTTTACTAAAAATGTTTTCATGGATTGAAAACAAGTTTAGCGAAAACGGCCTCCCTTATGAAAAGAAGGAAATCATTTTCCCTAAACCACCAAGTAAATTAAAATTAACTATATTTCTTCAAAATAATTTTTATGAAAAATATTTTCATTTATCATGAAGTTTTGAATGAATAAATTCATCCTTAATTTTGAACATGTTAGGGTTTAAGCTTGATTCCTGTTTCATTTGTCTTTTCTTGATTACTGTCTCATCGTTATCATTTTGTTAGGAAATTTGCACTCCTTAAATTGAAATACGTGCATGTTTAGAATAGGGTCTGAAGAAGAAGACATGTTTTTTCCAGAATAATCAGGGTTCTAGCTCAAAAAGAATCCCTAACAAATAGGCTGATATCTTGGGGCTCAATAATAAGGCAGTGTATATTCATTGCCAGACTTGTGTCGGCTTACTTACCGCACCTTTTCATCTTGTCGTTTTTGTATCGTGCTTGTGTAATGTGAGGTTTTAATTTTAGCTCATGGAATTCCTTTCCTGGGTTTTATAATAAGGTCAAATATTATCACGGCTCGAATCGAGTTTACTCCCCTTGCACTTTACTTGTCTTTTACTATTCCTCTTTGATGTCTCGAATTTTAGGATAGGTTTCAATCTTACAATGAAACCGTGCATTGAGCACATAGTGCAAAAGCACCACAGGATTTCATGATTTTACAAGATCACATGAATCACTTCGTTGGCAAATAAATCAAGTTTAGGTACGAAAATGGCACTAGTTAAATAAACTAATGTAACCAAGTTCTCGAACTTAGATCTCTAGTTACGTAGGAAGTGAAACATACTCCCGTGTCTTGCTTGGCTCCTAGCTGATCCCAACTAGGCTAGTGGCAACTCCAAAGTATATTAGAACTTAATAGATGGATGAATTAGACGAATTTCCCAACATTGCGGAGGTAAGTATTTTGGGAAACCGCTTCAAATGAGGGCAAGCACCTCGAATACGAGGAATGCTCATCCCCGCTTGATTACCGCTCTAGAGGGTGTTGCAACAGTCAGCAATAAATAGACCGTAATGTCAGCAATATTAGCAAGTCTTTGATGGGAAGAATTGATTGGAATTTCCTTCTAAATTGAATCATTTAAAGATTTAGGACTGAATGAGAATCTGTGTGATAAGTTTTGGACTGTTTGTCGAGGTATGAGGCTTCTTCTTTGCCGAGGAAAGATAAAAACCAAATGGATGTGCCGACTATCAGCAAAAAGAGGAGAAAAATTATGATGGGTACGTGATGCGAGAAGTCAAAGGTGTCATGGACAATTTTATAGGAGGCGTGGAAGTGAAAGACATCACTTGGCAAGCAAGTGGTAAAGTAATTGAAAAGAAATGTCGAAATTAATTTTGGATTCTCGTTAACACAGTTTAAAAAGGGGGTCAACCAAACTACACAGTGATTTATCAACACACTTAAAAGAGCCAAAGACAAGAGGAGCAATTTAAAGTAAATGAATTCTTAAAAATAAAAAGGGATATGTTCACTGAATATATAAAAATTGTCAGGAAAGTGCAATTGGGTTCTAAAACTTACAAAAAGTGCAATCAAGTCGTAAAACTTGTCAAATTGATTCAATCGAGTCCTAAAGTTAACATTGTCCAATTTGGATAACGAAAACGCTAATCATATAATTTATTTTCCATCTAACTAATATAATTTGTAGTTTAACCTAACCAAGTAACTGCTTTGTATTTAAGTTCATATGCCACGAAGGTTCACACAGCTAAAAGGAAAAAAAAATGGAATTGGATAGAATAACAGAAGATACATCCACAAGCTCCCAGCGAGTAGCAAGGCAGCTTTTATGAGCCAACTACGTGTTGGCCAAATAAGACCTGCAAATGCCAATGGTACAACATAAATGAAGACTGGAATCCCAACCATGAAGCATCTCACTACGGAGACGAAGCCACGATTGACGATGCCACTGAAAATCTTTCATCCTATAGCATGAAAAGCACGCTTTCATTAGCCAACTAGACATTGACCTTCCCAAAGTGTGAACAGTCGAATCGTTTCCGCTTTTTATTTTTTTATTTTCTTGATTTTTTTCCCTTTTTCTTCTCCATCATCAAACCAAACATCTTCAAAACTAAAACATAACACCCGGAAATTGTCGAAGGAGCGTCATATTTACTAAAACTTCAAACCAGAACCATGCAACTTCTCCTCCATGACACCGTCAATTCTCTCTCCCATCTCGGCACTCATGTGATTCACCCAATCTCCAACCTCGCCTTTCCTAAAGAACCACTTCCTCTCTAGTCCAGTCGACAACTTCCCGCTCTTATTCACCTCCAATGCGCTCAAATTGTCGAAGCTACACATCCTCAATATTCCTTCCACAGTCCCGTCCCTCAGTTCTTCTTCGCTGAATGGACACCCCATGAAATCGGCCAACCTCCTCACATGAACACTCGGGTCCTCTTTCATCTCCTCGTACTTCACGAACAACACCTTCTCGGGCATCTCCGAGCTTGCCTTGTGGTAACCCAGCACATGGTCCCAGTAAGGCCCGTACATGCTCACGCCTCGGCAGAACTTGTCGAGGCACTCCAGGAGCGGAATCTGGCCCTTCTCTTCGGGCCTCGCCTTGTTGATGAAGTGCCACATTGAGACAATAGTGTCCTTAGGGTTCCTACACAGGTAAACCAGCTTGCACTTGGAGTCCCTCACCGACTGTGGAAGCGAGGAATAAGGCAAGTGGGTGGCCAAGAGCCTTGGGGACGCGAAAGCAGTGAGATCAGGATTTTTTTGCTGGAGATAGAGCCTGAGCTCCAAGAAGGGCACGAGGTCGTGGGGGTTTTGGGTTAGGAGAGGGTGGCGTTGTTGGGAGTCAGAGTCAGGGTACTTGCCGCGGTTCAAGAGACTGAAGAGGATGGCCTTTAGCCAGGAGGTGCCACATTTTGGGCTAGTGACGAGGAGTATGTCGGAGGGGTGAGCTTGGAAGTGGTTTTGGCAAGCGAGGACGCCGTTCAAGAGCCAAGAGGGGAACCAGAAGCCCTGGTACAAGTGCAGAGAGGTGGGAAACCAGTCCTCTTCCGAAGGGACAGAGGAGAGCAAGTCTTTGCATTCTTGCGACTTGACGTCGTCTTGCAAGTACTTTTCATAGAAAGGAGGAGGAGGTTGAGAGGCTTGCATGGTGGTGATGGTGGTGGTGGTGGTGGAAGAGGAGGAGGAGGAGGAGGAGGAGGAGCAGGTGGATAGTTGGAGTGAAGGATTGGGTGTCTAAAACAAGAACTTCCATGAAGATGGTGCTGGGTGTCTCTTATATTTTATACATTAAATGTTGTCTAATTGCGTCTTTGTATAAAAAATTTGCCAAAAAAAAAACTTTTAATACTCCTAGCATTGTTAATGCTTTCATGTGATTAACGTGGTATGTTTAAATTAATAGTGCCATGGTTTATAAAGATCGATTTTTACAAAGTCATGTCAAAACTATTATTGGATACTCGAATGTATCCCTCCCCCTTTATTTATTATTTGAATTTACTATTTCATTCCGTAAATCGATTTTGTAGACCAATTTTTGTGTCCTTGATATTTACTCATCCAAATTAGTATTAATACAATATTGCATTTTATACCTATCAAGATGCAAGAAATTAATATCTCCCGAAACTTGACCCATGCAGATAGAATTATTCCTTTCGCATGAATCTCCTCATCGTGGAAAAGAAACTGACTTTCATTTTTAGACTTCATTCTGGACAACTTCTGAAATTTTATCTTTATAGGTGAAAATTGGTATATTGATTTAAGTAAATCTTCTTCTTTTTTTTCTTTAAACTTTGAACATGCGCATGAAAGAACATCGTTTAGTAATTTCTTGGGGTCCAAAAAAAATCGTTTTGTTAGGGGCCATGTTATTTCCTCCATCCCTGGTTAGATGATCGAATCAGAATTTGACATCGCATACATTTAAACTTAGTTAAATTTACAAGTGGGTTATGTCAATATTTGCAATCCTCTAATTAGAGGTCTGGCTTTAACAGGGATAGAGAAAAACATGTCTCTTTAATTTGGTGTGCAAGATCAAGTCAATAAATCATTTGGTGGACATTTAATACATGTAAGTGATGATATCAAAACCAAACGCATCTGGATTTTGGTGTTTACCCTACAGATCAAGAAGGGGAGGTGGGGAGTTCTCGTTTCTAATCACCTGGCTGCCCATAAAGTTTTAAAAAATGAAGAGGTGGGTTTCGACGCCTAGATAAACAAAAAATTGGACATTTTTTCAATAAAAGTTCGGTCTAAAAAAAAAATAAAATTTTACGCACTATCTCAAGAAAATTATGAATATCACCAAAAAAAAAAGTCAACTCCGATGATATCAAGAGCGTGAAGCGTCAGGCCCATATATTGTATTTGTTTACTTGTTTATAGCGACAGCGCGTAAAGATATTCGTACATGTATTCATCATCTATTTTTTGGCTTTTCAAATGCACGTTTAGCGTGGTACTTCATTTACTCTGTCAGAAGGAGGCACTGGATCAGGTGTGTAAAACCAAATGATTCCAACCATTCAACGTACATTGAGGTCCATCTGTTTTACATATGAGAAGTGAGAACCATTGAATTCAATGGCTGCGATTGATATCAAGTGTATCCATTAAATTCGCATAATAAATCTTCCCCGTATTGAGAACAAGATGAATGACCACCGCTGTGCCACCAGACTGGATGGCTTGAATTGCCGATGAACTTTGAACATCAAAATCCTAACCACTCTCTAGATAAACAAAATACTCTCACCAACCCACACTTGTTTCACGATTTTCAATAAATAGTTCGGTCTAAGATCAACTAACAAGGATTAAAAATGCTAAAGTGGGTACGCACTATCTCACGGCATCCGTCATCAAATATTTTTTCAATCATATTAATAAACTGAAAACAAACGCATCTGGATCACATGATTGAACAGAAACCCATCCTCAAAAAAGTCAACTAAGCATTGCTTATAAAAAAAGTAGAGCATTAGAAGTGCTTGTGTCCACACATACAACTCTTCATTGTTTTTTTATTGACGAGAACATATTACTTTGAAATGATTAGAGTAGACTAGATATCTACTCGGTCTATGTGCAACAGAAATTATGATTATATATTAAAATTCATTGTAGAATTCAAAGAATTTATAGACACCGTTAGCTCGTCTCTACTTGTAATGACCCAGCCCGATCCACTTGGACCAAGTTCATAAAAAGATTACTTAGAATAAGCACACAAAATGGTGACTATATGGGGTATGTGTTGATTTAGGAATCTCTCTCCCAACTTTTGTGAGATTTGGGATGTCACAAACTCCCCCACTTAAAAAAATGAAGTACTCGCCAGTGTAACACCCAACAATATCACTTTTTCTTATTGTGTGATGCGGTCCAATCCAACCCTTTCCGTCTTAGAAGTCTGTAAAAGGCACACCTTTTTTGAGTTCTCTCACCCTATTGATAACTTGTCGCCCTAATCGAATTGAGTATGGATCTAGTCTATTTATGGACTATACATCTATTTGGGGGGTTTCTACTTATGATACCATCTATAAATGCCCAGTCTAATCCACTTGGTCCAAGCCCCTAAAAAAAGTAGTTTGAGTAACCACACAAAATGATGACCATTTGATGGTGGATATTGACTTATGAATCACTCAACAAAACCTCATCCAAATGATGTGGGACTCCGAATGTCAATCTTTTCACTAATCTCTCATACAATGAACTACTAACTACAAATATTTGGATTAGATCCTGCCACCAAGATGCAATCGGGGTAATTTAACTTACTTTTGTAATTGAATAAAAATTGTGAGATTCTGTAAAGTTACAGGGAAACTTTATTATGTCAAGATAGCCCAGAATGTAATGAGATCCTTTACCTCCATTGGCATATTTATTTGGTGCCTTATTCATTCAAACTATTAAATATAGTTCTAAATCGCTTAAATTATTGTTATAATATGTCTTGTCTATTTGTAGGTTCCTTCCATTTAATGGTTTAAGCTTTATGATTAGATTTTCTTCTATGACATGAGAGCACATGTCAAATCTTGGGGCTCTCTCTCAAACTCATTGCTTGCGGCGGGCTCACAACTTTGCTCACACAAAACTGGACCCCTACCCATTTCATAGCATAGAGGCAAGTCATGCGCTTGTAAGAATGTTCAAACGCAATGGGACGTGTTAAATATAGTTTTACTTTGCTTCAATATGTATGCCTTGTATATATTTGTGGCATCCCAGGCACACCCCTTCTTATATGACATTCTAATCTCACGCGATAATAAGAATTCGCACGCGGAAACGTTTCTTTTTTTTTTAATAGCAATTAAAAATTGAATTTATAACTAATAAAAATATAAAGATAACACTGGCACTAAACTTCAACATTTCTTTATTTATAAACATGGATGATACAAGGGTGAGTTCATACTAGAGAGGCTATGTACAATGCTACTCCCATCACTATCCTATCAACATGAGACTCACCATTTCATCTATCAAAAGCGTATCACCTATCACGTGACCCTATTCCAAAAAATGTCGGTCACATGCCCCAAAAATGATCCTTCCCGTCCTTCAATTACAGCTCACTCCACCCCACTAGAAGCATCGTCATCCCCGTCGTCAGACACGTACGACAGGGGCCCTATCGATCGCCCACCAACACGAGCATACACCGCCAAAAAACCTAATAGTATAGATCCGACAGGGGGCCCAACATCTACGGTCAATACTGAGATACATCGCACGAACACTATCCCGGGGACATCAAGAATCTCGAACTCTTACAGGTGTCCCGAGAAGTCGATCGGGGCACCATAGCTAACTGAGGAGGTGGCGGGTAGGATAGGCATAGCTAACAATATGTAAAAGTTATCAATAACAACAGTGAGCTAGGCTCAACAAGTAAAATGTCTGTCAATCTATACCAAACAAGAATAGAATACATAGCAACGGGCATAGGTATCACAGTCTTCTAGCTAGACTTACTAATCATAAAAATCATATTTTGTTGTGCTTATGCTAGTAATCATCTCAAGTGTGATTCTTTAACTCAGCAATTACAATCAACAATTCAAACATACACACACAACTTCACTCTTGCTTGGGTATCATTATCTCACTCCAAGTCACATGCCCGGTGCGCTCGTCGGACACGCAAGGAGGAAAACTCCCGTCTAACGAGATTCGGTGCGCACTCCTATCCACCGCGATGTATGCCGGAATTTTCAACGGCCCGCACAGGCTTCGTGATCCACTGACCACGGCATCTCGATCAACTCCCGGGGCATCTAGGGCATTCTCATCCTAGGCATCGTAGTCCACTGACCATGGCATCCCGCATTCCCTTACGGCTCCTCGGGGCATCGTCGGTTCACTGACCGACGGCATTTAATAACCCAGCAAACCCACACAAACTAATCATTTCGTGTAGTACACAGTTCGTCAACAAAAATCATCCTTTCTCAATATCACGTAATTCACAGTTACCACTATAATAGGACATATCGTAAGTCGCATTCGCGATCTTATTCACTAGAGCACCGCTTTGACTAATCGTCAACAACACATCCCACGACACGTGACTAACCACATCAAGGTCTAGCATGACTCATTGGAAAGATCAAAGTTTATACATTTCATCTCCAGAAGACATCAAATTGAGATTCCAGCAATTTCATGTGGAAAATACTAAGTCTTTATAAATTGGTAAAACTGGGCAGTCTTGCACCAGTTTTAAAATCAGACTTAAATAAATAGTGAAAGAACTTTAAAAATTCTAAATTTTGGATATGTCACCGAAGACACCTCGATAAACATTTTTCATGAAGGATTCAAAGTCTAATTATTTCTTTAAATGCCTCGTTTGGAAGCTTAAAGTCAGACTAAAAACTGTTCAGCGGGACAGAATCCTTGCCTCTCAAAATGAGTTCATTTCAGTATCCAAATTCTCTCCAAAAATTCTAAAATTTGAATATGTTGTAGAGAAAGACATCCTCAAAAACTTTTGTGAAGGGCGTTTTTTCAGAATCATTCTAGAAAATTTTATAAAAATTCAAGAATGTGGAAAGGTCACTGAAACAGAGCACCAGGGCAGTCTAGCACGGGTTAGAGATTTGGCGTTCGTGCTACCCAAAACAACTCCGAAAATTCTGAAATTAAAATATATTATACTTCCAGATGTTTTGAACAACTTTCATGAAGGAAGTCATGCAAAATTCTAACCACAGAAATCTCTACAAAATTGGAAGACAGTAGAGGTCCAGTAGAAATCGAATCTGAAAATCACAACTCAAGTTCAAGAATAACCCATGACCTGCTCTACACGAATTTGGTGTTCAAAAACACCCAAACCAGCAACTAATTTCCATCACCACCATCCATTTCCATCAATATTTTAAAGCCACGCCAACATGCAACACATTCCGATCTATTATAGGGAGGCAGAATTTCACTTGCCTTAACAATGGCTTGTGATAAACGGTTTCGGGGATGATGGTAGCGTTATCGACCTTTTCGGCTCTCTGGTCATTGTTCTTGGTTCACGGCTTGCAAGATTCGTCAGCATGAGGGACTTTCTAATCTGTCTCGCGGCGGCTTGATCGATCAGTCGGAGTCGATGAGTGACTCTAGTTTGTCGAGACGAACCAAACGGCAAAGAAAAACGGAGAGGGGTCGGCTATAGTAGATGACCGGACAACAGAGCAGACGTGGATGTAGAAAAAGACTCCTTTTTGTATTCAATGAATAAATTTTTTTTGTACATTTACAATGCTCAATCCTGTTATATATATATAAGACATATGACAACCCTAATTAGGAGATATACAAAAGGAAGGATTCTATACTAGGAAAATATATATAATAAAAATGCCTAACAAATAGGCTAAAATAGCTCACAACCACACTCCCTTCTCAAGTAGGTGCAAAGATGTCTTTGATACCTAACTTGATAAGTGAGCAATGAAATTCTTTACTTGATAGAGCCTTTGTCAATATATCAGCTAACTGGTCTTCAGACTTGACAAATGGTAACTGGATCACTTTTGCCTCCAAATTCTCTTTGATGAAATGTCTGTCAATCTCCACATGTTTGATTCTATCATGCTGAACTAGATTATGAGCAATGTTTATGGCTGCTTTATTATCACAAAACAATTTGATTTCCAAACCCGGTGGATACCCGAGCTCAATTAGCAGCTTCCAAAGCCATAGAAGTTCGCATAACCCCTTTGCTACACCTCTGAATTCAGCTTCTGCACTAGACCGAGCTACAACCTTTTGTTTCTTACTTCTCCATGTAACTAGGTTGCCTCCCACAAATGTAAGATACGTAGATGTAGACCTCCTGTCTGTCACACTTCCAGCCCAATCTACATCTGTGTAACCTTCTATTTCAAGGTGGCCATTCTTTGCAAATAGCAACCCCTTTCCTGGGGTTGACGTCAAATATCGAATGATGTGCCACACAGCACTCATATGATCCTCACTAGGTGCATGCATGAACTGACTCACCACACTTACTGCATGAGCAATGTCAAGACGTGTATGTGATAAGTAAATCAATCAACCTACTAACCTTTGGTATTTCTCTTTATTAGTAGGCGTTTGATCAGGGTACTCTCCAAGCTTACAATTTTGTACCATAGGAGTATGTGTAGGCTTGCAATCTAGCATGCCAACTTCGGTCAAAAGATCAAGAACATACTTCCGCTGAGACAAGTAAATCCCTTCATTCGACCTAGCAACCTCGATTCCCAGGAAATATTTTAGACCTCCCAAGTTCTTCATCTCAAACTCCCTAGATAATAATTCTTACAGTTTCATAATCTATGCACTATCATTACCTGTAATAATCATGTCGTCTACATATATGATAAGAGCTGTCATTCTTCCTTGAGCACCTTTTAAGAACAAAGTATGATCTGAGTTACTTTGGGAGTATCCATACCCTTTCATAGCTGAGCTAAAGCGACCAAACCATGCACGAGGGGACTGCTTCAACCCATACAATGATCTTTCTAGGTTACAAACCATGTTTGGTTTATCTGGCACATCTATATCCAGGTGGAAACTCCATATAGATCTCCTCCTATAAATCTCCACGAAGAAATGCATTCTTCACATAAAATTGATGCAAAGGCCAGTCTAAGTTTGCAGCCAAAGATAGCAACACTCTTGTAGTGTCTAAATTTGCAACTGGAGAGAATGTTTCTTAATAATCCACCCCATAAGTCTATGTATACCCTTTAGCTACCAGTCACGCCTTATACCTCTCAACAGTGTCGTCTACCTTATGTTTGACTGTGAACACCCACCTACATCCAACCGGCTTTTTATCCTTTGGTAGTTCCACAAGTTTCCAAGTTCGATTTTTCTCCAACGCCTCCATCTCTGCCTCCATCGCTTGAAGCCATTTTGGATCCTTCATGGCTTCTTCAACCCTATTTGGAACTTGAACCGAGGAAATCGTAAACACGAAGGCTTGTAGTGGTGTGGACAGCCTCTTGGCAGACACATAGTCTGCAATAGGGTATCGAGACCGGCGGTCCTCTACATCTGGAGAATATTGATTCGGTGGTTTACCCCTATTATGTCTATCGGGTAGCTTGTAACTAGTAAGCACATCAGTATTTTCAAAAGAATCAAGTACGGTGAAAGTACTTACCTCAAGTACATTCTCAGGAGCTTGGAGTGGTACTGAAGAGGGCGATGAGGGCGAAGACAAGGAGGGTTGTTGCAGCTGTGTATCTATTGACACCTGTTCGAACCCATGCAATAGCTCAAAATCTTCAGCCTCAAAATCACGTGCGGCCTCAAAATCATGTGGCCGTGCGCACCCATCGATCGCTCCTGCAATTTTTACCTCCCACCAATGTCTGGTTCTACAACTAGTGTCCCCCTGATCAGGACACTGGGGGGAAGGAAAATAGGACTCTGTCTCAATAAATGTTACATCCATGGTGACATATGTGCGCTTCCCGGCCAGATCATAACACCGATACCCTTTCTGAGAAGGGCCATAACCAAGAAACATACATTTGACTGCACAAGGGTCAAGTTTGGTTCGTTGATTTTTGTGAAGATGGACATAAGCGACACACCCAAACACCTTAGGAGGCAATGTAAGAACCGAAGAAAGAGACACATGGACAGCAAGTGCTTGCATTGGCATGCGATAGCTCAGAATGCGGGAAGGCATGCAATTCAACAAATAAGCAGCTGTGACTACTGCATAATCCCAAAAACGATGGGGAACATGGCTACCCTCCAAGAGTGCTCAAGTGGTTTCAAGAAGATGACGATTCTTGCGCTTAGCAACACCATTCTGCTGAGGAGTCTGAGGGCAAGAAGTTTCATGTATCAAACCATGTTCTTGAAAATAAGCTACAAGAGGTTTACTTAAGTATTCGCCACCATTATCAGACTTGAGAACCTGAAGTTTGGCCCCAAACTGAGTCTAAATCATATGGTGGAAAGTTCGAAAGATAGCTTCAGCCTCATTATTATGTTTCATCAAATATAGCCAAGTCATACGTGTGCAATCATCAACAAAGATGATAAACCATCGAAACCCAGATACAGTAGTAATAGGAAACGCACCCCATATATCAGAATGAATTAAGGAAAAAGGAGTAGAACTTATATTCAAACTAGGAGGAAAACAAGTGCGATGGCTCTTTGCCAAAATACATGTATCACACTGAAAACTAGAGTTCATAGACCATGAAATAACTTGGGAAACAAATGCCGTAAATACCCAAAGGATGGGTGACCTAACCGACGGTGCCATAACCAAAGTTCCTTCTCTTGAGCTAACTGTCCACGAGAATGATAGGTCCGTCCAGAAGTAATTTCATCCACGAAATACAGCCCCTCCCTCTTAATACCACGCCCAATTATCTCCTTCGTGAGAATGTCCTGAAACAGGCAAAAATTAGGGTACATAAGCACAATACAGTTCAACTCACTAGTAAGTTGTCCAATTGATAACAGACGATTAGACAATGAAGGAGCAAGCAAGGTATGAGATAGAGAGAGAGAGAAGGCATGATAGACACACGAGAGAGAGAAGAAGGGGGTGATAGACACACGCCCAAAGTAAATCACAGGAAAGCTATATTCATTAGCATTGTAAATATGATCTCGACGTGGTGTAGTAGATGTAAGAAAGTCACCAGATTTCGGAGTCATATGATCTGTAGCGCCAGAATCGATTATCCACCCATGATGACCATCACCATGTCCATTAGCAAAGACAAACCCACAATTACCTTCAAGAGATTCGGCATTAGTAGATTCGGGCTCCATGGGAATTAATGACAAGCCACTGGTCACTAATGAGGCTTGCCCTCCATTCCGCCCATTTTGGGAGCTTGATTTCTTCTTCTTGGTCTGAAAATCATCCCACCAGTCTAGATAACCGTGTAGTTTAAAACAAGATGCTACTGTATGTTTAGGATTCCCACAGTGAGAGCATCCCTCGGATTGAATTGGCATACTAGGTTTAGGGCGAGGTCCCGGGGCAGAAAGCACTAACTGATTACCCTTGCTCCGCTGTGACACCATGGCAGAACTAGAGGTGACCTCAATAGGAGTGGAGAGCATTACAGATTGGCACATATCCTCTCGCCTGACTCGAGCATAAGCTTGCTCAATAGTGGGAAATGGATCCATCTTCAGAACATCAGCACGAACACCAGACGGTCATCAAGACCATCCAAAAAAGTATAAACTCGATCTTCATGGACAATGGCATTGTATCTCAGAATATCGGCCCGACATTGCATAGGATTAAGACGGCGAAAATCAATCTCACGCCAGAGCCCTTGAAGATCATTGTAATATTTCTTGATGGGTCCACCGCCTCGCTTCAATCGAGAAACCTGCCTCTTAACATCATAGATTTGGGAGAAGTCAGATCCATCAAAAAAGGTCGTTGCCACAGCATCCCATACAGCTCTGGCAGTAGGAAATTGAATAAAGTTTGGTATCAAGGCTAGGTCTAGAATTGATAAGCCAACCTTTCACCGTAGAATCATCGGTCTTCCATTGTCTAAAAAACATATCAGTAGGAGGGGACTCAGGATAATCACCATTCAAATAGCCCAGTTTGTCTTTGCCCGAGACATACATCTCAACAACCTGGGACCATATGCCATAATTTTTGCCATCAAGCTTGATAGCAATCGGTGCAACAGGAGGTTCAACACGCGACGGCACGACCTGCTGGGTCAAGAGCTGCTTCATCGTAGGGTCAAGTTCGCCAAAATGGTAGTAGCAGAGGCACTAGCATCCGCTTGATCAGTTGCAACACTCGACTGTTTGTCGGCCATGAGATCAGCTTCGCAAACTAAATTGCGATGAAGAAGATTGGGTAAGACGCACGTCGAACGATGAAGAAGATCAGGTAAGACGCACGTCGAACGGCGCAACAAAGAAAGAAAGCGAGCCCACCATAGTCGATGATTGACGTACAGTACCCCAAGGATCAAACCCTAGGGCTTTGATACCATGTAGAAAAAGACTCTCCTTTTTGTATTCAATGAATACTTTTTTTTGTACATTTACAATGCTCAATCACGTTATATATATAGGACATATGACAACCCTAATTAGGAGATATACAAAAGGAAGAATTCTATATAGAAAAAATTATATATAATAAAAATGCCTAACAAATAGGCTAAAATAGCTCACAACCACAGTGGAGACGAAGAAGAAGAAGTTGGCCGAGGCAAGAAAAATCAGAGGCTTGGAGAAGACTCTAAATTTTTTTTCTATTTTCCCCTTTTTGTTTGTTGTAGCATGGTTGAGGCGCCACATGCCCCCTTGGTGGCTTGAAGAAGAAGCTAAAGTTGTTGACCAAAGAAAGAAATTGACAACTGGCGGTGGTGATGACTATGGCTTGGCATGCAATGGAAAGAAGAGAGGTGGCCGCGCGTGTGATGTTGGTGGAATTAGTGGCGTGGCAGAAGGATGGAAGGGAAAGTGGAAGACAGTGGAAATATAATGGCAGGGTCAAATGGTGGAAAGAAGGTATTAGCATCATGAATTCGGCACAAATAAGATTGACGTGCACGAATTTTTACATGGTGAAATATGTGACTAAATTTATAATGTTGACAAGGGACATTGCGAAGTTAGAATGGTTAGTTCGTAAGACGAACAAAAAGAGTGAAGTGATAGGTGATCATAGAATGGTCTTGTGGTGGTGGACAAGGTGATGGTACGGTGGTTTCGTAATAACGTCCGCATCTTCCAAAATTGACACTTCTGTAGCTCGTTCTCAATTATTTAAATTCCCACGTAACGTTTCGTTACGTACGTTCGTTAAACTAGCGAATGGAATTTTGGGATGTCACATATATAGTCTCTCTTTACCTAATAGTTTATTCTTTTATGTTGAATATGATGTTGGCTAACAGTATCACCTAGAAGAGGGGTGAATAAGTGATTTCAATGAACTTGACAAAATATTGCGAAATTAAAAGCATCAAGTTTGATATAATCATAACCGGGTGAAATAGAGTGTTGATATAAGCACGTTCTAGTTATATCAAGCAGTGCAGTGTGCTTCTATTAGGCAATAAATGATTAAAAGCAATGAGATAGAGAACGATACACACAAAGCTTTATAGTGGTTTAGCTTGGTGTAAGGATACGTCCACTCTCCAGACTAATAATTTACTGGGTGGATTCCACTAGTAATCTTTGAGTAGTTACAGTAGTGTTAGGGTTAACAATGTAATCTAGATGGGGGTGAATAGGTTCTTTTGCAAATTCTATGAAAAATCACTAAGGTATATTTGGAAATCAGGTGAAGCTAATTTTTAGAATATCAGTAAGTGCTGATGTGCAAATACCATATAAGAGCGGAAGTAAAGATAATTCACGACAATATAGAGTGGTTCAGCTTATTCAGAAAGCCTACATTCAATCTCTAGACTAGCAACCACGATGTGGGCTAGATTGTCCTAGTAATCACCTAGATAAGTTACAACTAGCAAGCACTGATCCTATCAACCAATAGATCACACCATCATGATCTAGATGTTGCTATCAAGTGCGTATACTTAATCTTCTCTTGATTACAAGGTAGCAAGAATGCTACTCCAGAAATCTCAAAGGATGAAACACAATTTGCTAAGAATACAACGATGAACAATTTCAATTTTCTCTAGACATTATCAACTCAGAACTGACTAACTCCTTCCAACTTCAACGAGCTTCTCTTATATAGACATCTTCACTCTTCTCGGTGGAAATGTCTGGAGAAGTAAGTAGGCATTAGGAATCCTTGTCAGTTGTTGTTCGATAGCTAGACTATCAAAACAGTACCTTTCTGCAGAGATTAGCTAACATTTCCAAAACGGGTCCTATAGATGTTGTCATAAAGCCGACAATCCTTGTCAGTTGTTGTTCCATAGCTAGACTATCAAAACAGTACCTTTCTGCAGAGATTAGCTAACATTTCCAAAACGGGTCCTATAGATGTTGTCATAAAGCCGACAATTCTGACAAAACTTTTTTCGTCTCTTTGACAATTTTCGGTCCTTCTGTTGTGCTTTTCCCGTAGCCAAAAGTTATATTTGATTCACATCCTCGGATGAACAATATCCCAGCATCGTCAGTGACATGATGTTCTCATAAGTGAAATCGAAATCATCACTAGTCGATTACCATAGTCAGTTGATGTTGTTTATGAGTAACTTGTACATGGACATCCTGCAATCTTCTTCCAACGAATGCATCATGCATATCACGTAATCCTTAATAATCATCATGAACATCTGCACTTGCCACAGTAGATATTATACCAAAGATAGTTTTGAAATCATAAAAATTCCTAGAGATGTTTTTCCAACAGTCTTCCCTTTTTTATGATGACAAATATTTTCTATCTATCATTAATCACAACAAAAGGAATAAAAGGATTTTTTATTTACATGTATATTATCATAAAGAATAAAAAGTAATAATAGTTAGTAAAAACATAAAAGAACGACGACATCTTAGCATGAAATTTAAGAAATTAGCCACAAGTTTTGGGGGACTAGGCAATGACACCACTCCCTAAAAATTAGAATAATAGCCTTTTGGAAATATTGTGATAAATTGAAGGGGAATCCAATCGAGTAACTAATCATGAAGCATATGTTAGAATGCAGGCAATGCATAAGTTGTGCTAGAAAAGTCTCACATCAAATAATTGGTACGTGAAGTAGTTAATATATCATGGTTAACTCATAACTCATTAGCTTAAGTTTTTGAGTAGATGTGGATCCAACTGAATATATTAATATATTGATGTACTTCGACTTAGGCTCGCTCTTGGCAATTTCCTTAGGTAAAGGTATTATATTTCTACTGCACTCCCAACAAATAGTATCAGAGTTAATGGTTTATTGTTGGCCAACTCCTAATGTGTATCAGTTTTTTGTGAATATCTCAAAGAATTAATCTCGTGACCAACTCAAAGAAAGAAAAGAGGAATGAATTTAGGCGTTGGAGACATTTAAGTTGAGATATAGTGGTGCAAGAAGGATACTAGATTAAGGGTGAGCAGACCTAACGCTAAACTCACACGTTGAATGCATGTGTGAGTTGTATTAGAAAAATTCAACATCGAAGAATTGGTGTAGGAAGTAGTTAATATATCCTTATCGGCCCATAATTCATTGGCTTAATTTTGAGTGAATATGGGTTCAAGTGGATATATTAATAAGCTTGGACTTGAACTTTCTCTTGGTGATCTCCCCTGTGAAGATATCAAGTTTCTACTATGCGATCCCAACAACGTCAGGCATGTTAATGGAAATATATAGTGGTCTCTAGCAATATCACTACATTAACAAGCAAGTGTTGTCGCCGCCCATGGCAACAGAAAATCGAGGTTGGATGTTTAGTCGTTCGAGTGTTTAATTAACTACGTGAATCAGAATTTCTTGGTAAAATATGGTTATTGTCTCTTGAACTCATCGAGTTTAGTGTTCAAAGTGAGACTCTACAGTGATAGGTCTTCATGGAAATTAATATAGTTAGACTCTTGAACTTTCTTCCTGAAAGATGCACTTAACTATAGGTGCCCATTCATGCACTTTATTATTTCAATAGGAATATTTCAGAAGTTCTTCATTAGCTTATTTTCTTTCAATTGTGTACTTGAAACCATACACTTTCTTCAATTGATTTTGCACCATACGGAGACGTCTACGTTAGCTCCTAGTCCCGCTTCACACAGATTTAGGAATGGCTATTTTTCGCAAAACCAGCGTCGAACCCCTTTGGACCTCAGCTTGTTGGCAAAGTGCCAGAGCAAGACGAAGGTGTCCTTGGGATTCCCGCACAGCTACACCAGCCTGCACCCAGAGCCCATGACCGACTGCAGGAGTGAAGGGTAATGCAAGTGGCTGGCGAAGAGCCTCGAGGATGCGAGGGATGAGAGGTTGGTGATCTCTCCCCGCAGTAGAGCTTGAGATCCAGGAGGGGCATGCTATATGCCAGCAAATATATGTTGGCACTCATGC